>NC_069451.1:4040999-4123499 GCF_026875155.1 Cherax quadricarinatus | reverse complement strand
TGGACTGCAGGAAGGCCTTCGACAAAGTTCCACATAAGAGATTATTGCAGAAGCTGGAGGATCAGGCGCATATAACAGGAAGGGCACTGCAATGGATCAGGCAGGACTACAAAGAGACCTGGACAGACTGGACACCTGGACCAGCAACTGGCTTCTCGAATTCATCCCCGCCAAATGCAAAGTCATGAAGATTGGGGAAGGGCAAAGAAGACCGCAGACAGAGTATAGCCTAGGTGGCCCAAAACTGCAAACCTCACTCGAGGAGAAAGATCTTGGGGTGAGCATAACACATAGCACATCTCCAGAAGCACACATAAACCAGATAACTGTTGCAGCATATGGGCGCCTGGCAGTCCTGAGAAAAGCGTTCTGCCACCTTAGTAAGGAATCATTCAAGACACTGTACACTGTGTACATCAGGCCCACACTAGAGTATGCAGCACCAGTTTGGAACCCACACCTGATCAAGCACATCAAAAAATTTATGAAAGTGCAAAGGTTTGTAACGAGGTTAGTTCCGGAGCTCAGGTTGAGGGAAATCGGCCTGACGACACTGGAGGACAGAAGGGTTAGGGGAGACATGATAACGACATTCAAAATATTGTGTGGAATAGATAAGGTGGACAGAGACAGGATGTTCCAGAGAGGGGACACAGAAACAAGGGGTCACAATTGGAAGCTGAAGACTCAGACGAGTCACAGAGATGTTAGGAAGTATTTCTTCAGTCATAGAGTCGTGAGGAAGTGGAATAGCCTAGCACGTGATGTAGTGGAGGCAAGAACCATACATAGCTTTAAGACGAGATATGACAATGCTCAGGAAGCAGAGAGAAAGAGGACCTAGTAACGTCCAGTGAAGAGGCGTGATCAGGAGCTGAGTCTCGACCCCTACAACCACAATTAGGTGAGTATAATTAGGTGAGTACACACACACACTCGACCCCTGCAACCTCAACTAGGTGAGTACACACACACACACACGCACACACACACACACACACCACACACACACATCATCATCATCATCATCACAGAAATAGGTGAAGCGGACATGTCGGAGATTGTAAATTTTCAGAGGATAAGGGGGTATATGAAGGGAAGACAACCAAACAAGCTGATTTTCAGGACAGTGCAGAACAAGATCCTCCAAGAAAAACCACAGTTGAAGGACTCGGCAGAATACAAGAGGCTGTTCCTGGACCGAGACAGAACACAAACAGAACGACAGCAGCAGTGGGAGAATACACAAAAGCAAAAGGAGCTAGGAGGAGAGACAAGAACAGAATCAGCAGAGGACAACCAGAGCATGGCAAAGCAACAAGAGCAAGTACACATAGAACCATCCCCAAAACCTTACAACCAATTACACTATCCCAACACAAACCACAACCCACACCCAGAGATCTCACCCAACACTCAGCCATGGAATCCCACAGTACACTACCAGGTAACCCACCCTCACAGACCCCCCAAAACACAGTGTTGCAGAGGAAACTGAAGGTATGGTGCACCAATGCTGATGGAATAAATAAGTGGGAGGGGTGGCACAAAAGAGTCAAAGAGGCATCACAGGACACATCTCTCACAGAAACCAGGCTCACAGGTATGATAACAGATGCCATCTTTCCAACAGGATATCGGATCCTGAGGAAAGACAGAGGGAACAGAGGGGGTGGAGGAGTAGCACTGCTGGTCAAAAACCGATGAGAGTTTGGTGAGCTGGAGAGAGGAGACAGTGGAGAAGCAAGAGATTACATAGCAGGAACGCTTCAGTCTGGAGGTCCCAAGGTGGTAATTGCAGTGATGTATAACCCACCACAGAACAGCAGGAGGCCGAGGCAAGAATATGATGAGAGTAATAGAGTGATGGTTGACACACTGGCTGAAGAGGCAAGAAGGGCTCATGCGAGCAGGGCAAAGCTACTGATCATGGGTGACTTCAACCACAAGGAAATTGATTGGGAGAACTTGGAGCCACATGGGAGACAAGAAATGTGGAGGGCTAACACTACCAGAGAGAGAGAGGAGGGGATGAACCAGCGAGGCTGGTCCTAGTATTCACCTTGATTAGTGCAGATATTGAAGACATAACATATGAAAGACCCTTTGGGGCCAGCAATCATGTGTTTTTAGGGTTCGAATACACAGTAGAGTTACAAGTGTAGGGGGGAACAGGAAGAGCCAGACGAACGGAGCCAAACTACAAGAAGGGGGACTATGCAGGAATGAAGAACTTCCTGAGCCGGGTTCAGTGGGACAGACAACTGGCAGGGAAGTCAGTTAACCATATGATGGAATATGTGGTAACAATGTACAAGGAAGTTGAGGAGAGGTTTGTACCCAAAGGTAACAGGAATAATGGTAAAGCCAGGATGAGCCCGTGGTTCACTCAAAGGTGCATGGAGGCCAAAACCAAGTGTGCTAGGGAATGGAAGAAGTACAGAAGGCAAAGGACTCAGGAGAATAAGGACAGCATTCGTAGAGCCAGAAACGACTATGCACAGGTAAGAAGGGAGGCCAACGTCGATATGAAAATGACATAGCAGCGAAAGCCAAATCTGACCCAAAGCTGTTGTACAGCCACATCAGGAGGAAAACAACAGTCAAGGACCAGTTAATCAGGCTAAGGAAGGAAGGAGGAGAGATCACAAGAAACGACCGCAAAGTATGTGAGGAACTCAACATGAGATTCAAAGAAGTGTTCACAGAGGAGATAGAAGGGACTCCAGAAAGACGGAGAGGAGGAGTATACCACCAAGTGTTGGACACAATACATACAACTGAGGAAGAAATGAAGAGGCTTCTGAGCGAGCTAGATACCTCAAAGGCGATGGGGCCGGATAACATCTCTCCCTGGGTCCCGAGAGAGGGTGCATAGGCGCTATGTGTTTCTCTAACAACAATATTCAACACATCTATGGAAACAGGGAGATTACCTGAGGTATGGAAGACAGCAAATATAGTCCCAATTTTTAAAAAAGGAGACAGACAAGAAGCACTAAACTGTAGACCAGTATCACTGACGTGTATAGTATGCAAAGTCATGGAGAAGATTATCAGGAGAAGGGTGGTGGAACACCGAGAAAGAAATGTGCTTATCAGCAACAGCCAACACGGTTTCAGGGACGAGAAATCCTGTCACAAACCTACTGGAGTTCTATGACAGGGTGACAGCAGTAAGACAAGAGAGAGATGGGTGGGAGGATCAGGCAGGGATAACAGTGAAAGCACTACAATGGATCAGGGAATACTTGTCAGGAAGACAGCAGGGAGTCATGGTACGCGGCGAGGTGTCAGAGCGGGCAATTGTGACGAGTGGGTTTCCACAGGGGTCAGCCCTAGGACCGATGCTGTTTCTGGTATTTGTGAACGACATGACGGAAGGAATAGACTCTGAAGTGTCCCTGTGTACAGATGATGTGAAGTTGATGAGAAGAATTCAATTGGACGAGGACCAGGCAGAGCTACAAGGGGATATGCACAGGCTGCAGACCTGGTCCAGCAATTGGCTCCTGGAGTTCAACCCCATCAAGTGCAAAGTCATGAAGATTGGGGAAGGGCAAAGAAGACCGCAGACGTAGTACAGTCTAGGGGACAGAGACTACAAACCTCGCTCAAGGAAAAAGATCTTGGGGTGAGTATAACACCAGGCACATCTCCTGAAGCGCACATCAATCAAATAACTGCTGCAGCATATGGGCGCCTAGCAAACCTCAGAACAGTATTCCGACATCTAATAAGGAATCGTTTTAGGACCCTGTACACCGTGTACGTTAGGCCCATATTGGAGTATGCGGCACCAGTTTGGAACCCACACCTAGCCAAGCACGTAAAGAAACTAGAGAAAGTGCAAAGGTTTGCAACAAGACTAGTCCCAGAGCTAAGAGGTATGTCCTACGAGGAGAGGTTAAGGGAAATCAACCTGACGACACTGGAGGACAGGAGAGATAGGGGGGGACATGATAACGACATATAAAATATTGAAAGGAATTGACATGGTGGACAAAGACAGGATGTTCCCGAGATGGGACACAGTAACAAGGGGACACAGTTGGAAGTTGAAGACTCAGATGATTCACAGGGATGTTAGGAAGTATTTCTTCAGTCACAGAGTAGTCAGGAAGTGGAATAGTTATGTAGTGGAGGCAGGATCCACACATTGCTTTAAGCAGAGGTATGATAAAGCTCATCGTGCAGGGAGAGTGACCTAGTACAGGCCAGTGAAGGGGAGGGGCCAGGAGCTATGACTCGACCCCTGCAACCACACACACACACACACATACACACACACACACACACACACACACACACACTACTAACTAAACTTTAAGAGTTAAAAAATAACTCCTAACCTTAATACATTTTCGTATGCTAAAGTAACTTAATAATGGTTGTAATAAAGTTGGTAGAATTACCGACAATATGTAAAGTAAAAGGACACAAGTGCAACTAATGTGACATTTATTGTGGCAACGTTTCGCTCTCCAGGAGCTTTATCAAGCCATGGCTTGATAAAGCTCCTGGAGAGCGAAACGTTGCCACAATAAATGTCACATTAGTTGCACTTGTGTCCTTTTACTTTACAACTTAATAATGGTCCAGGACTGGGCGATACGTCTCCTGAAGTTTAATTTTAAAACTCAGGGTTAATTCTGAATTGTTGCAGTCAGGGTATTGTGGGTTGTTTGTGCATTATTGCAGTCAGGATATTGTGGGTTGTTTGTGAATTATTGCAGTCAGGTAATGTAGGGTTTTTTGTGAATTGTTGCAGTCAGGATATTGTGGGTTGTTTGTGAATTGTTGCAGTCAGGATATTGTGGTTTTTGTGAATTATTGCAGTCAGGGTATTGTAGGTTGTTTGTGAATTGTTGCAGTCAGGATATTGTGGGTTGTTTGTGAATTATTGCAGTCAGGGTATTGTGGGTTGTTTGTGAATTGTTGCAGTCAGGATATTGTGGGTTGTTTGTGAATTATTGCAGTCAGGGTATTGTAGGTTGTTTGTGAATTATTGCAGTCAGGATATTGTGGGTTGTTTGTGAATTATTGCAGTCAGGGTATTGTAGGTTGTTTGTGAATTGTTGCAGTCAGGATATTGTGGGTTGTTTGTGAATTATTGCAGTCAGGGTATTGTAGGTTGTTTGTGAATTGTTTCAGACTCAGTATTGTGAATATTATTCTTTTATAAGAGTGGTTCATTGTTAATTGTGAGAGGATATTCCTAGCATGGAGCGGTAGCCTCTAGCATGGACCGGTACAACTAGCACGGACCGGTACAACTAGCACGGACCGGTACAACTAGCATGAACCAGTAGCATGGACTACTGTCACCTAGCATGGACCGGTTGCACCTATATGGACCGGTAATCCCTAGCATGGACTGGTAGCAACTAACATGTACCAATTCCACCTACCATGGACCGGTATCACCTAGCATTGACCAGTAGCACTTAGCATAGACCAGAAACGCCTAGCATGGATCAGTAGCACCTAGCATGGTCCGGTAGCACCTAGCACAGACCAGAAGCACCTAGCATGGAGCAGAAGCACCTAGCATGAACCGGTAGCACCTAGCATGGACCAGTAGCACCTAGCATGGACCGGTAGCGCCTAGCATGGACCAGAAGCAGATAACATGGACCAGTAGCACCTAGCATGCACCACTAGCACCTAGCATAGACCACTAGCACCTAGCATAGACCTGCAGCACCTAGCATGGACCGGTCGCACTTAGTATGCACCAGTAGCGCCTAACATGGACCAGTAGCACCTAGCATGGACCGATAGCACTTAGCAAGGACCAGTAGCCTCTAGCATGGACCAAAAGCACCTAGCATGGACCAGTAGCACCTAGCATGGACCAGCAGCACCTAGCATGGACCAGTAGCGTCTAGGGTGGACCAGAAGCACCTAGCATGGACCAGAAGCACCTAGCATGGACCAGAATCACGTAACATGGACCGGTAGCACCGAGCATGGACCAGCAGCATCTAGCATGGACCAAAAGCACCTAGCATGGACCAGTAGCACCTAGCATGAACCAATAACACCTAGAATTGACCAGTAGCACCTAGCATGGACCAGCAGCGCGTAGCATGGACCGGTAGCACCTAGCATGGATCCGAAGCGCCTAGCATGGACCAGAAAACCTAGAATGGTCCAGTAGCACCTAGCATGGACCAGTAGCACCTAGCATGGACCAGTAACACCTAGCATGGACCATTAGCACCTAGCATGGACCAGAAGCTCCTAGCATGGACCAGTAGTACCTAACATGGACCACTAGCACGTAGCATGGACCGGTAGCACCTTGCATGGACCAGTAGCACCTTGCATGGACCAGTAGCACCTAGCATGGACCAATAAGCTTCCTTCACTGCTCTTATCAATAAATTTGTCCATTACAAGATAAATGGCGCAGGTTCTGAGAACAAGTGAGAAACATCTTGGAGAACGCCCAGGAGCTGTGTCCTCACTTAATATGTTAGTAATGATAAAAGCTGGCAGTAAAGTGCTCCTGATTTTCGTTCAGCAGGTAACAAGGGTCCTGAAGAATATCTATCACAAGTTAACTGGAGTAACGTGTATTTATGAAGGTTTTATGAAGGTTTTCTGAATAGTATACAAGGCGGACATCTTGACGCTGGTGACGGGACCTTGATGTAGGGAACTGGATCTGTGCTGCAGTTCCCTGCACTGAACTTGAATGCCTTCCATTTAATCTTTCCCTCACAGGCGCTGTATAATCCCCTACAGGTTGAGCGCTTCTCCATGATAATAAGACGGACAGTCGCATACCTTTATCAGAAAAAATATTACAGCTGGAGAGAGTGCAGATGGAGCCATTTGTGATGGTCTATTTTCAATCATGGGAAAAGTGACCATTGTTATAGGATATAGAGCCTGGGAAATGGGTGGCAGTGAGGTTAGACCATGGATGGGTAAGTTACCCCCTGTGAGGGAGACTCCAGGTAAGATGCGTGGAGGGACATGATTGAGACTTGCCTCGAGGCACTGATGTGTATGCCACAAGCCGCTGGCACCCCCTTCCCCTTAAGCCTGGCTACGAACAAGTTGTGGCACTCGCGGGGGTATAATGGCACTGGGTGGCCCTCGTATTTTCATATTTTCTCCTTCCAAGAATACTTTCCTGGGTCCTCATCTGAGATATTTACAACAGAGTCCAACACTACTCTACTTCCTACTATGCTCAGCATCATGCTAAAAACATCTAGAAATCAATATAAACATCATTATATATATAATAATATTATATAATATATATTATATATATATATATATATATAATATATATATATATATATATATATATATATATATATATATATATATATATATATATATATATATATATATATATATATATATATATATATGCAAAACAAACGCAAGCAGGTGATTTTAACAATGCAGAACAAACTACATGAGCATGGAAATCTTAAACTCCAGATCTTTCGCAATTTCGAGCGTCGTCAGGAGCTATGCAATGTTGCAAGAGAGCAACAGATAGGAGCTGAAATTCTTTGAGACATGGCAGAAAGTATTAATGATACCTTCTTGTCCAGTGTTAAGTTACTTACCGTGTTGTCAAGTTAGATACTACCGTGTTGTCAAGTTAGGTACTACCATGTTGTCAAGTTAGGTACTACCGTGTTGTCAAGTTAGGTACTACCGTGTTGTCGAGTGTCAAGTACCCTCTTGTCAAGTGGTAAGTTAGGTACTACCCTCTTGTCAAGTGTCATGTTAAATACAACCCTCTTGTCAATTGTTAAATTAGGTACTACCGTGCTGTCAAGTGTCAAGTTAGGTGGAAATAAATGGTATAAAATACAGACACAATGGAAATATGAACACATATGCAGTATAATGTGATCCTTTATTGACAACGTTTCGCCACACGGTGGGCTTTTTCAAGTCAAACTGATCTACCTGGGGTGGAAGGTACGCGAGTATTTATAGTCAGGTTCAGAATGTTGAGGTCAGGTGGAGAATGCTGCATCTGATGATCTACCGAGTGGGGTTATGGAGTTTAAAATCTTGGGTAGCTTTGAAGGGAGATTGGATAAGTTTGTGAGCAGACCTTCTGCAGTGTTCTTCCATTCGTATGCTCTTATGTGGGATAGCGATGGAGAAGTTTCTTGGTAAGTGGTTCAGCTATGTTATAGAAGCCATTATTCTGGTTGAAGTTGTCGGATATAGAGATAAGTCGATGATTCCAGGATTGTTCGGTATTGAGTGTTGTCTTCTGTGGCGATAAGTCTTGAGTTTCTGTAGTTTATTAAATGGTTGTGTATGGTTGTATGAATTACGTATTGGTGTTCTGAAATACGTGTTTGGAGGTCCCTTGATGTTTCGCCCACGTATAATTTGTTGCAGTTATTACAAGGGATTATGACCCGGATACCTACAAACCTCTCACAACTAACCAAGTGGACGTCCTTGCTAAAACTTTTCTTCAAGGACTCGCCGCATTCTGAGGGACTCAAACAAGGGAAGAAACTTCTGCACACCATACCCAGCAACCCCAGACCTGCCAGAATGTACGGCCTGCCAAAAACTCACAAGCCTGGTATCCCACTGAGGCCCATATCCTCGGGAATAGGCAGTGCTCCACACCAACTCACAGGAATTCTCGCAAAACACCTCTCTAAACTTTTGGGCACTATCAGTCCAGCACATTCAAACACTCGGGTTCGCCATGGGTTCGCCACTCAGTGCGGTCCTGGCGAACCTATACATGGAACATCTAGAAGCCGGGCATTTCTCCACCATTATTCCTTCGTCTGTCACCTGGCTCCGTTATGTTGACGACATTCTCCTCATAACTCCTAGACGCTTCAACGTTCAAGCTCTCAAAGACAAGCTCAACCAGGTCGAGCCCTCAATCCAGTTCACACTTGAAGAAGAAGTCGACAACACTCTTCCTTTCATTGATGTTCTTCTCTGCAAAGCTGACCACGAACTTCGTTTTAAAGTCTATCGAAAACCCACCAACCAAAACGATCTTCTCCACTTCTACTCTCACCACGACACCAAAACTAAACGTGGTGTAATTATAGGCTTCTTCCTGCGCGCACTCAGAATCTGCAGCAATGAGTTTCTTGAGGAAGAATGCACTATAATTGAACAAGTATTTTCTAAACTCCACTATCCTCGTCACTTCATCAAAGACTGCAGACGACGAACATTAAACATTTTCAACACACCCAGAGAAGACACTGCCGAGAAGAGATACATAGTCCTCCCCACCAACTCAATTGCCAAACACGTTTTCAACATCTTTTCCAATACCTCATTCCAGGTATCTACCTCCACAACCACGAACATCATGGACATTACCAGTAATAGACAGGACAAGCTTCCATCCTCTGCAAGGGTATACATAATCCCTTGTAATGACTTCAGCAAATTATACGTGGGCGAAACATCAGGGACCTCTAAACACGTATTTCAGAACACCAATACGCAAGCAGGTCTGATGATACAAAGAATGCCTGTGTACAACACCGTAATTCACACAACCATTTAATAAACAACAGAAACTCAAGACTTATCGCCACAGAAGACAACACTCAGTACCGAACAATCCTGGAATCATCGCTTATCTCTACATCCAACAACTTCAACCAGAATAATGGCTTCTATAACATAGCTGAACCACTTGCCAAGGAACTTCATCATCGCTATCCCACATAAGAGCATACGAATGGAAGAACACTGCAGAAGGTCTGCTCACAAACTCATCCAATCTCCCTTCCAAGCTACCCAAGATTTTAGACTCTATAACCCCACTCGGTACATCATCAGATGCAGCATTCTCCACCTAACCTCAACAATCTGAACCTGACTATAAATACTCGCGTACCTTGACTTGAAAAAGCCCACTGTGTGGGCGAAACGTTGTCAATAAAGGATCACATTATACTGCATATGTGTTAATATTTCCGTCAAGTTAGGTACTACCCTGCTGTAAAGTGTCAAGTTAGGTACTACCCTGCTGTCAAGTGTCATTTTGGTACTACCGTCTTGTCAAGTTACCCCGTCAGTATGATGACTTGATCCAAATATTCAGGTCCTTTGCAGCCTCAGATCTGGTTTCTAGACCAATTACTCCCTGAACCTTTCCGAGCATGGAAAGTTTGAAGACCATCAGGTGAGGCGTTCTCAAGGTGTACACCAGAACTTCAGAGGAAAGAAATGAAGAATTCAGGCAACAATAGACGACTGTAGTTTGACAGCTGGTGCGTGTGTTCACCACAGCTGATGTGTGTGTGTCAACCACAGCTGGTTTGTGTGTCCGCCACAGCTGGTGTATGTGTGTGTGTCCACCACAGGTGGTGTGTGTGTCCACTACAGCCGGTGTGTGTGTGTCCACTACACCATGTGTGTGTGTGTCCACTGCAGCTGGTGTGTGTGTCCACTACAGCCGGTGTGTGTGTGTCCACTACACCATGTGTGTGTGTGTCCACTGCAGCTGGTGTGTGTGTCCACTACAGCTGGTGTGTGTGTCCACTACAGCTGGTGTGTGTGTCCACTACAACTGGTGTGTGTGTCCACTACAGCTGGTGTGTACTCACCACAGATGCTCCGCAGAGAGACAATACCCAATCAGTGTGTGAATATGAGTAAAACTAACTTCCTGGTGGTGAATATTCACTTTCTCTACACACACACACACACACACACACACACACACACACACACACACACACACACACACACACACACACACACACACACACACACACACACACACACGCACGTCACCTTGGGGTGACCATAACACCGAGCACGTCACCGGAGGCACACATCAGCCAAATAACTGCTGCAGCATACGGGCGCCTGGCAAACCTGAGAATAGCGTTCCGATACCTTAATAAGGAATCGTTCAAGACACTGTACACTGTGTATGTTAGGCCCATACTGGAGTATGCAGCACCAGTCTGGAACCCACACCTGGTCAAGCACGTCAAGAAGTTAGAGAAAGTACAAAGGTTTGCAACAAGGCTAGTCCCAGAGCTCAGGGGAATGTCGTACGAGGAAAGGTTGAGGGAAATCGGACTGACGACACTGGAGGACAGAAGGGTCAGGGGAGACATGATAACGACATACAAGATACTGCGGGGAATAGACAAGGTGGACAGAGATAGGATGTTCCAGAGAGGGGACACAGAAACAAGGGGTCACAACTGGAAGCTGAAGACTCAGACGAGTCACATGGACGTTAGGAAGTATTTCTTCGGTCATAGAGTCGTCAGGAAGTGGAATAGCCTAGCAAGTGAAGCAGTGGAGGCAGGAACCATACATAGTTTTAAGAAGAGGTATGACAAAGCTCAGGAAGCAGAGAGGGAGATGACCTAGTAGCGATCAGTGAAGAGGCGGGGACAGGAGCTAAGTCTCGACCCCTGCAACCACAATTAGGTGAGTACACACACACACATACACACACACACACACACACACACACACACACACACACACACACACACACACACACATACACTCACACACACATACACACACACATACACACAAACACACACAGACACACACACAGTCAAGTCAAGACTGACCTGAAGCTGTTGTGCAGCCATATCAGGAGGAAAACAACAGTCAAGGACCAGGTAATCAGACTGAGGAAGGGTGATGGGGAATTCACAAGAAACGACCGAGAGGTATGTCAGGAGCTCAACACTAGATTTAAAGAAGTATTTACAGTGGAAACCAGTAGGACTCCAGGAAATCGGAACAGGGGGGTACACCAGCACGTGCTGGATGAGGTACATATAACCAAGGAGGAGGTGAAGAAGCTGCTATGCGAACTTGACACGTCAAAGGCGGTGGGACTAGACAACATCTCTCCGTGGGTCCTTAAAGAGGGAGCAGAGATATTGTGTGAGCCATTAACAAAGATCTTCAACACATCATTTGAAACTGGGCAACTCCCTGAGGTATGGAAGATGGCAAATGTAGTCCCAATTTTTAAAAAGGGAGACAGACATGAGGCACTAAACTACAGACCTGTATCACTAACATGTATAGTATGCAAGGTCATGGAGAAGATCATCAGGAGGAGAGTGGTGGATCACCTGGAAAGAAACAAGTGTATAATTGACAACCAGCACGGTTTCAGGGAAGGAAAATCCTGTGTCACAAACCTACTAGAGTTTTATGACAAGGTGACAGAAGTAAGACAAGAGAGAGAGGGGTGGATCGACTGCATATTTTTGGACTGCAAGAAGGCCTTCGACACAGTTCCTCACAAGAGGTTACTGCAAAAGCTAGAGGATCAGGCACACATAACAGGAAAGGCACTGCAATGGATCAGAGAATACCTGACAGGGAGGCAACAACGAGTCATGGTACGGGACGAGGTGTCAGAGTGGGCGCCTGTGACAAGCGGGGTTCCACAGGGGTCAGTCTTAGGACCTGTGCTGTTCTTGGTATATGTGAACGACATAACGGAAGGGATAGACTCAGAAGTGTCCTTGTTTGCAGATGATGTGAAGTTAATGAGAAGAATCAAATCGGATGAGGATCAGGCAGGACTACAAAGAGACCTGGACAGGCTACAAGCCTGGTCCATCATCTGGCTCCTTGAGTTTAACCCTGCCAAATGCAAAGTCATGAAGATTGGGGAAGGGCAAAGAAGACCGCAAACACAATATAGTTTAGATGGCCAAAGACTGCAAATCTCACTCAAGGAAAAAGATCTGGGGGTGAGTATAACACCGAGCATATCTCCTGAGGCGCACATCAATCAGACAACTGCTGCAGCATACGGGCGCATGGCAAACCTACGGATAGCGTTCCGATACCTCAGTAAGGATTCGTTCAAGACTCTGTATACCATTTACGTCAGGCCCATACTGGAGTATGCAGCACCAGTTTGGAATCCACACCTAGTCAAGCACGTCAAGAAATTAGAGAAAGTGCGAAGGTTTGCAACAAGACTAGTCCCAGAGCTACGGGGATTGTCCTACGAAGAAAGGTTGAGGGAAATCGGCCTGACGACCATGGAGGACAGGAGGGTCAGGGGAGACATGATAACGATATATAAAATACTGCGCGGAATAGACAAGGTGGACAAAGACGGGATGTTCCAGAGAA
Source organism: Cherax quadricarinatus (assembly GCF_026875155.1). Classification (NCBI taxonomy): domain Eukaryota; kingdom Metazoa; phylum Arthropoda; class Malacostraca; order Decapoda; family Parastacidae; genus Cherax; species Cherax quadricarinatus. The sequence goes on along the minus strand of NC_069451.1, from coordinate 4,110,371 downwards.
GGGACACAGACACAAGACGTCATAATTGGAAGTTGAAGACTCAGATGAATCAAAGGGATGTTAGGAAGTATTTCTTCAGTCATAGAGTAGTCAAGCCGTGGAATAGCCTAGAAAGTGACGTAGTGGAGGCGGGAACCATACATAGTTTCAAGGCGAGGTATGATAAAGCTCATGGAGCAGGGAGAGGGAGGACCTAGTAGAAATCAGTGAAGAGGCGGGGCCAGGAGCTATGAATCGACCCCTGCAGCCACAAATAGGTGAGTAAAGACACACGCACACACATACATACACACACACACACATACACACAAACAAACACTCTCACACACACACACACACACACACACACACACACATACACACACACACACACACACTCACACACACACACACACACACACACACACACACACACACACACACACACACACACACACACACACACACACACACACACACACATACACATACACGTACACATAAACGGGTATGTGAGGAGCCAAACACGAGATTTAAGAAAGTATTTACAGAGGAGACTGGAAGGACTCTGGTAAGACAGAATAGAGGGGGTCACCAACAAGAAATATACCAACAAGTGTTGGTAAATTCCTTGGTATATACCTTGGTATATACCTCAAAGGAGGTGGGAGGGGACAGCATCTCTCCATGAGTCCTTAGAGAGGGAGCGGAGACGTTGTGTATACCAATGACCACAATTTTCAACACATTCCTTGAAACTGGACAACTACATGAGGTATGGAAGACGGCAAATGTAGTCCCCATTTTTGAGAAAAGAAACAGAAACGAGGCACTAAACTATAGACCTGTTTTACTGATGTGTATAGTTTGCAGAGTCATGAAGAAGATTATCAGGAGGAGAGTGGTGGAGCACCTGGATCGGAACAAGATTATAAACAACAACAATCACGGATTTATGAAAGGCAAATCCTGTGTCACAAATTTTCTGGGGTTTAATGACAAGGTAACAGAAGTTAGACACGATATGGAAGGGTGGGTTGATTGCATTTTCTTGGACTGCAAGAAGGCCTTCGACACAGTTCCCCACAAGAGATTAGTGCAGAAGCTAGAGGATCAAGCACGTATAACAGGAAGGGCACTGACTCAGGGATAGACTCAGAAGTGTCCCTGTTCGCAGATGATGTGAAGTTCATGCGGGGAATTAAATGAGATGAGGATCAGGTAGGACTACAAAGAGGCCTGGACAGGCTGGACGCGTGGTAGAGCAACTGGCTCTTCGAATTTAACCCCGCCTAATGCAAAGTCATGATGATCGGAAAAAGGCAAAGAAGACCGCAGACAGAGTATAGGCTAGGTGGCCAAAGACTGCAAACCTCGCTCAAGGAGAAGATCTTAGGGTGAGTATAACTCCAAGACGGTCTCCGGAAGCACACATCAACCAGATAACTGCTGCAGCATATAGGCGCCTGGCAAGCCTGAGAATACCGTTCCGATACCTAAGTAAGGAATCGTTGAAGACACTGTACACAGTGTACGTCAGGCCCATACTGGAGTATGCAGCACCAGTTTAGAACCTACATCTGGTTAAACATGTCAAGAAATTAGAGAAAGTGCAAGGGTTTGCAACAAGTATAGTTCCAGGGCTAAGGGGAATGTCCTATGAAGAAAGGTTGAGGGAAATCGGCCTGACGACACTGGAGGACAGGAGGGTCAGGGGAGACATGATAACGACATACAAAATACTGCGTGAAATAGATAAGATGGACAGAGACAGGATGTTCCAGAGATAGGACACAGAAACAAGGGGTCACAATTGGAAGTTGAAGACTCAGATGAGTCAGAGGGATATTATGAACTATTTCTTCAGTTATAGATTTGTCAGGAAATGGAATAGTCTAGCAAGTGATGTAGTGGAGGCAGGAATCATACATACCTTTAAGACGAGGTATGATAAAACTCATGGAGCAGGGAGAGAGATGACCTAGTAGCGATCAGTGAAGAGGCAGGACCAGGAGCTGAGTCTCGACCCCTGCAACCACAAATAGGTGAGTATACACACAAACACACACACACACACACACACACACACACACACACACACACACACACACACACACACACACACACACACCACACACACACACACGCACACATACACACACACACACATACGTAGTTTTAAGACGAGGTTTGATTAAGCTCACGGAGCAGGGAGAGAGAGGACCCAGTAGCAACTAGCGAAGAGGCGGGAGCCAGGAACTAAGACTCGACCCCTGCAACCACAAAAAGGTGAGTACACACACACAGAAGCTCCTAAGTGACCTTGATACCTCAAAGGCGGTGGGACCGGACAACATCTCTCCGTCTTTCCTTAGAGAGAGAGCAGAGACACTGTGTGTACCATTAACCAAAATCGTCAACACTTACCTTGATACTGGGCAACTACGTGAAGTATGGAAGATGGCAAATGTAGTCCCCATCTCTAAGAAAGGAGACAGAAACGAAGCACTAAACTATAGACCAGTGTCACTGACGTGTATAGTATGCAAAGTCATGGAGAAGAACATCAGGAGGAGAGTGGTGGAACACCTGGAGTGGAAAAAGATTATAAATGACAGCCAGCACGGATTCATGGAAGGCAAATCCTGTGCTACAAACCTACTAGAGTTTTATAAGGTAACTGAAGTAAGAAATGAAAGGGAGGGGTGGGTTGATTGCATTTTCTTGGACTGCAAGAAGGACTGCGACACAGTTCCTCACAAGAGATTAGTACAGAAACTAGAGGAACAGGCACATATTACAGGAAGGGCACTGCAATGGATCGGAGAATGCCTAACAAGGAGGCAACAGCGAGTCATGACCATGATAAGGTATCACAGTGGGCGCCTGTGACGAGCGGGGTCCCACAGGGGTCAGTCCTGGAACCAGTGCTATTTTTCTGGTATATGTGAACGACATGACGGAAGGGATAAACTCAGAAGTGTCCCTGTTTGCAGACGATGTGAAGTTAATGAAGAGAATTAAATTAGATGCGGATCAGACAGGTCTATAAAGAGACCTGGACAGGCTAGAGTTTAACCCCACCAAATGCAAAGTCATGAAGATCGGAGAAGGGCAAAGAAGACCGCAGACAGTTTAGGCTAGGCGGCCAAAGACTGCAAACCTCACTCAAGGAGAAAGATCTTGGGGTGCCAGAAGCACACATTAACCAGATGACTTCTGCGGCATATGGGCGCTTGGCAAACCTGAGAATAGCGTTCCGGTACCTCAGTAAGGAATCGTTCAAGACTTTATACACTGCGTACGTCAGGCCCATACTGGAGTACGCAGCACCAGTTTGGAACCCACGCCTGGTCAAACAAGTCAAGATATCAGAGAAAGTGTAAAGGTTTGCAACAAGGCTAGTTCCAGAGCTAAGGGGAATGTCCTACGAAGAAAGGTTAAGGGAAATCGATCTGAGGATACTGGAGGACAGGAGGGTCAGGGGAGACATGATAATGACATACAAAATACTGCGTGGAATAGACAAGGTAGACAGAGACAGGATGTTCCAGAGAGGGGACACAAAATCAAGGTGTCACAATTGGAAGCTGAAGACTCAGATGAGTTACAGGGATGTTAGGAAGTATTTCTTCAGCCACAGAGTTGTTAGGAGTGGAATAGGCTGGTAAGCGATGTAGTGGAGGCAGGAACCATACATAGTTTTAAGACGAGGTATGATAAAGCTCATGGAGGAGGGAGGGGGAGGACCCAGTAGCGGTTAGTGAAGAGGCGGGGCCAGGAGCTGAGTCTCGATCCCTGCAACCACAATTAGGTGAGTACAATTAGGTGAGTACACACACACACACACACACACACACACACACACACACACACACACACACACACACACACACACACACGCACACACACTGAGGACTTGTGAATCTACCCCTGCAACGAAGAATAGGTAAATACATAATCACTGACACATAAACATACACACATATGAGGATCAGGCAGGACTACACAGGGATCTGGACAGGCTACTAGTCTGCTCCAGCAACTGTTTAGTGGAGTTTTAATTCACCAAGTGCAAAGTCATGAAGAATAGGGAAGGGCAAAGAAGACCAGAGTCAGAATACAGTTTAGGTGGCTAAAGACTGTAAACCTCACTCGAGGAAAAGAATCTTGGGGTAAGTATAATACCGAGCACATCTCCTTCGGCGCAAATCAACTAACTGCTGCAGCATTACAGCGTCTGACAAACCTGCGAATAGCGTTTCGACATGTTAGTAAGGAATCGATCAAGACTGTACACCGTGTACATCAGGCCCTTATTGGAGTGTACTTGACCCCACACCTGGTCAAGGATGTCAAGAAGTTACAGAAAGTGCAATGGTTTGCAACAAGACTAGTCCAGGAGCTAAAGGGCAATGTCCTACGAGGAGAGGTTGAGGGAATGTCGACCTGACAACACTGGAGAGCAGGAGGAATGGGGGGAGGACATGATAACAATATATAAAATACTGACAGGAACTGACCAGGTAGATAGGGACAGGATGCTTCAGAGATGGCACAGAGCAATAAGGTCGTCACAACTGGAAGCTGAAGACTCAGATTAGTCACAGGGATGTTAGGAAGTATTTATTCAGTCGTTGAGTTGTCAAGAAGAGTTATGTAGAAGAGGTATGATAAAATTCTTGGAACAGGGAGAGAGTGAACCTAGAAGCGACCAGCGAAGAGGCGGGGCCAAGAGCTGTGAATCGACCCCTGCAACCACAAATAGGTAAGTACAAATATGTAAGTACACACATCACTGCTGACGGTTTATTTCATTTTATTCGGACCAGTTTACGGTATTTAAAACCTATCGACTGGACGAGGGTCATTAGGGCCGAAATTCCTCTAATTTATATTAGTGTACCTTGCTAATGCTCAGTTGAATTTCCCTCATGATTGATGTCACAATTTTGTGATCTGTGTGTAGAGTGCAACGAGTGTCTCTGAAAGACTTGTAATTAAATGTTGAAAATGTGAAAGAGAATGAGATAGATTTGTGCATTCTCCTGACTGGACCAGTGGGGGGTCGATTCACCGCTTCTGGCTCCGTCTCTTCCTCTGTAATCTTGTGAAGTATTACTGGCTTTTTTGTCTCGAAATGAACCGCGTGTGGTGTTTTAAAACAGTGTGTGGTGTTTTAAAACAGTGTGTGGTGTTTTAAAACAGTGTGTGGTGTTTTAAAACAGTGTGTGGTGTTTTACAACAGTGTGTGGTGTTTTAAAACAGTGTGTGGTGTTTTACAACAGTGTGTGGTGTTTTAAAAACAGTGTGTGTGGTTTTTAAAACAGTGTGTGGTGTTTTACAACAGTGTGTGGTGTTTTAAAACAGTGTGCGGTGTTTTAAAACAGTGTGTGGTGTTTTAAAACAGTGTGTGGTGTTTTAAAACAGTGTGTGGTGTTTTAAAACAGTGTGTGGTGTTTTAAAACAGTGTGTGGTGTTTTAAAACAGTGTGTGGTGTTTTAAAACAGTGTGTGGTGTTTTAAAACAGTGTGTGGTGTTTTAAAACAGTGTGTGGTGTTTTAAAACTGTGTGTGGTGTTTTACAACAGTGTTGTGGTGTTTTACAACAGTGTGTGGTGTTTTAAAACAGTGTGTGGTGTTTTAAAACATTTGTGGTGTTTTAAAACATGTGTGGTGTTTTAAACATGTGTGGTTTTTACAACATTATGTGGTGTTTTACAACATTATGTGGTGTTTTAAAACATTATGTGGTGTTTTAAAACATTATGTGGTGTTTTACAACATTATGTGGTGTTTTACAACATTATGTGGTGTTTTACAACATTATGTGGTGTTTTACAACATTATGTGGTGTTTTACAACATTATGTGGTGTTTTACAACATTATGTGGTGTTTTACAACATTATGTGGTGTTTTACAACATTATGTGGTGTTTTACAACATTATGTGGTGTTTTACAACATTATGTGGTGTTTTACAACATTATGTGGTGTTTTACAACATTATGTGGTGTTTTACAACATTATGTGGTGTTTTACAACATTATGTGGTGTTTTACAACATTATGTGGTGTTTTACAACATTATGTGGTGTTTTACAACATTATGTGGTGTTTTACAACATTATGTGGTGTTTTACAACATTATGTGGTGTTTTACAACATTATGTGGTGTTTTACAACATTATGTGGTGTTTTACAACATTATGTGGTGTTTTACAACATTATGTGGTGTTTTACAACATTATGTGGTGTTTTACAACATTATGTGATGTTTTACAACATTATGTGGTGTTTTACAACATTATGTGGTGTTTTACAATAGCGTGGAACCGTTTACAAAATTTACCATCTTTGAATTTGATTCAGATGCTTCAGATTTTGAAACCGTCATTAGCGCTGAAACCTTTCAGTGATGTTTTGAGTCAAAGTATAAAGCTCGTCAATCATCTACGAAGCTTCGAAACAGTGCATGACTTCTGAAACCCGTATATGGAGCAAAACCCGTTTACAAAATTTATATCCCAGGGTACAGAGTTTAGAAACCACGTTTCAACGCTTACTCGGGATATGGTGAGAACAAATCCCGTGGGCATGTCTCCTGTAATTTCCCGTCAAGGTAATGGCGCCTTTCAGACCCCATTTCCCGTCAAGCATAATTGGTCTATTGGTTAGTTGGCTAATGGGGTTTAAAGTCTGCTACACGAGAGTTATTAAGGCGGCATCACACCTCTTCAGCACCGGTCAACAATATTTTAATACATATAATAGTGATTAAAGTAGTCTGAGTGTTTATTCACTAGGAAACTGGGTGTATATACACTGGGAGACGGTGTATATACACTGGGAGACGGTGTATATACACTGGAAGACTGGGTGTATATACACTGGGAGACGGTGTGTATACACTGGAGACGGTGTACATACACTGGAAGACTGGGTGTATATACACTGGGATATGGCGTATATACACTGGGAGACAGTGTATATACACTGGGAGACAGTGTATATACACTGGGAGACAGTGTATATACACTGGGAGAAAGTCTATATACACTGGAAGGCTGGGTGTATATACACCTGTGAGAAGTTGATATATGAGATACTTGTACAACATTTGGGTATCTTTATTCTGGAAACGTTTCGCCAGCCAGTGACTTCTTCAGTCCAGTGCAGAGAAAGGTGGAATATAGGAGGAGTTTAAGGTAATCAGTCCCTCTGTCTGGAATCGACTCCAGGCTGAGGGACTGATTACCTCAAATTACTCCTCGACTTTTTCTTTCTTCTCTGTACTAGACTGAAGAAGCCACTGGCTGGCGAACATGAGAGAAACTTAACACCCCAGAACTGACACTGTCAACAAGCCTTAGCAATATATTTGTTATGATCTACGCTGTTGAGAGGCTCTCGTGTTGTTCTATCTGGGTCCACTGGGGGTAGCCCTGCCTCTTAAGACACCACGTTCTACGCTGGAAGTAGTGTCCGGCCCTCTTAAGAAACCCGTCCACGCTGGAAGTTGTCCACTCCTTAATGACAGACCCAACCTGAAGGTCCAAGCCGCTTTTAAGAAGGTCGGTTCCAGCGACCGACTTGCAGCCACCCCAAGCAGCACGTCGATGGACGGTCCACTTAACAAGACGCCACGTCCACGCTGGAAGGTATGTGTCCAGCTCCCTCTTAAAGACAGCCACCGTCCACGCTGGAAGGTGTGTGTCCAGCTCCCTCTTAAAGATAGCCACCGTCCACGCTGGAAGGTATGTGTCCAGCTCCCTCTTAAAGACAGCCACCGTCCACGCTGGAAGGTGTGTGTCCAACTCCCTCTTAAAGACAGACACCGTCCACGCTGGAAGGTAACTTCGTTGTCTATTTAAAGACACACCGACGCTGAAGGAACGTTCAGTTCACTCGCTCTTTATGTAGCACCGTCAGATCGGAGTGTGTGTCCAACTCCTTAGACTGCCCGTCCACGCTGGTAGTAATGTGTTTCAGCTCCTCTTAAAGGAGTTCGAGCCACGGTATAAGGTGGTGATCCAACTCCCATTTAAAGACAACGTCAGACGAAAAGTGTCAAAAAACCTACTTAATAGGCATCACGTTAAAGCTTGAAGTAACTATCAAGATGTACTTGAATGCGTATAAAATCATTTTTAGTAGTTGATAAGGAACGTATTGCACTTCGCTTTATTAGTCCATAGGATTGTTGTGCAAGATTGAGATTTTCACCTGCGACTTAGAATGTTCTCTCATATTTAGTTCGAGCCGTTATTTTGACGTTACAACCTATAAGTTACATAAAAGCTCAGTAACAAATAAGAACAAAAAAAAAAAACATATGAGCATCAGTGATAAAAGACTTTTAATACAATACACAAAACAATGGTGCAACAAAATTCATTTTTTGTTTGGAGTATGGCAATAATGAGAACTTGGACTGCATGTGAAGTTCTCACAGAATAAAGACTGTTGTGAGTGATAGAGATAGAGAGATTTCACCTGCATGAATAAGGCATCAGAGAGATATTTCTTTCTTCTAGTCTCTTTAGTAAGTTTCTGTTTATTTTTTTTCACTCTTGGTCTCTCTCTCTCTCTCTCTCTCTCTCTGTTTATCTATCTGTCTATCTTTTTCCTTCTCTCTCTTCTCAGTATCTATCCCATTTTCTTTATCTCTCTGTCTCTCCTACTCTGTGTGTCTTTTTTTTTTTTTTTTTTTTTTTTACACAGAGTTTGACAAGGTTAAGGATCCCTAGCTTTATTGACAAGTTATTTACAGGTTAAGGATTCCTAACTTTATTGGCAAGCTAAGAGCTGTTACCTACATCAGCTCATTTGAAAGCATTTTTATTGTTGTAAAGCATACAAGTAGGGAACAGGATGAAGTTGGAGCCATCTGTGGGCCAGTATTTTCATTTGATCAACTGACTTTATCTCGTTGACATCATTATCCTGTACGAATGTGTTCCATACTCGAGTCATCCTGGGTATGTATAATCTCAGATGAAGTGATGTTCTGGAGAAGGGTACAGCCACGATTAGCATTCTCTCTCTCTCTCTCTCTCTCTCTCTCTCTCTCTCTCTCTCTCTCTCTCTCTCTTCTCTCTCTTCTGTCTGTCTCTCTCTCTCTCTCTATTGTGAAAAATATTATATTCATTGCATAAGGAAGGTGGAGCAACGGGAGAGGTGAAGAGGAAATGGGTGATGTGAGGAAGCAATGGGTGAAATAAGAGGAGAAATGGTGAGGCATGCCACTGTTGAAGGTGAGGTGAAGGTGTCAGTTCATGTCACTGTTGAAGGTGAGGTGAAGGTGTCAGTTCGTGTCACTGTTGAAGGTTGTGTTATATGTGGCATATGCACCATATCTCAAATACCCTGGCATACATGACACTGATCCACACTAATATTCTCCTGATGTTATTGGTGGTGCTGCTGGTGCGACTGCTAGTGTTACTGTTGGTGCTGCTGGTGCTACTGCTGGTGTTGCTGTTGGTGCTGCTGCTGGTGCTACTGCTGGAGTTGCTGTTGGTGCTGCTGCTGGTGCTGTTGCTTGTGTTGTTGTTGGTGCTGTTGCTGGTGCTACTGCTGGAGTTACTGTTGGTGCTGCTGGTTCTACTGCTGTTGTTACTGTTGGTGGTGCTGCTGGTGCTACTGCTGGTGTTGTTGGTGCTGCTGCTGGTGCTACTGCTGGCGTTACTGTTGGTGCTGCTGGTGCTACTGCTGGTGTTGTTGGTGCTGCTGCTGGTGCTACTGCTGGAGTTGCTGTTGGTGCTGCTGCTGGTGCTATTGCTTGTGTTGCTGTTGGTGCTGTTGCTGGTGCTACTGCTGGAGTTACTGTTGGTGCTGCTGGTTCTACTGCTGTTGTTACTGTTGGTGGTGCTGCTGGTGCTACTGCTGGTGTTGTTGGTGCTGCTGCTGGTGCTACTGCTGGCGTTACTGTTGGTGCTGCTGGTGCTACTGCTGGTGTTGTTGGTGCTGCTGCTGGTGCTACTGCTGGCGTTACTGTTGGTGCTGCTGGTGCTACTGCTGGTGTTACTGTTGGTGGTGCTGCTGGTGCTACTGCTGGTGTTACTGTTGGTGCTGCTGGTGCTACTGCTGGCGTTACTGTTGGTGCTGCTGGTGCTACTGCTGGTGTTGTTGGTGCTGCTGCTGGTGCTACTGCTGGCGTTACTGTTGGTGCTGCTGGTGCTACTGCTGGCGTTACTGTTGGTGCTGCTGGTGCTACTGCTGGTGTTACTGTTGGTGGTGCTGCTGGTGCTACTGCTGGTGTTACTGTTGGTGGTGCTGCTGGTGCTACTGCTGGTGTTGTTGTTAGTGCTGCTGCTGGTGCTACTGCTGCTGTTACTTTGGTTGTGCTGCTGGTGCTACTGCTGGAGTTACTGTTGGTGCTGCTGGTTCTACTGCTGTTGTTACTGTTGGTGGTGCTGCTGGTGCTACTGCTGGTGTTGTTAGTGCTGCTGCTGGTGCTACTGCTGCTGTTACTTTGGTGGTGCTGCTGGTGCCGTTGCTAGTGGTGGTGGCAGATGTGCTGCTGGTGCTGCTGCTAATACTGATGGTGGTGGTGGTGGTGCTGCTGTTGCTGTTGCTGCCGGTGTTGCTAGTGCTGGTGGTGGTGCTGGTGCTGCTATTACTAGTTCTGCTGGTGGTGTTGAAAATGCTGTTGATAGTGTTGGCGGTAGTGCTGTTGCTAGTGCTGCCGGTGCTGCTGCTGTTGCTAGTGCTGCCGGTGCTGCTGCTGTTGCTAGTGCTGCTGGTGCTGGTGCTATTGCTAGTGCTGCTGTTGTCGCTAGTGGTGGTGCTGGTGCTGCTGCCACCTGACAAGGCTATTAAGTGAACTTACGTCATCATCTGACCTTCACTAAAAAGACTTACCTTCTCACTCACTGTACACATTCTGTATTCTAAGTCCGTTATATACCCAGGAAAGACCAAGGTCCCAGAACCGAAACATATCCATAGAGATATACTAGGTACATACAATAGTATACTAAGTATATACACTAGTATACAGTGTGTATGTACTAGCATACTATTAACCATTTTTTCTGCGTCTGTCGTGTTTTGCATCGTGGAAGAATTTTTTCCCTGGCTAGTTTTACACCTACAAAAAAACATGGGTTTCTTTAGTGAATTTAAAATAAAGTAATGCAGAAGGGAAAGCGAATTTGACTAGAATCCGGAGAGAAAGTTGGCTGGTTAATGGGGTTTAAAGCCGATCTACTACACGAGGGTCATTAAAGGTTGCGTGTCGCCTGGTCACCAGACAGTCAAGAATACTTCAATACCTAAGTTTGGAATTAAAGTATTCTCTCGATGTATATACACTGAGAGACATGCACCTCTCAGTGTATATACACTGAGAGACATGCACCTCTCAGTGTATATACACTGAGAGACATGCACCTCTCAGTGTATATACACTGAGAGACATACACCTCTCGGTGTATATACACTAAGACACATACACCTGTCCGTGTATATACACTAAGAGACATACACCTCTCGGTGTATATACACTAAGACACATACACCTGTCCGTGTATATACACTAAGAGACATACACCTCTCGGTGTATATACACTAAGACACATACACCTGTCCGTGTATATACACTAAGAGACATACACCTCTCGGTGTATATACATTGAGAGACATGCACCTCTCCGTATATATACATTGAGAGACATACACCTCTCCGTGTATATACATTGAGAGACATACGCCTCTCGGTGTATATACATTGAGAGACATACACCTCTCGGTGTATATACATTGAGAGACATACGCCTCTCGGTGTATATACATTGAGAGACATACGCCTCTCGGTGTATATACATTGAAAGACATACACCTCTCCGTGTATATACATTGAGAGACATACACCTCTCCGTGTATATACATTGAAAGACATACACCTCTCCGTGTATATACATTGAGAGACATACACCTCTCCGTGTATATACATTGAAAGACATACACCTCTCCGTGTATATACATTGAGAGACATACACCTCTCCGTGCATACACACTGAAAGACATACACCTCTCCGTGTACATACACTGACAGACATACACTTCCCGGTGTATATAAGCTACGCAGGATACTAAACTAACTATACAAGAAGACTCACACAGTCTACACTAAACAATAACAAACACTCAGAGTCTCGATGACAGACATTTGCAATAAAAATCCTTCTTCCACTTAGCAATTTCCTGTTTTGTTTCTTAGTGAATTACGTTTTTTGTTCATTGCTGGAATTACTTTTTTTTTTTTTTTTGCTTTATTCCATGTTGGAATTACTTTTTGTTTTGTTTTATTCCGTGTTGGAATTACTTTTTGTAATTTCTGCCATTTGACGCAACATTGCGTTAAAAAATTCTGCTGGTGGTCAACGCTGCGTACCGCCGAGGCGTTATAAAACCAAAGTCCAGTATTGCGTTAATTATTGACGAGACATTTTGCCCATATTTATTAAAGAGACGTTTCTCTCATATTAATTAATGAGACGTTTCGCCCATATTTATTAACGAGACGTTTCGCCCATATTTATTAACGAGACGTTTCGCCCATATTTATTAAACAAACGTTTCGCCCATATTTATTACCGAGACGTTTCGTCCATATTTATTAACCCGACGTTTCGCCCATATTTATTAACGAGACGTTTCGCCCATCACCGAGCTTGCCTGTAGCTAGGTCTTTATTGTAGATTTAATGGCTATAACACTACGTTAAATAAAATAACTTGCAAAAGAATGATAAAGACTGACCGTAAATGCTCCGTAAAAGGCCGCAAGCGGCCTTCGGTCCGTCACTAAGCTGATAAAGCAGAGATAACCACTGGGGGGTCAGCGCCCCCGCGGCTAGGTCTCGGACCAGGACTAGTAAAATAGAAAAAGAAACCCTTCTTTCATAATAATAATAATAATAATAATAATAATAATAATAATAATAATAATAATAATAATAATAATAATAATAATAATAATAATAATAATAATCATAAGTAAGACAGAGCAAAGTGTATATCTAATGTAGGTTGACCAGTGTGCAGGTAGATCAGTATGTAGGTTGATCAGTGTGCAGGTAGATCAGTGTGTAGGTTGATCAGTGTGCAGGTAGATCAGTGTGTAGGTTGACCAGTGTGCAGGTAGATCAGTGTGTAGGTTGACCAGTGTGCAGGTAGATCAGTGTGTAGGTTGATCAGTGTGCAGGTAGATCAGTGTGTAGGTTGATCAGTGTGCAGGTAGATCAGTGTGTAGGTTGACCAGTGTGCAGGTAGATCAGTGTGTAGGTTGACCAGTGTGCAGGTAGATCAGTGTGTAGGTTGAACAGTGTGCAGGAAGATCAGTGTGTAGGTTGACCAGTGTGCAGGTAGATCAGTGTGTAGGTTGGCCAGTGTGCAGGTAGATCAGAGTGTAGGTTGAACAGTGTGCAGGTAGACAAGTGTGCAGGTAGATCAGTGTGTAGGTTGGCCAGTGTGCAGGTAGACCAGCATGTAGGTAGACCAGTGTGTGGGTAAACCAGTGTGCAGGTTGATCAGTGTGCAGGTAGATCAGTGTGTAGGTTGACCAGTGTGCAGGTAGATCAGTGTGTAGGTTGACCAGTGTGCAGGTAGATCAGTGTGTAGGTTGACCAGTGTGCAGGTAGACCAGCATGTAGGTAGACCAGTGTGTGGGTTGACCAGTGTGTAGGTAAACCAGTGTGTAGGTAGACCAGTGTGTAGGTACACCACTGTGCAGGTAGACCAGAGTATAGGTAGGGTAGCTTGTAGGTAGACAGTGTGTAGGTAGATCAGTGTGTAGGTTGACCAGTGTGTAGGTAGACCAGTATGTAGGTAGACCAGTATGTAGGTAGACCAGTATGTGGGTTGACCAGTGTGTAAATAGACCAGTATGTAGGTAGACCAGTGTGTAGTAAGACCAGTGTGTAGGTTGACCAGTATGTAGGTAGACCAGTGTGTAGGTAGACCAGTGTGTAGGTAGACCAGTGTGCAGGTAGACCAGTGTGCAGGTAGACCAGTGTGTCGGTAGACCAGTGTATAGTTAGATAAGTGAGTATGTAGACCTGTGTGCAGGTAGACCAGTGTGCAGGTAGACCAGTGTGCAGGTAGAACAGTGCGTACGTAGACAAGCGTGTAGTTAGACCAGTGTGAACGTATAGCAGAGTGTAGGTAGGTAGACCATTCCAGGTTTACCTCTTAGGTATTCGTGAGGCAGAAATGAGGAAAATCCTGCCTCCTGTCAGTGCTCAAAATGCCCACCAGACATCTAGTCGACTCGTATGAGAGGACGGTAGTACCTCCCTGGGCAGGACGGTAGTACCTCCCTGGGCAGGACGGTAGTACCTCCCTGGGCAGGACGGTAGTACCTCCCTGGGCAGGACGGTAGTACCTCCCTGGGCAGGACGGTAGTACCTCCCTGGGCAGGACGGTAGTACCTCCCTGGGCAGGACGGTAGTACCTCCCTGGGCAGACGGTAGTACCTCCCTGGGCAGGACGGTAGTACCTCCCTGGGCAGGACGGTAGTACCTCCCTGGGCAGGACGGTAGTACCTCCCTGGCGACGGTAGTACCTCCCTGGCAGGACGGTAGTACCTCCCTGGGCAGGACGGTAGTACCTCCCTGGGCAGGACGGTAGTACCTCCCTGGGCAGGACGGTAGTACCTCCCTGGGCAGGACGGTAGACAGTACCTCCCTGGGCAGGACGGTAGTACCTCCCTGGGCAGGACGGTAGTACCTCCCTGGGCAGGACGGTAGTACCTCCCTGGGCAGGACGGTAGTACCTCCCTGGGCAGGACGGTAGTACCTCCCTGGGCAGGACGGTAGTACCTCCCTGGGCAGGACGGTAGTACCTCCCTGGGCAGGACGGTAGTACCTCCCTGGGCAGGACTGGGTAGTACCTCCCTGGGCAGGACGGTAGTACCTCCCTGGGCAGGACGGTAGTACCTCCCTGGGCAGGACGGTAGTACCTCCCTGGGCAGGACGGTAGTACCTCCCTGGGCAGGACGGTAGTACCTCCCTGGGCAGGACGGTAGTACCTCCCTGGGCAGGACGGTAGTACCTCCCTGGGCAGGACGGTAGTACCTCCCTGGGCAGGACGGTAGTACCTCCCTGGGCAGGACGGTAGTACCTCCCTGGGCAGGACGGTAGTACCTCCCTGGGCAGGACGGTAGTACCTCCCTGGGCAGGACGGTAGTACCTCCCTGGGCAGGACGGTAGTACCTCCCTGGGCAGGACGGTAGTACCTCCCTGGGCAGGACGGTAGTACCTCCCTGGGCAGGACGGTAGTATGGCAACGTAACCTCCCTGGGCAGGACGGTAGTACCTCCCTGGGCAGGACGGTAGTACCTCCCTGGGCAGGACGGTAGTACCTCCCTGGGCAGGACGGTAGTACCTCCCTGGGCAACGGACGGTCAGCAAACCTCCCTGGGCAGGACGGTAGTACCTCCCTGGGCAGGACGGTAGTACCTCCCTGGGCAGGACGGTAGTACCTCCCTGGGCAGGACGGTAGTACCTCCCTGGGCAGGACGGTAGTACCTCCCTGGGCAGGACGGTAGTACCTCCCTGGGCAGGACGGTAGTACCTCCCTGGGCAGGACGGTAGTACCTCCCTGGGCAGGACGGTAGTACCACCTGGGCAGGACGGTAGTACCTCCCTGGGCAGGACGGTAGTACCTCCCTGGGCAGGACGGTAGTACCTCCCTGGGCAGGACGGTAGTACCTCCCTGGGCAGGACGGTAGTACCTCCCTGGGCAGGACGGTAGTACCTCCCTGGGCAGGACGGTAGTACCTCCCTGGGCAGGACGGTAGTACCTCCCTGGGCAGGACGGTAGTACCTCCCTGGGCAGGACGGTAGTACCTCCCTGGGCAGGACGGTAGTACCTCCCTGGGCAGGACGGTAGTACCTCCCTGGGCAGGACGGTAGTACCTCCCTGGGCAGGACGGTAGTACCCTGGGGGTCCCCCTGGGCAGGACGGTAGTACCTCCCTGGGCAGGACGGTAGTACCTCCCTGGGCAGGACGGTAGTACCTCCTGGCAGGGTGACGGCTAGTACTCCCTGGGCAGGACGGTAGTACCTCCCTGGGCAGGACGGTAGTACCTCCCTGGGCAGGACGGTAGTACCTCCCTGGGCAGGACGGTAGTACCTCCCTGGGCAGGACGGTAGTACCTCCCTGGGCTAAGGGCAGGTAGTACCTCCCTGGGCAGGACGGTAGCTTCACGTACCCCTGGGCAGGACGGTAGTACCTCCCTGGGCAGGACGGTAGTACCTCCCTGGGCAGGACGGTAGTACCTCCCTGGGCAGGACGGTAGTACCTCCCTGGGCAGGACGGTAGTACCTCCCTGGGCAGGACGGTAGTACCTCCCTGGGCAGGGACGGTAGTACCTCCCTGGGCAGGACGGTAGTACCTCCCTGGGCAGGACGGTAGTACCTCCCTGGGCAGGACGGTAGTACCTCCCTGGGCAGGACGGTAGTACCTCCCTGGGCAGGACGGTAGTACCTCCCTGGGCAGGACGGTAGTACCTCCCTGGGCAGGACGGTAGTACCTCCCTGGGCAGGACGGTAGTACCTCCCTGGGCAGGGACGGAGAGGTAGTACCTCCCTGGGCAGGACGGTAGTACCTCCCTGGGCAGGACGGTAGTACCTCCCTGGGCAGGACGGTAGTACCTCCCTGGGCAGGACGGTAGTACCTCCCTGGGCAGGACGGTAGTACCTCCCTGGGCAGGACGGTAGTACCTCCCTGGGCAGGACGGTAGTACCTCCCTGGGCAGGACGGTAGTACCTCCCTGGGCAGGACGGTAGTACCTCCCTGGGCAGGACGGTCTACCAACCTCCCTGGCAGGACGGTAGTAACTCCCAGGGCATCGTACAGAAGAGTAGTACCTCCCATGGGCAGACGTAGTACTCCCGGCAGGCTGGTATACCTCACGTGGCAGGCGGTATACCTCCGGCAGGGTATAGATCTCCAGGGCAGCGGTAGTAACTCCTACAGTGCCGCCTGGGCAAGGACGGTTAGTTAACCTCCCAGGCCAGACGGTAGTAACCTCTGCAGGACGCGTTAGTAATCTCTTAGGGCAGGACGGTATTACATCTCCAGTGCCGCAGGACTTGGTTAGATTACATCCCTGGCAGGACGGTAGTAACTCCCTGTACAGGACGCAGCTTGGTTAACGTATCTCCCTGCGCAGGCTGGTATAACCTCTTACGTGCGGAGCGGTTATACATCCTAGGCAGGACGGTATACAACTTACCGGCCGAGCGTAGTACCTCCTGGGCAGGCGGTATACTCTCCTGGGCAGGACTGGTATACCTCCTGAGCAGTGCCGCAGCGGTAGTACCTCCTGGGCAGACGGTAGTAACCATCCCTGCAGGGACCTTGGTAGTAATACCTCCCGTGGCAGGACGGTATACCTCCAGGCGCAGCTGGTATAACCATCCTGGGCTGGCTAATACCTTCGTGCCGACGTGATATACCTCTCTGGCCGGCAGCTGGTTAACAATCTTCATGCCGCACTTGTATAAACATCTTACAGTGCTGCGCGGTTATACACGTACAGTGCGAGATTGTATCACTTACAGTGCCGCAGCTTGGTATAACACATCCTACAGTGCCGCAGCTTGGTATAATACATCTTACAGTGCCGCAGCTTGGTATAACACATCTTACAGTGCCGAAGCTTGGTATAACACATCTTACAGTGCAGCAGCTTGGTATAACACATCCTACAGTGCCGCAGCTTGGTATAACGCATCTTACAGTGCCGCAGCTTGGTATAACGCATCTTACAGTGCCGCAGCTTGGTATAACACATCTTACAGTGCCGCAGCTTGGTATAATACATCTTACAGTACCGCAGCTTGGTATAACGTATCTTACAGTGCCGCAGCTTGGTATAACACATCTTACAGTGCCGCAGCTTGGTATAATACATCTTACAGTGCCGCAGCTTGGTATAACACATCTTACAGTGCCGCAGCTTGGTATAACACATCTTACAGTGCCGCAGCTTGGTATAAACATCTTACAGTGCCGCAGCTTGGTATAACCATCTTACAGTGCCGCAGCTTGGTATAACACATCTTACAGTGCCGCAGCTTGGTATAACACATCTTACAGTGCCGCAGCTTGGTATAATACATCTTACAGTGCCGCAGCTTGGTATAACACATCTTACAGTGCCGCAGCTTGGTATAACACATCTTACAGTGCCGCAGCTTGGTATAACACATCTTACAGTGCCGCAGCTTGGTATAATACATCTTACAGTGCCAGCAGCTTGGTATAACCATCTTACAGTGCCGCAGCTTGGTATAACACATCTTACAGTGCCGCAGCTTGGTATAATACATCTTACAGTGCCGCAGCTTGGTATAACGCATCTTACAGTGCCGCAGCTTGGTATAACACATCTTACAGTGCCGCAGCTTGTATAACACATCTTACAGTGCCGCAGCTTGTATAACATCTTACAGTGCCGCAGCTTGGTATAAACCATCTTACAGTGCCGCAGCTTGGTATAACCATCTTACAGTGCCGCAGCTTGGTAAAATAACCATCTTACAGTGCCGCAGCTTGGTATAACACATCTTACAGTGCCGCAGCTTGGTATAACACATCTTACAGTGCAGCAGCTTGGTATAACACATCCTACAGTGCCGCAGCTTGGTATAACGCATCTTACAGTGCCGCAGCTTGGTATAACGCATCTTACAGTGCCGCAGCTTGGTATAACGCATCTTACAGTGCCGCAGCTTGGTATAACCATCTTACAGTGCCGCAGCTTGGTATAAGCGATCTTACAGTGCCGCAGCTTGGTATAACGATCTACATGCGCATTGTAACACTACAGTGCCGCAGCTTGGTATAATACATCTTACAGTGCCGCAGCTTGGTATAACACATCTTACAGTGCCGCAGCTTGGTATAACACATCTTACAATGCCGCAGCTTGGTATAATACATCTTACAGTGCCGCAGCTTGATATAACGCATCTTACAGTGCCGCAGCTTGGTATAACACATCTTACAGTGCCGCAGCTTTGTATAATACATCTTACAGTGCCGCAGCTTGGTATAACACATCTTACAGTGCCGCAGCTTGGTATAACACATCTTACAGTGCCGAAGCTTGGTATAACACATCTCACAGTGCCGCAGCTTGGTATAACACATCTTACAGTGCCGCAGCTTGGTATAATACATCTTACAGTGCCACAGCTTGGTATAACGCATCTTACAGTGCCGCAGCTTGGTATAACACATCTTACATTGCCGCAGCTTGGTATAATGCATCTTACAGTGCCGCAGCTTGGTATAATGCATCTTATAGTGCCGCAGCTTGGTATAACACATCTTACAGTGCCGCAGCTTGGTATAACACATCTTACAGTGCCGCAGCTTTGTATAATGCATCTTACAGTGCCGCAGCTTGGTATAACGCATCTTACAGTGCCGCAGCTTGGTATAACGCATCTTACAGTGCCGCAGCTTGGTATAACGCATCTTACAGTGCCGCAGCTTGGTATAACGCATCTTACAGTGCCGCAGCTTGGTATAACACATCTTACAGTGCCGCAGCTTGGTATAACGCATCTTACAGTGCCGCAGCTTGGTATAACGCATCTTACAGTGCCGCAGCTTGGTATAACGCATCTTACAGTGCCGCAGCTTGGTATAAACGCATCTTACAGTGCCGCAGCTTGGTATAACGCATCTTACAGTGCCGCAGCTTGGTATAGCGCATCTTACAGTGCCGCAGCTTGGTATAACGCATCTTACAGTGCCGCAGCTTGGTATAATGCATCTTACAGTGCCGAAGCTTGGTATAATGCATCTTACAGTGCCACAGCTTGGTATAACACATCTTACAGTGCCGCAGCTTGGTATATCACATCTTACAGTTCCGCAGCTTGGTATAATGCATCTTACTGTGCCGCAGCTTGGTATAATGCATCTTACAGTGCCGCAGCTTGGTATAATGCATCTTACAGTGCCGCAGCTTGGTATAATGCATCTTACAGTGCCGCAGCTTGGTATAATGCATCTTATAGTGCCGCAGCTTGGTATAACACATCTTACAGTGCCGCAGCTTGGTATAACACATCTTACAGTGCCGCAGCTTTGTATAATGCATCTTACAGTGCCGCAGCTTGGTATAACGCATCTTACAGTGCCGCAGCTTGGTATAACGCATCTTACAGTGCCGCAGCTTGGTATAACGCATCTTACAGTGCCGCAGCTTGGTATAACGCATCTTACAGTGCCGCAGCTTGGTATAACACATCTCACAGTGCCGCAGCTTGGTATAACGCATCTTACAGTGCCGCAGCTTGGTATAACGCATCTTACAGTGCCGCAGCTTGGTATAACGCATCTTACAGTGCCGCAGCTTGGTATAACGCATCTTACAGTGCCGCAGCTTGGTATAACGCATCTTACAGTGCCGCAGCTTGGTATAACGCATCTTACAGTGCCGCAGCTTGGTATAACGCATCTTACAGTGCCGCAGCTTGGTATAATGCATCTTACAGTGCCGAAGCTTGGTATAATGCATCTTACAGTGCCGCAGCTTGGTATAACACATCTTACAGTGCCGCAGCTTGGTATATCACATCTTACAGTGCCGCAGCTTGGTATAATGCATCTTACTGTGCCGCAGCTTGGTATAATGCATCTTACAGTGCCGCAGCTTGGTATAATGCATCTTACAGTGCCGCAGCTTGGTATAATGCATCTTACAGTGCCACAGCTTGGTATAATGCATCTTACAGTGCCGCAGCTTTGTATAATGCATCTTACAGTGCCGCAGCTTGGTATAATGCATCTTACAGTGCCGCAGCTTGGTATATCACATCTTACAGTGCTGCAGCTTGGTATAATGCATCTTACAGTGCCGCAGCTTGGTATAATGCATCTTACAGTGTCACAGCTTGGTATAATGCATCTTACAGTGCCGCAGCTTTGTATAATGCATCTTACAGTGCCGCAGCTTGGTATAATGCATCTTACAGTGCCGCAGCTTGGTATAACACATCTTACAGTGCCGCAGTTTGGTATAAACATCTTAGAGTGCCGCAGCTTGGTATAACACATCTTACAGTGCCGCAGCTTGGTATAACACATCTTACAGTGCCGCAGCTTGGTATAACACATCTTACAGTGCCGCAGCTTGGTATAACACATCTTACAGTGCCGCAGCTTGGTATAACACATCTTACAGTGCCGCAGCTTGGTATAACACATCTTACAGTGCCGAAGCTTGGTATAACACATCTTACAGTGCCGCAGCTTGGTATAACACATCTTACAGTGCCGCAGCTTGGTATAACACATCTTACAGTGCCGCAGCTTGGTATAACACATCTTACAGTGCCGCAGCTTGGTATAATACATCTTACAGTGCCACAGCTTGGTATATCACATTTAAGAATGCCGCTGATTGGCATATCACAGATGAGATTGCCACAGATTGGGATATCTCAGCTGAGAGTGCCGTAGCTTGGAATCTTACAGCAGGAGGATCTTACAACAGGTGGTATCTTGCAGTAGGTGGGATGTTGCAGTAGGGGGGAATCTTACAGCAGGTTAGATCTTACAGAAGGTGGGATCCTACAGCAGTTGGGATCTTGCAGCAGTTGGGATCTTACAGCAGGTTAGATCTTTCTGCAGGTGGGATCTTACAGCAGTTGGGATCTTACAGAAGCTGGGATCTTACAGTAGTTGGGATCTTACAGAAGCTGGGATCTTACAGCAGATGGGATCTTACAGAAGGGGGATCTTAGAGCGGTTGGGATCTTGCAGAAGACGAGATCCTACAGCAGGTGGGATCTTACAGCAGTTGGGATCTTGCAGGTGGGATTTTACGGCAGATGGAATCTTACAGCAGTTGGGATCTTGCACAGGTTGGATCATACAGCAGGTGGGATCTTAAAGAAGTTGGGATTTTATAACAGTTGGGATCTTACAGCAGATGGAATCTTACATCAGGGGGATCATACAACAGGTGGGATCTTACAGCATCTTACAGCATGTGTGACCTTATAGCAGGTGGAATCATACAGCAGGTGGGATCTTACAGCAGGTTAGATCTTACAGCAGATTAGATCTTACAGCAGGTGGGATCTTACAGCAAGTGGGATCTTAGACCAGGTTAGATCTTACAGTAGGTGGAATCTTACAGTAGGTGGGATCTTACAGCAGGTTAGATCTTAGAGCAGGTGGGATCTTGCAGCAGGTGGGAACATACAGCAGGAGGGATTTTAGACCAGGTTAGATCTTACAGCAGGTGGGATCTTAGAGCAGGTGGGATCTTAGAGCAGGTGGGATCTAACAGCAGGTGGGATCTTACAGCAGGTGGGATCTTAGACCAAACTAAATCTTAAAATAGGTGGAATCATACAGCAGGTGGGATCTTACAGAAGTTGGGATCTCACACCAGGATAGATCTTACAGCAGATTGAATCTTACAGCAGGTGGGATCTTACACCAGGTGGGATCTTACAGCAGGTGGGATCATCTAGTATGTGGGAACATACAGCAGGAGGAATCTTAGAGCGGGTGGGATCACAGAGCAGTAGGAATCATACAGCAGGTAGGATCATACAGCAGGTGGGATCTTACAGCAGGTGGAATCATACAGCAGGTAGGATCATATAGCAGGTGTGATCTTACAGCAGGTGGAATCATACAGCAGGTGGAATCATACAGCAGGTGGGATCATACAGCAGGTGGGATCATACAGCCATTGGGATCATACAGCAGGTGGGATCATACAGCAGGTGGGATCATACAGCAGGTGGGATCATGCAGCAGGTGGGATCATACAGCAGGTGGGATCACACAGCAGGTGGGATCATACAGCAGGTGGGATCATACAGCAGATAGGATCATACAGCAGGTGGGATTATAGCAGTGGGATCATACAGCAGGTGGTCCATACTGCAGGAGGGATCATACAGCGGTGGGATCATACAGCAGGTGGATCATGCAGCAGCTTAGATCAGGGCAGCAGGTGGGTATGCAGCAGTGGGTCAGCACCCAGGTGAGTTTCATACAGCAGGTGGGATAATACTGCAGGTGGGATCATACAGCAGGTGGGATCATACAGCAGGTGGGATCATGCAGCAAGTTCGATCATACAGCATGTGGGATCATACAGCAGGTGGGATTATGCAGCAGGTGGGATCATACAGCAGGTGGGATCATACAGCAGGTGGATTCATACAGCAGGTGAGATCATACAGCAGGTGGGATCATACAGCAGGTGGGATCATACAGCAGGTGGGATCATACAGCAGGTGGGATCATACAGCAGGTGGGATCATACAGCAGGTGGGATCATACAGCAGGTGGGATCATGCAGCAGGTGGGATCATACAGCAGGTGGGATCATACAGCAGGTGGGATCACGCAACAGGTGGGATCATACAGCAGGTGGGATCATACAGCAGGTTGGATCATACAACAGGTGGGATTATGCAGCAGGTGGGATCATACAGCAGGTGGGATCATACAGCAGGTGAGACCATACAGCAGGTGGGATCATACAGCAGGTAGAATCATACAGCAGGTGGGAACATTCAGCAGGTGAGATCATACACCAGGTGGAATCATACAGCAGGTGGGATCATACAGCAGGTGAGATCATACAGCAGGTGGGATCATACAGGTGCTGGGATCATACAGCAGGTGGGATCATACAGCAGGTGTGATAATACAGCAGGTGGGATCATACAACAGGTGGGATCATACAGCAGGTGAGAACATACAGCAGGTGAGATCATACAGCAGGTGGGATCATAGAGCAGGTGAGATCATACAGCAGGTGGGATCATACAGCAAGTGGGATCATACAGCAGGTGGGATCATACAGCAGATCGGATCATGCAGCATTTGGGATCATACAGCAGGTGGGTTCATACAGCAGGTGGGATCATACAGCAAGTGGGATCATACAGCTGGTGGGATCATACAGCAGGTGGGATCATGCAGCATTTGGGATCATACAGCAGGTGGGATCATAGAGAAGGTGGGATCATACAGCAAGTGGGATCATACAGAAAGTGGGATCATACAGCAGGTGGGATCATACAGCAGGTGGGATCATACAACAGGTGGGATCATACAGCAGGTTTGATCGTGCAGCATTTAGGATCATACAGCAGGTGGGTTCATACAGCAGGTGGGATCATACAGCAGTTGGGTTCATACAGCTGGTGAGATCATACAGCAGGTGGGATCATACAGCAAGTGGGATCATACAGCAGGTTGGATCATACAGCAGGTTTGATCGTGCAGCATTTGGGATCATACAGTAGGTGGGTTCATACAGCAGGTGGGATCATACAGCAGGTGGGTTCATACAGCTGGTGAGATCATACTGCAGGTGGGATCATACAGCAGGTGGGATCATACAGCAGGTGGGATCATACAGCAGGTGGGATCATACAGCAGGTGGGATCATACAGCAGGTGGGATCATACAGCAGGTGGGATCATACAGCAGGTGGGATCATACAGCAGGTGGGATCATACAGCAGGTAGGATCATACAGCAGGTGGGATCATACAGCAGGTGGATCATACAGCAGGTGGGATCATACAGCAGGTAGGATCATACAGCAGGTGGGATCATACAGCAGGTGGGATCATACAGCAGGTGGGATCATACAGCAGGTGGGATCATACAGCAGGTGGGATCATACAGCAGGTGGGATCATACAGCAGGTGGGATCATACAGCTGGTGGGATCATACAGCAGGTGGGATCATACAGCAGGTGGGATCATACAGCAGGTGGGATCATACAGCAGGTGGGATCATACAGCAGGTGGGATCATACAGCGGGTGGGATCATACAGCAGGTGGGATCATACAGCAGGTGGGATCATACAGCTGGTGGGATCATACAGCAGGTGGGATCATACAGCAGGTGGGATCATACAGCAGGTAGAATCATACAGCAGGTGGGAACATTCAGCAGGTGAGATCATACAGCAGGTGGGATCATACGGGTGCTGGGATCATACAGCAGGTGGGATCATACAGCAGGTGGGATCATACAGCAGGTGGGATCATACAGCAGGTGGGATCATACAGCAGGTGGGATCATACAGCAAGTGGGATCATACAGCAGGTGGGATCATACAGCAGGTGGGATCATACAGCAGGTGGGATCATACAGCAGGTGGGATCATACAGCAGGTGGGATCATACAGCAGGTGGGATCATACAGCAGGTGGGATCATACAGCAGGTGGGATCATACAGCAGGTGGGATCATACAGCAGGTGGGATCATACAGCAGGTGGGATCATACAGCAGGTGAGATCATACAGCAGGTGGGATCATATAGCAGGTGGGATCATACAGCAGGTGGGATCATACAGCAGGTGAGATCATACAGCAGGTGGGATCATACAGCAGGTGTGATCATACAGCAGGTGGGATCATACAGCAGGTGGGATCATACAGCAGGTGGGATCATACAGCAGGTGGGATCATACAGCAGGTGGGATCATACAGCAGGTGGGATCATACAGCAGGTGGGATCATACAGCAGGTGGGATCATACAGCAGGTGGGATCATACAGCAGGTGGGATCATACAGCAGGTGGGATCATACAGCAGGTGGGATCATACAGCAGGTGGGATCATACAGCAGGTGGGATCATACAGCAGGTGGGATCATACAGCAGGTAGGATCATACAGCAGGTGGGATCATACAGGAAGTGGGATCATACAGCAGGTGGGATCATACAGCAGGTGGGATCATACAGCAGGTGGGATCATACAGCAGGTGGGATCATACAGCAGGTGGGATCATACAGCAGGTGGGATCATACAGCAGGTGGGATCATACAGCTGGTGGAATCATACTGCAGGTGGATCATACAGCAGGTGGGATCATACAGCAGGTGGGATCATACAGCAGGTGGGATCATACAGCAGGTGGGATCATACAGCAGGTGGGATCATACAGCAGTGGGATCATACAGCAGGTGGGATCATACAGCAGGTGGGATCATACAGCAGGTGGGATCATACAGCAGGTGGGATCATACAGCAGGTGGGATCATACAGCAGGTGGGATCATACAGCTGGTGGGATCATACAGCAGGTGGGATCATACAGCAGGTGGGATCATACAGCAGGTGGGATCATACAGCAGGTGGGATCATACAGCTGGTGGGATCATATAGCAGGTGGGATCATACAGCAGGTGGGATCATACAGCAGGTGGGATCATACAGCAGGTGGGATCATACAGCAGGTGGGATCATACAGCAGGTGGGATCATACAGCAGGTGGGATCATACAGCAGGTGGGATCATACAGCAGGTGGGATCATACAGCTGGTGGGATCATACAGCAGGTGGGATCATACAGCAGGTGGGATCATACAGCAGGTGGGATCATACAGCAGGTGGGATCATACAGCAGGTGGGATCATACAGCAGGTGAGATCATACAGCAGGTGGGATCATACAGCTGGTGGGATCATACAGCAGGTGGGATCATACAGCAGGTGGGATCATACAGCAGGTGGGATCATACAGCAGGTGGGATCATACAGCAGGTGGGATCATACAGCTGGTGGGATCATACAGCAGGTGGGATCATACAGCAGGTGGGATCATACAGCAGGTGGGATCATACAGCAGGTGGGATCATACAGCAGGTGGGATCATACAGCAGGTGGGATCATACAGCAGGTGGGATCATACAGCAGGTGGGATCATACAGCAGGTGGGATCATACAGCAGGTGGGATCATACAGCAGGTGGTATCATACAGCAGATAGGATCATACAGCAGGTGGGATCATACAGCAGGTGGGATCATACAGCAGGTGGGATCATACAGCAGGTGGGATCATACAGCAGGTGGTGTCATACAGCAGATAGGATCATACAGCAGGTGGGATCATACAGCAGGTGGGATCATACAGCAGGTGGGATCATACAGCAGGTGGGATCATACAGCAGGTGGGATCATACAGCAGGTGGGATCATACAGCAGGTGGGATCATACAGCAGGTGGGATCATACAGCAGGTGGGATCATACAGCAGGTGGGATCATACAGCAGGTGGTATCATACAGCAGATAGGATCATACAGCAGGTGGGATCATACAGCAGGTGGGATCATACAGCAGGTGGGATCATACAGCAGGTGGGATCATACAGCAGGTGGGATCATACAGCAGGTGGGATCATACAGCAGGTGGTATCATACAGCAGATAGGATCATACAGCAGGTGGGATCATACAGCAGGTGGGATCATACAGCAGGTGGGATCATACAGCAGGTGGATCATACAGCTGGTGGGATCATACAGCAGGTGGGATCATACAGCAGGTGGGATCATACAGCAGGTGGGATCATACAGCAGGTGGGATCATACAGCAGGTGGGATCATACAGCAGGAGGGATCATACAGCAGGTGGGATCATACAGCAGGTGGGATCATACAGCAGGTGGGATCATACAGCAGGTGGGATCATACAGCAGGTGGGATCATACAGCAGGTGGGATCATACAGCAGGTGGGATCATACAGCAGGTGGGATCATACAGCAGATAGGATCATACAGCAGGTGGGATCATACAGCAGGTGGGATCATACAGCTGGTGGGATCATACAGCAGGTGGGATCATACAGCAGGTGGGATCATACAGCAGGTGGGATCATACAGCAGGTGGGATCATACAGCAGGTGGGATCATACAGCAGGTGGGATCATACAGCAGGTGGGATCATACAGCAGGTGGGATCATACAGCAGGTGGGATCATACAGCAGGTGGGATCATACAGCAGGTGGGATCATACAGCAGGTGGGATCATACAGCAGGTGGGATCATACAGCAGGTGGGATCATACAGCAGGTGGGATCATACAGCTGGTGGGATCATACAGCAGGTGGGATCATACAGCAGGTGGGATCATACAGCAGGTGGGATCATACAGCTGGTGGGATCATACAGCAGGTGGGATCATACAGCAGGTGGGATCATGCAGCAGGTGGGATCATACAGCAGGTGGGATCATACAGCAGGTGGGATCATACAGCAGGTGGGATCATACAGCAGGTGGGATCATACAGCAGGTGGGATCATACAGCAGGTGGGATCATACAGCAGGTGAGATCATACAGCTGGTGGGATCATACAGCAGGTGGGATCACGCAACAGGTGGGATCATACAGCAGGTGGGATCATGCAGCAGGTGGGATCATACAGCAGGTGGGATCATACAGCAGGTGGGATCATACAGCAGGTGGGATCATACAGCTGGTGTGATCATACAGCAGGTGGGATCATACAGCAGGTGAGATCATACAGCAGGTGGGATCATACAGCAGGTGGGATCATACAGCAGGTGGGATCATACAGCAGGTGGGATCATACAGCAGGTGGGATCATACAGCAGGTGGGATCATACAGCAGGTGAGATCATACAGCAGGTGGGATCATACAGCAGGTGGGATCATACAGCAGGTGGGATCATACAGCAGGTGGGATCATACAGCAGGTGGGATCATACAGCAGGTGGGATGCTGTACACAAGAGAGTAATTAACAGAGTGAAGGTCACTGCGGCGCCAAAGTTGATCGTCAAAAATAGTTTTAATTAATTATGACGTTTTTGTGGCACCGTGATGTGGGTGCCGGCCTACCCATGGTGTTTGTGGGAGGAGTGTGGGAGGTGTGTTTTTGGAGTGTGTGGGAGTGTGGGAGATTTTGGTGGGGTGTGTGGGAGTGTGGGAGATGTTGGTGGGGTGTGTGGGAATGTGGGAGATGTTGGTGGACTGTGTGGGAATGTGGGAGGTGTGTTGGTGGAGTGTGTGGGGAGCGTGGGAGATGTTGGTGGAGTGTGTGGGAGTGTGGGGGAGTGTTGTGGAGTGTTTGGGAGTTTGGAAGGTGTGTTGGTGGAGTATGGGAGGTGTTGGTGGAGTGTGCGGGAGGTATTGGTGGAGTGTGTGGAAGGTGTTGGTAGAGCATGGGAGGTGTTGGTGGAGTGTGTGGATGTGTGGGAGGTTGTTAGGTAAGACACATATGCAACAGTTAGGTATCTTTATTTCGAAACGTTTCGCCTACACAGTAGGCTTCTTCAGTCAAGTACAGGAAAGTTGATAGAAGCAGAAGATACGTGAAGACGATGTAATCAGTCCATCACCCTTGAAGTTTTGAGGTGGTCAGTCCCTCAGTCTGGAGAAGAGTATTGTTCCATAGTCTGAAACAATATGGAGTTGAAGTGACAGGATGGAGCCTTATATACCACCAATAGGTGAGATGTACTCACCTAGTTGAGGGTGCAGGGGTCGAGTCCGAGCTCCTGGCCACTAGTAGAGGTAAGAATGTTGTCGTTGGAAGGTCAGGTCCCTCTCAAATCCAACCATTCTCACTAGTAGAAGTTGACAAAGTTGATTTCAGGTCTGTACCAAGATACCCTTGTGTTGCAGTGTCTGACAGAGTGAACATTAAAATGGTATAAAAAGCCTACTGTGTAGGCGAAACGTTTCGAAATAGAGTTACCTAACTGTTGCATATGTGTCTTATCTAACAACCTGTCGGTATTTTATACCATTTGAATGTTCAGTGACGGAGGTGTGTTGGTGGAGTGTGTGTGAGTGTAGAAAGAGTGTTGATGGAGAGTGTGGGAGGAGTGTTGGTGGAGTGAGTGTAAGCGTGGGAGGAGTCTTGGTGGAGTGTGTGAGAGTGTGGGAGGAGTTTTGGTGGAGTGTGTGAGAGTGTGGGAGGAGTCTTGGTGGAGTGTGCGAGAGTGTGGGATGAGTGTTGGTGGAATGTGGTGTAGTGTGCGGGAGTGTAAGATGAGTGCTGGTGAAGTGTGTGTGAGTGTGGGAGGAGTGTTGGTGGAGTTTGAGAGAGTGTGGAATGAGGGTTGGTGGAGTGTGGGGGAATGTGGGGGAGTGTGGGGGAATGTGGGGGAGTGTGGGGGGAGGAAGAACAACGTCCCTGGTGGCTGGAGGAGAATGAGTGTCGATAGCTGTGAGACTTTTATAAATGTGATAGACTTCAACAGATGTGATAGACTTCAACAGATGTGATAGACTTCAACAGATGTGATAGACTTCAACAGATGTGATAGACTTCAATACATATAACAGCCTCAACAGATCTGTCTTCATAACATTGCCTTAACAAACCCTCTTCCGTTCGAAATGTGTTTTTAATATCTACAATATTGCCATTCACCAATTCAATCCCCTCCCCCACACACAAAATCCTGAAAAAATTGACTGCCTAGGCCTCTTAATCACCAATTTGAACTACCTTTTACATAAGAAATTAACATAATATATAATAGTTACTAAGTAAATTGGTTATTTCAAGTTCGGCAGCAGGAAATTTGCTTTTTTTTATCGTAATTTAAAAGGATTTCTCCCAATGTGGCGAAGATCGATAAAATTTAATTAAAATACGGCCTGGAAATTTTCTGTTCATCAAGGGAGAAGCTGTAAATGTGGCCGTCTTCTCTCCAGGGAAACCCGCTGGAATGGAAGCCAATACTTTACGTCGGTGGGAGGGAGGGTGTAGTGGGAGGGAACAGTGGGAGGGAACAGTGGGAGGGAACACTGAAATAGTGGGAGAGAACATTGGAATAGTGGGAGAGAACACTGGAAAAGTGGGAGGGAACACTGGAACAGTTGGAGGGAACACTGGAACAATGGGAGGGAACACTGGAATAGTGGGAGAGAACACTGAAAAAGTGGGAGGGAACACTGGAACAGTTGGAGGGAACACTGGAAATAATGGGAGGGAACACAGGAACACTGAGGGACAAAGGAGAGGGAACACTGGAATAGTGAGGGAGTGGGAGCACTAATAGTGAGAAACTAGTGAGAGGGAACATTGTAACAGTTGGAGGGATTGGTGGAAAGGAAGATTTAGAGAGAGTAAAATAGTAGGGAAGAAAAGTGAGAAAGATGATTTAAATAGTGGAAGGGAGAGAAAGCTCTGCAACAGTGAGATGGAACAGTAGTAGAGGAAGGGAAGATTGGCATAATGGAATGGAATACACTTCAGTAAATGCAAGCAACTCAGACCACATCATCTTTCACGTCAACACTAGCTAACATCTACACACAACACTAGCCAACATCTACACACAACACTAGCCAACACCTACACACAACACTAGCCAACACCTACACACAACACTAGCCAACACCTACACACAACACTAGCTAACATCTACACACAACACTAGCCAACACCTACACACAACACTAGCCAACACCTACACACAACACTAGCCAACACCTACACACAACACTAGCCATCACCTACACACAACACTAGCTAACATCTACACACAACACTAGCCAACACCTACACACAACACTAGCCATCACCTACACACAACACTAGCCAGCATCTACACACAACACTAGCCAACACCTACACACAACACTAACCAACACCTACACACAACACTAGCCAACACCTACACACAACACCAGCCAACATATACACACAACACTAGCTAGCACCTACACACAACACTAGCTAACACCTACACACAACACTAGCCAACATCTACACACAACACCAGCCAACACCTACACACAACGCTAGCCAACACCACACACAACACTAGCAACACCTACACACAACACTAGCCAACACCTACACACAACACTAGCCAACATCTACACACAACACTAGCCAACACCTACACACAACACTAGCTAACAATACACACAACACTAGCCAACACCTACACACAACACTAGCCAACACCTACACACAACACTAGCCAACACCTACACACAACACTAGCCAACACCTACACACAACACTAGCCAACACCTACACACAACACTAGCCAACATCTACACACAACACAGCCAACACCTAAACACAACACTAGCCAACACCTACACACAACACAAGCTAACATCTACACACAACACTAGCCAACACTACACACAACACTAGCCAACACCTACACACAACACTAGCCAGCACCTAACCACAAACACATAGCCAACACCTACACACAACACTAGCCAACACCTACACACAACACTAAGCCAAACCTACACACAACACTAGCCAACACCTACACACAACACTAGCTAACATTTACACACAACACTACCCAACACCTACACACATACTAGCCAACCTACCACAACACTAGCCAGCACCTACCACAACACTAGCCAACACTACACACAACACTAGCTAACACCTACACACAACACTAGCCAACACCTACACACAACACTACCCAAACACCTACACACAACACTAGCCAACACCTACACACAACATACCAACACCTACACACAACACTACCAACACCTACCACACAACACTAGCCAACATCTACACACAACACTACCAACACCTACACACAACACAAAGCCAACACCTAACCAACACAGCTAACCTACACACAACACTAGCACACCTACACACAACACTAGCCAACACCTACACACAACACTAGCCAACACCTACACACAACACTAGCCAACACCTACACACAACACTAGCTAACACTTACACACAACACTAGCTAACACCTACACACAACACTAGCTAAACATCTACACACAACACAGCCAACATCTACACACAACACCAGCCAACACCTACACACAACGCTAGCCAACACACATACAACACTAGCCAACACCTACACACAACACTAGCCAACACCTACACACAACACTAGCAACACTACACACAACACTAGCCAAACACCTACACACAACACTAGCCAACACCTACCCACAACACCAACCAAACGCCTACCCACAACACCAACCAACACCTACCACAACACCAACCAACACCTACACGCAACATCACCAACACTACACACACCACAACACCTACCACAACAGCCAACCAACACCTACACAACACCACAACCCCTACACACAACACCATCACCTACCACAACACCAACCAACACCTTCCATAACACCAACCAACACCTACCACAAACACCAACCGAACACCTACACAACACACGAACACCTACCCACAACACAACCAACACCTACACAACACCAACCAAACCTACCACAACACCAACCAACACCTACACACAACACCAACCAACACCTACACACATCAACCAACACTTACCCAAACACCAACCAACACTACCGCAACCACAACCAACACCTACCCACAACACCAACCAACACCTACACACAACACCAACCAACACCTACACACAACACCAACCAACACCTACCACAACATCAACCAACACCTACCCACAACACCAACCAACACCTACCACAACACCAACCTAACCCTACACACCAACACCAACCAACACCTACACACAACCCCAAATCTAACACCTACCCACAACACCAACCAACACCTACAAACAACACCAACCAACGCTACCCACACACTAACACACCCACAACACCAGCCAACACCTACACACAACACCAGCCAACACCTACCACACAACACCACCAATACCTACCCACAACATCAACCAACACTTACCACAACACAACCAACACCTACCCACAACACCAACCAACACCTACACACACAACACCAACAACCACCTACCCACAACACCAGCTAACACCTACCCACAACACCAACCAACACCTACAAACAACACCAACCAACGCCTACCCACAACACTAACACTTACCCACAACACCAGCCAACACCTACACACAACACCAGCCAACACCTACACACAACACCAGCCAATACCTACCCACAACATCAACCAACACTTACCCACAACACCAACCAACACCTGCCCACAACACCAACCAACACCTACCCACAACACCAACCAACACCAACCACACCTACACACAACACTAACCAACACCTACCCACAACACCAACCAACACCTACCCACAACACCAACGAACACCTACACACAACACCAGCCAACACCTACACCCAACACCAGCCAACACCTACCCACAACACCAACCAACACCTACACTCAACACCAACCAACACCTACCCACAACACCAACCAACACCTACACACAACACCAACCAACACCTACACACAACACCAACCAACACCTACACACAACACCAACCAACACCTACACACAACACCAACCAACACCTACACACAACACCAACCAACACCTACACACAACACCAACCAACACCTACACACAACACCAACCAACACCTACACACAACACCAACCAACACCTACTCCACAACACCAACCATCACCTACACACAACACCAACCAACACCTACACACAACACCAATCAACACCTACACACAACACCAACCAACACCTACACACAACACCAACCAACACCTACACACAACACCATCCAACACCTACACACAACACCAACCAACACCTACACACAACACCAACCAACACCTACTCACAACACCAACCAACACCTACTCACAACACCAACCAACACCTACTCACAACACCTACACACAACACCAACCAACACCTACACACAACACCAACCAACACCTACACACAACACAACCAACACCTACACACAACACCAACCAACACCTACACACAACACCAACCAACACCTACACACAACACCAACCAACACCTACACACAACACCAACCAACACCTACACACAACACCAACCAACACCTACACACAACACCAACCAACACCTAACGAACCCCAAAACCAACACCTACCCACAACACCAACCCAAAACCTTTTACACAACCCCAAAACCAACCCCTTCCCACAACACCAACCAACCTACAACAACACCAACCCAACCCTACACCAACATCCCAAACCCCTCCCAATAACCCAAACCCAAAACCCTAGCACAACACCAAACCAACACTACACACAACACAGCAAACCCCTAAACAACCCCAAAAACCAACCCCTTCAACAACCCCAACCAACACCTACCACAACCCCAAACCAACCCTACTCAAAAAAACCAACACCTACCACAACACCAACCAACACCTACCAAAAACCACCCAAAACCCTACACACAACACCAACCAACCCTAACAAAACACCAACCAACACCTACCAAAACAAAATCACAGAAATCTCTCTCATCCATTTTTTAGTTAAAAAAATGAGCAACTTTTCAGGTACCTACATTACCTAAATTACTTTATTTCCAAGCTATTACCCTGCCGGGGGGAATTATTTAACATTTTTTTGCGTACTAACTAATATAACAAATTCTTGGAGGTATAAAATTAGAAGCTGAAAGAATAATATCTGTGCCTCGTGAAAGCATTGCGTAAAATAGAGATAAAATTTCCCAAAGGAAAAATTTTTCCCGTGGGTTTGTATTTGTTTGACTGCCGTATTTTGTAATGGTATTTGCTTCCCCATTTTCCTTGGAAACTTGGAAGTTTTCAGTGTAGTCTAGATGAGCAAGGTTGTCAAACGGGTGTTTTGAGAGGAAGTGACTTAACCACGGGGATGTGTTAGAAGTGACTTACACCTTGGGATTTGTTAAGAATGGGCTTGCCCCACTGGGAGGGTTTTAAAAAATGGGCTCCCACACATTTAAAATTTTAAAGGGATGTGTTAAGATGTGGCTTGCCCACTGGGAGGGGGTTTAAGAATGTGGCTTGCACCACTGGGATGTGAAAAAATGTGGCTTGCACCACTGGGATGTTTTTTGAATGTGGCTTGCACACTGGGATTGTTAAAAAAGTGCTTGCACCAGGGAGAATGGGGTTAAAATTGTGGAAAAATTGGGGCACCACTGTGTTGTCAAGTGTGGTTTTCACCCTGTGATTGTAAAGAATGTGGCTTCCCCCACTGTGTCTGTAAAGAATGTGTTTTCACCATTGTGATCTGTCAAGATGGGGTTTTACCACTGTGATCGTAAGAAGTGGTTTCCCCCATGTGTCTGTCAAGGGGCTTTCACCACTGTGATCTGAAAGAATGTGGTTTTCACCCTGTGACTGTCAGGGTGTGGCTTTCACCCACTGTGTCTGTAAGTGTGCTTTCACCATTGTGATCTGTCGAGTGTGGCTTTCACCCACGTGTCAAAAATGTCCCCCCCCCCCCCCAAAACCCCCAAAACCCCCCCCCCCCCCCCCCTTTTGGCTTCACCCCTGTGATCTGTCAAGAGTGTGGCTTTCACCACTGTGCTGTAAAGATGTGGCTTTCTCCCTGTGATCTGTCGGAGGGGTTTCACCACTGTGATTGTCAAGGTGTGGTTTACCTGTGATCTGTCAAGAAGTGGTTTTCCCCACTGTGATCTGTCAAGAGCTGGCTTTAAACCCTGTGATCTGTCAAAAATGTGGCTTTCCCCCCACTGTGATTGTCGGGAGTTGGCTTTCACCCACTGTGATCTGTCAAGAGTGGGGCTTTCCAACGTGTTTTGTCAAGAGGTTGGTTTGCCCCCACTGTGATTGTCAAGAGTGGGCTTTACCCATTGTGATTGTCAAGAGTGTGGTTTTTCCCCCACTGTGATTTGTCAAGAGGGGGTTTTCCCCCCACTGTGATTGTCAGGTGGGGTTTGCACCACTGTGATCTGTCAGGTGTGGCTTTCACCCATTGTGATCTGTCAAGAGTGTAGCTTTCACCGACTGTGATCTGTCAAGAGTGTAGCTTTCACCCACTGTGATCTGTCAAGAGTGTGGCTTTCACCCATGTGATCTGTCAAGAGTGTGGCTTTCACCCACTGTGATTTGTCAAGAGTGTGGTTTGCACCCACTGTGATCTGTCAAGAGTGTGGCTTTCACCCACTGTGATCTGTCAAGAGAGTGGTTTACCCCCACTGTGATCTGTCAAGAGTGTGGCTTTCACCCATTGTGATCTGTCAAGAGTGTAGCTTTCACCCACTGTGATCTGTCAGAGTGTGGTTTCACCCCTGTGATCTGAAGAGGTTTTCCCCCACTGTGTCTGTCAAGGTGTGGCTTCACCCCTTGATCGTAAAGGTGTGGCTTTCCCCCACTGTGATTTGTAAAGGTGGGGTTTTGCACCCACTTGATCTGTCAAGGTGTGGCTTTACCTACTGTGACTGTCAAGAGTGTGGTTGAACCACGTGATCTTAAAGAGTATGGTTTGCACCACTGTCATTACAAGAGTATGGTTTGCCCCCACTGTATCTTAAAGAGTAGGGTTTTGCCCCCACTGTCATCTATCAAGAGAGGTTTTGCACCCACTGTTTTATAAAAGAGTATGGTTTACCCCTGTCATCTATAAGGGGGAGGTTGTATTGTCGATTGTAATCTTTGGGGAATTCGTTAGCTTGGCACTGCCGGGCCACCCTGGGCTCCAAGCCGGCTCAGGGGACTCGCTAACATGGTGTACGAAAAAAACTTTGGGAAAAAGAACTTGTGTACAGTTGAGGATTTTTAAAAAAGTGTGGTGGCGAAACGTTGCGTCTAATAATGTCATAAACTTTACAAAAGAATGTTCTTCTCCAAAAAGCAGGAGAAAGATTTAAATTTTTTCCCAAAAATTTGTTTCAGAATTTTTCATATCATCAGTTTTGGGCTGTAAAAGTTTAGTGGCTTTGAAAAGGTGGGTGGTATAGTGGGGATAGGGGTATAAGGAGGAAATGAACAAATAGTGAGGGTTAAACATATGTGGGGGAAAAAGGCATCGTTTTGGCATCGACTTTTCCCTATTTTTTTTCCATCCTTTTAAAAAGGAACGATTTTTTTTAACCCCAGCACTCAGTGAGGCGCGGGAGCCAAGTGGGCGCTGGAGGTGCTGTCAGCGGATTAATGACTTGCAACACGGTGTTACCTGTTTTGGTGGGTTTGTGGAGGACACTTTTCGTTTCCTCAGGGTTTCCCGAAAGGGAAAAGGCCCCTCACTAAATCAAAAAATATCTAATAATTTGCAGAATGAATGTTGAAGAAAAATTTAAATCTCACACGGCGAGATGCCAACTTTTATGTATACTGAGTGTTTATCGGAGGATCTGGAGTTTTTTGGAGAGAGTTCCGGGGTCAAAACCCCCGCGGCCCCGGGCGTGACCAGGCCCTCCTTAGGTCAGTGTCCCCGGAGCGACCCACCCAGTCGACTAACACCCGGTACCATTTAAATGATGGGGGAAAATGCAACAGGTGGAAAGAACACGCCCCTGTTTTACTCGGCTGGGACGAACCCAGGCCCCCCCGTGTGAAGCGGAGCTTAACCACCAGCCCACCAGAGCCTGGCTATGTAATTCAGCTAGAAAAAAGGGTGTGATCTTAGTGCACTTACGCTGAAAATTTTCTTAAGCCCTGTGCTAGAAAATAAAATATTGTTGATTGAAATTTCTGGTGATCATTTCAATTGAAAATTTCAGGCTGCAGGAGGTTTAAATTTTCTTCCTCTATCGAAAGAACAGTGGCAGAACTCTTAGGGTAAGTATTCAGTATTGCCAAAATTTTTAGGGTATAGGTTAGCGGTTCGCTTACTACTGTCGTCAGACAAGTCCGATTCTCTTCCAATTCTTAAAGTCAAAAACCCCTTTGCAGTTCAAAGGGAAATGACTTACTGATGCGATATGCAGAGGGTGGCTGCGCGATGAAGCAGTGCCGGCTCTCAAGAGGCAAGCTTTTCTCTGTGAAATAAAAAACTTACGATCCTCAAATCTGCGGCGAAGGAAAGGGAAATTGAAGGCTTTCCCGGGACTGAGGAGCCATGAAAGGCCATCTTTTTTTCCTTAGAGCATCCCGGCCAAAAGGGGGGCGTTTTTATGCAGATCGTAAATCAAAACTGCTGGGATATTCTCAGATCAGAGTAAAGAATTCTTTTCCCCCGCGCTATGCTGGCCCCGAGGTAAATGTTTCCTTGGGTTATCCCGAGCTTCCTGGCCTTTATAAGTAGCTAGACGTTCTACATCCGGGGCCGCAGGTTACAGGCCCACAGGGGCCTACCCATGAGGGGTTGCCCGATCCGTGGGTAATCTGGACTTCCTTCCTCTCACTACCCACATTGCCCCAAACCCGGTCCCTGGATGCAAGGATTTCCCGAGGGGTTTAACTAAAACGACGGTCCATGGGATATTGAACTCTCTACCCACGTTGCCCATGGGCAAAACACGAATACTCACGATCCTCCACTACCCACGATAGGATCCCGCGCAGACAAACCCCGTTTTTATGAAATTGTACAAGATCCAATGGTCTGTACAAATTTATGAGGGAGCGGGGGGACGCTTCCAAAACCCCCCCGCTGACGCCCAAAAGATTGCTTTTTTGGGAAGGGGGAAATTTATGATGGTAGCCGTGTACAGGAAGAAGTTTTTTTTTTGAAAGTTGTGGGATTTTACAAAAGGGGTGAATGATGGGGAGGCTCGG
The DNA here is from genome assembly GCF_026875155.1 of Cherax quadricarinatus. NCBI lineage: Eukaryota > Metazoa > Arthropoda > Malacostraca > Decapoda > Parastacidae > Cherax > Cherax quadricarinatus. The sequence goes on along the minus strand of NC_069451.1, from coordinate 4,071,130 downwards.
TCTAGGCGAGGAGGCTGCTATCAGCGAGGTGGGGGGCTGCCCTTTTTACCCCCCCCCCTTTCCCCCCCAACCTGTCTTACAACAAGGGAATGGAAATGGTTTAATGACACACTTTTTGAAAGAGTTTAGACGTTTCCCCTTTTGTGAAGAACTTTGTTACGACTTGACAGAGCTCACATGAGTGGAATGCTTTCCCGCAGTGTTTCTTTGTCTACAGCTGTGGGTCCAAAACAAAAAATGGCTGCCATTAGATAAAAAAAATCCTTCCACCGTCACCCCAAAGGAAAACATGATGGGGAAATTTGAGAGAGTTCTTAATCATCCTTAAAGTTAGGAAGGTTATTATCCAAGGATAACCACTGGGGGAAAAGGGGAGAGAGAGAGAGAGGGGGGAGAGGGGGGAGAGAGAAGAGAGAGGAGGGAGGAGGAAAAAGAGAGAGAGAGAGGAGAGGATCTTTGACACTTCCCCCCCAGCAGTAAATTTAAGAGGGATGATTCCCCTCAAAAGAAATACTTATTTAATTGCATTTAGAAATTTGCCACGTCAAACCCAAATTTTGTTAGTAATATTTGCTGTAACGAGCTCTCGCAACCCGACTGTGTACAAAGTACATGTACTGTGTCACTGTTAAGGTCCAGGCGGGTGTACTACAGCTGGGGGGGACAAATGGGGCACATTTGACTCATTTTACATAGGCTTCTTTAGTCGAGACGAAAGTAGGCAGGAACTGTAGGGGATGTGGGGATGAGGTGAGGGCTGACAAAACCCCAGTTTGTCTTTAAGGGGATGGACTGATTACTTTTTTAATCTGCTCCTACCTATTTTTTGTTGACTGAAGAAGCCCACTGTGTAGGCGAAACGTTTCGGAACAAAGATGCCTAATGTTGCTATGTGTCTTTTCTAAACCCAACCCGTCGGTTTGTATACCCTTTTATATTCAAAACGTAAGTTAAGGTGATCAGTCCCTTGGTTTTGATGTGTTTAACTTCTCGTTTAGACTTTGTGAAGCTGAGGCACGAGACAAAAAGCCCCGACAGAAAAAAGTGCTGAAAGTGGATGGAAACAAGAGGAGAAATTATAGTGGAAGAAAAAAATATTAGTGAGGGGCATGCAGCAACCCACTGGGGTACCTCGTGGGGATTGGGTGTGTGGGGGGTTGTTTGTGTGAGTGTATTTATGTTTAAGTTTCTCACGTTTATCCCGAATATACACAAACACAAACTGGCAACAACCAAGCTTCGCTAAAGTTTTTTAAGATTTCCAGGAACCCCCCCCCTCCCCCGCAAAAATTCAGGGGAAATTGCAAAAGTTCGTGCCTGAGCGGGCGAGTGTCTTTCCCTTCATGGCCCCAAGCGGAAAAGAGCCAGAACTTCAAAAATTAGACCCCGAGTGACTCTTGAAATGACGCAAATACTTGTTTACCTTAATAAAAAACTGTTTCAGAGACGAGGGGTGTGTGGTGTGTGTGTGTGTGTTGTGTGTGTGGTGTGTGTGTGTGTGTTGTGTGTGTTGTTGTCCACCTACTTTTTTACTCATTTTTGGGGTTGCAAGGGTGAATAATAGTTCCCGTCTCCCTACATCACCCTCCCGATTGTTACTTCTGATAAATCTGACTGAAAAGGTATTTCTAACATCCCTGGATTACTGAAATTTTCAACTTTCAGTTGTGCACCTTGTTGCTGTGTCATAACTTTGAAAAAGTCTATCCTATCCCCCCTTTTCTAATGTTTTAAGTGTCCCCCCCATCGCCCTTGCCTAAGTGTCGTCAGGTTGGTTTCCTAACCTATTTTCGTAGGACTACCCCCCAGCATGGGATGTCTTGTTGCAAAAACTTTTCACTTATCAATTTCTTAACGTGCCTGTCCCGGGGTGGGTTCCGAATGGAGCTACTCTCCCAAAATGGCCTGACTTACATTTTACAGGCCGGGAAAGATCCTTGCTGAGATTCAGAATGTTATTATTAGTTTCACTAGTGCCCCTATGCGCAGCAGTTATTTGGTTGATGTGTACCTCAGGAAATGTCTCGTTTTATACCCCACTTCAAGATCCTTTCCCCTTTAGTGGGTTTGTAGTCTTGGCCACCCAGACCAGGGGTCGCAAACTGTCGTGCTAAGACTTTAGTATTTAAATAGTAAAACTAGTGAACCCCTCTTGTAAGTCCTTCAGTTACTTTTTCATTTTTCAAATTTTATTCCTTCTTTAATTTATTTATTAGATGATTTTGTTTTTGGACCCTCAAAAAATGTGTAAAATATAAGACATGGCATCTGTAGCGAAAAAGGTTGGAGACCTCTGCCCTAGACTGTATTCTGTCTGCGGTCTTCTTTGCCCTTTCCCGATCTTCATCGGTTTGCTCTTGGTGGGGTTGAACTCCAGGAGCCAGTTGCTTGACCAGGCTAGCAGCCTGTCCAAATACTTCTGTAGACCTACCTTGTCCTCCTCCTCCTCATTAACTTCACATCGTCTGCAAACAGGGACACTTCTGAGTCTATTTTTTCCGTCGTGTCATTCACAAATACCAGAAACAGTACCGGTCCTATGACTGACCCCTGTGGAACCCCGCTAGTCACAGGCGCCAACTCTGACACCTCATCATGTACCATGATTCGCTGATGTCTTCCCGTCAGGTATTCACTGATCCATTGCATTGCCTTCCCTGTTATACCTGCCTGGTCCTCCAGCTTTTTCACCATTCTCTTGTGTGGAACTGTCAAAAGCCTTCCAGTCTTCCCGTGTCGCCAGGTCGATTTTTCCTTAACCTCTCCTCGTAGGACATGTCCCTTAGCTCTGGGACTAGTCTCGTTGGAAGACCTAGCACTTTCTCTAATTTATTGACGTGCTTGACCAGGTGTGGGTTACAAACTTGTGCTGCATACTCCAATATGGGCCTGAAGTACACTACGTACAGAGTCCTGAATGAGTCCTTGTGCTAGTCAATAGGTTTGCTAGTCATTCATTTGCTGCAGCAGTTATTTGGTTGACGTGGGTCTCAGATATGCTCTGCATTATGCTTACCCCAAGATCCTTTTCCTTGAGTGAGGTTTGCAGTCATTAGTCCCCTAGACTGTACTCTTCATGACTTTGCACTTGGTGGGGTTAATCTCTAGGAACCAGTTGCTGGACCAGGCTTGCAGCCTGTCCACATCCCTTTGTAGTTCTGTCAGATTCTCGTCCAATTGAGTTCTCCTCATGAGTTTCACATAGTCTGCAAACAGGGACACTTCTGAGCCACAGGCGCCCAGTTTGACACCTCGTCGCGTACCATGACTCGCTGTTGCCTTCCTGTCAGTTATTCTCTAATCTATATCAGTGCCTTCCCTGTTATACCTGCCTGGTCCTCCAACTTTATCACTAATCTTTTGTGTGGAAGTGTGTCAAAAGCCTTATTACAGAAAATGCAATCTACCTCCCCCCCTCTCTTGCCTTACTGCCGTCACCTTGTCATTGAACTCCAGTAGGTAAGTGACACAGGATTTCCCTTCCTTCCCTGAAACCTTGTTTGTTGTGAATAAACTTATTCCTTTGTAGATGTTTCACCACTCTTCTCCTGATAATCTTCTCAATAACTTTGCATGCTATACAGACAGCATTAAAGTACAGACTAGAATTTGGGACTATATTTGCTGTCTTCCACACCTCAGATAGTTGTCCTGTGTCGATAGATGTGTGGAAGAATGTTGTTAGTGGCATGCATAGTGCCTCTGCTACCTCTCTCAGGACTCATGGAGAGCTGTCTGGTCTCACCGCCTTTCAGGTATCTACTTAGCAGTTTTTTCACCTTCTCGGCTGTATGTAATTCATCCAACACTTGTTGCTGTACCCACCATTCCGGCTGTCCGGAGTCCTTTCTGTCTCTACTAAATATGCTTCCTAAAATCTCGTGTTGAGCGCTACACATGCTTCCCGATCGTGTCTTGTGATCTCTCCTTCCTTCCTCAGTCTGATTGCCTCATTCTTGATTGTTGTTTTCCTCCTGATGTGGCTGTACAACACCTTTGGGTCATATTTGGCTTTCGATACTATGCCGTTCTTGTACTGCCGCTGGGGTTCCCTCTTATCCTGTATATATTCGTTCCTGGCTCTTCGACTAATCTTCTTGTTTTCCTGAGTCCTTTGTCTTCTGTTCTGTGTGTGTGTGTGTGTGTGTGTGTGTGTGTGTGTGTGTGTGTGTGTGTGTAACTAGAGATACCCTCCTTTAACTTTGATCATACCTAATTACTCCCCATTCTCCATAATAACAATAAAAGGATAATTCACTGAGAATCAGCCTGTCAGGTGCTTCAGCAAGGCGGCCATCACTTCCCTGAAGAGAGTGTTGTGTGTGTGTGTGTGTGTGTGTGTGTGTGTGTGTGTGTGTGTGTGTCTGGGTGTGTGTGTGTGTGCGTGTGTGTGTGTGTGTCTGGGTGTGGGTGTGGGTGTGGGTGCGTGTGTGTGTGTGTGTGTGTCTGGGTGTGGGTGTGGGTGTGGGTGCGTGTGTGTGTGTGTGTGTGTGTCTGGGTGTGGGTGTGGGTGTGGGTGCGGGTTTTATTACAGGAACAAAACAGAGTTACGTTTACGGTGTCACATTCTGAGTGTTTAATCCATCAGTTATTTAATTTTTACGCCAGGGCATCGGTGAGACTCGAACCTGTGGGATGTCTGTTGCAAACTCTCCACTCTTCCGAGTCAACAGTGGTAATTGCAATAAAACCTCAGATCAAGCATAGGTGAGACCTAGTACAAACTGGCCACAGGTAATGTAAGCAGAGGCTGTGATCAGCAGCCATAGACTAGTTGGTACGTAAGACACATAGGCAACAGTTAGGCAACTTTATTCCGAAACGTTTCGCCTACACAGTAGGCTTCTTCAGTCGAATACAGAAAGTAGGCAGGAACAGTAGAGATGTGAAGACGATGTAATCAGTCCATCACCCTTCTCAGTCCATCACCCTTCAAGGGTGATGGACTGATTACATCGTCTTCACATCTCTACTGTTCCTGCCTACTTTCTGTATTCGACTGAAGAAGCCTACTGTGTAGGCGAAACGTTTCGGAATAAAGTTGCCTAACTGTTGCCTATGTGTCTTACCTACCAACCTGTCGGTATTGTATACCATTTTGATGTTCAGCCATAGACTAAAAATAATTTCGAATGATAAACTTCCCGACACCCAAAAATAAAAGCTTATCTCTAGTCCCCACCTGTTGTCAATGTGGTAGAAAAGTTGAGGTATTAGATGGATGTGTAACACCTTGGTATCGTTATGTGAAGACGTTTCGCCCATCAACGACTTTCTCTTCCTCTATTATCTTCCGTATCATTTCTGTATTTAAGAGAAAAATTCACTGGTAGGCGAAATAGCGTCAAATAAAGACACGTAGCCGCTGCACGTCTATCTGATTCCTCACCTTGTCAGTATTGTGTACAATTATTGCAATATTTCTGTACTTCCTCTGTTACCTCAGATTACAAATCAATAATTATGCTGTTGATAGCAACTGACAGCGGGACGATGGTCAAAGTCAGCCTGGTGGTTACTGGCATCTGTCATCCTTAATGAACACTCGTTACGTTTATTCTGAATTGATGTTTTTATTTTTGTCAAGTTCAAATGTTTTCTTTAGAGGAGAGAGCAAGAGTTGAGAGCTGAGGGAGACGAAGTGAAGGAATAAGAGTCAGGGGAAAATCGTTCAGGCGAGAGCTACAACGAAACAAGGGGAGGAAATGAGAACTAAAAGAAACGTAACAGTAGGAGGTGGATATGGAGAGAAGTAAGAGGAGGAATAAGAAGGAAGGAAGGAAGGAGATTAAGGAAGCTTCAAGGCTCTGGTTGTTACCTCGGACTGCGTGCTGCTAGCATGCAGAGGCTGAGTGATCAAGGCAGCAGCAAGGACGCCTGGTGTGGGGCAGTAACCCCTGGCAACCCTCAACATGTGGGAAGATGATGAAGGTGACCACACCTGGCCTGGTCACAGACCGGGCCGCGGGGGCGTTGACCCCCTAAATCCTCTCAAGGTATACTGACAAAGACTCACAATGAGAATGAACACTGATAAAGACTGCAAATGATAATAACAAGTACGGAAAATTGTTGATAACGATTAACAATGACAATGAGAAATACTACCAGAAAAAAGGGTTATCAAGAAGACAGGTAACGCCTCCAGTCATTATGACTTGCAGTCATATATATGATCGTGAATTCATTAAGCTTGCAATGTATGAGTTTTAAGCGATGTAGCAAGTTGCAGAATGAAGCCGTTAACAGAGCAATATCTGGTGATATTGCTGCAGGCCAGGCTGGGGAGAGCAGGATCTCTCTCACTTCTATAGACGTCTCAATATTGAGATCTCTGTGGCTCATAGTCGACTCCTAGTGACCTTGAAGGGAAGGGCTCTTGATCTAAGTAACTAGAGATACCCTTCTTTAACTTTGATCATACCTAATTACTCCCCATTCTCCATAATAACAATAAAAGGATAATTCACAGAGAATCAGCCTGTCAGGTGCTTCAGCAAGGCGGCCATCAATTCCCTGAAGAGAGTTTGCTCTCTGTGTTCACACTTCAGCAGGTCATCAAAGTTGAGTGGATCAATAGTACTCTGATTCCTCTTAAAGCGTTAATTACAACGTTTGCAGGACTTGCCTTTCCAGATGTGCTTAATGTAACTTAGAGCAGATCACCTACAATATTACCAGAGACTTTGTCAACGTTGTAACTACCAAACATATTCTTGTCTTGCCCGCCGTAACTGGCACAGTACCTAGCATTATACTGTAACTGGCACAGTACCTAGCATTATGCTGTAACTGGCACAGTACCTACCATTATGCTGTAACTGGCACAGTACCTAGCATTATGCTGTAACTGGCACAGTACCTAGCATTATGCTGTAACTGGCACAGTACCTAGCATTATGCTGTAACTGGCACAGTACCTAGCATTATGCTGTAATGGGGACAGTACCTAGCATTATGCTGTAACTGGCACAGTTTCCTAGCATTATGCTGTAACTGGCACAGTACCTAGCATTATGCTGTAACTGGCACAGTACCTAGCATTATGCTGTAACTGGCACAGTACCTAGCATTATACTGTAACTGGCACAGTACCTAGCATTATGCTGTAACTGGCACAGTACCTAGCATTATGCTGTAACTGGCACAGTATCTAGCATTATGCTGTAACTGGCACAGTACCTAGCATTATGCTGTAACTGGCACAGTACCTAGCATTATGCTGTAACTGGCAGAGTACCCAGCATTATGCTGTAACTGGCACAGTACCCAGCATTATGCTGTAACTGGCACAGTACCTAGCATTATGCTGTAACTGGCGCAGTATCTAGCATTATGCTGTAACTGGCACAGTACGTAGCATTATGCTGTAACTGGCACAGTACCTAGCATTATGCTGTAACTGGCAGAGTCCCCAGCATTATGCTGTAACTGGCACAGTACCTAGCATTATGCTGTAACTGGCACAGTATCTAGCATTATGCTGTAACTGGCACAGTACCTAGCATTATGCTGTAACTGGCACAGTATCTAGCATTATGCTGTAACTGGCACAGTACCTAGCATTATGCTGTAATGGACAGTACCTAGCATTATGCTGTAACTGTCACAGTACCTAACATTATGCTGTAACTGGCAGAGTATCTAGCATTATGCTGTAACTGGCACAGTACGTAGCATTATAATGCAACTGGCAGAGTACCTAGCATTATGCTGTAACTGGCACAGTACCCAGCATTATGCTGTAACTGGTACAGTGCCTAGCATTATACTGTAACTGGCAGAGTACCTAGCATTATGCTGTAACTGGCAGAGTATCTAGCATTATGCTGTAAACTGACACAGTACCTAGATTATACTGTAACTGGCAGAGTACTAGCATTATGCTGTAACTGGCACAGTACCTAGCATTATACTGTAACTGGCAGAGTACCTAGCATTATGCTGTAACTGGTACAGTACCTAGCATTATGCTGTAACTGGCACAATACCTAGCATTATGCTGTAACTGGCAGAGTACCTAGCATTATGCTGTAACTGGTACAGTACCTAGCATTATGCTGTAACTGGCACAGTCCCTAGCATTATACTGTAACTGGCAGAGTACCTAGCATTATGCTGTAACTGGCACAGTCCCTGCAATATGCTGTAACTGGCAGAGTACCTAGCATTATACTGTAACTGGCAGAACCTAGCATATATGCTGTAACTGGTACAGTACCTAGCATTATGCTGTAACTGGAACAGTACCTAGCATTATGCTGTAACTGGCACAGTACCTAGCATTATGCTGTAACTAGCACAGTACCTAGCATTATACTGTAACTGGCAGAGTACCTAGCATTATGCTGTAACTGGTACAGTACCTAGCATTATGCTGTAACTGGAAGAGTACCTAGCATTATGCTGTAACTGGCACAGTACCTAGCATTATGCTGTAACTGGCAGAGTACCCAGCATTATGCTGTAACTGGCACAGTACCTAGCATTATGCTGTAAGTGACACAGTACCTAGCATTATGCTGTAACTGGCACAGTACCCAGCATTATGCTGTAACTGGCACGGTACCTAGCATTATGCTGTAACTGACACAGTACCTAGCATTTTGCTGTAACTGACACAGTACCTAGCATTATGCTGTAACTGGCACAGTACCCAGCATTATGCTGTAACTGACACAGTACCTAGCATTATGCTGTAACTGTCACAGTACCTAGCATTATGCTGTAACTGGCACGGTACCTAGCATTATGCTGTAACTGACACGGTTCCTAGCATTATGCTGTAACTGGCACAGTACCTAGCATTATGCTGTAACTGGCACAGTACCTAGCATTATGCTGTAACTGCAGAGTACCAGCATTATGCTGTAACTGGCACAGTACCTAGCATTATGCTGTAACTGGCAGAGTACCCAGCATTATGCTGTAACTGGCAAAGTACCTAACATTATGCTGTAACTGGTACAGTACCTAGCATTATGCTGTAACTGGCACAGTACCTAGCATTATGCTGTAACTGGCACAGTAGCTAGCATTATGCTGTAACTGGCAGAGTACCCAGCATTATGCTGTAACTGGCACAGTACCTAGCATTATGCTGTAACTGGCACAGTACCTAGCATTATACTGTAACTGGCACAGTACCTAGCATTATTCTGTAACTGGCACAGTACCTAGCATTATGCTGTAATGGCACAGTACTAGCATTTGCTGTAACTGGCAAGTACCTAGCATTATACTGTAACTGGCACAGTACCTAGCATTATGCTGTAACTGGCACAGTACCTAGCATTATACTGTAACTGGCACAGTACCTAGCATTATGCTGTAACTGACACAGTATCTAGCATTATACTGTAACTGGCAGAGTACCTAGCATTATGCTGTAACTGGCACAGTATCTAGCATTATGCTGTAACTGGCACAGTACCTAGCATTACTGTAACTGGCACAGTACCTAGCATTATGCTGTAACTGGCACAGTACCTAGCATTATACTGTAACTGGCACAGTACCTAGCATTATGCTGTAACTGGCACAGTACCTAGCATTATACTGTAACTGGCAGAGTACCTAGCATTATGCTGTAACTGGCACAGTATCTAGCATTATGCTGTAACTGACACAGTATCTAGCATTATGCTGTAACTGGCACAGTACCTAGCATTATACTGTAACTGGCACAGTACCTAGCATTATGCTGTAACTGGCACAGTACCTAGCATTATACTGTAACTGGCACAGTACCTAGCATTATGCTGAAACTGGCACAGTACCTAGCATTATACTGTAACTGGCACAGTACCTAGCATTATGCTGTAACTGGCACAGTATCTAGCATTATACTGTAACTGGCAGAGTACCTAGCATTATGCTGTAACTGGCACAGTATCTAGCATTATGCTGTAACTGACACAGTATCTAGCATTATGCTGTAACTGGCACAGTACCTAGCATTATACTGTAACTGGCACAGTACCCGCGGCCCGTCTGAGACCAAGCCTCGTGATGGATCAGGGTCTGATTAACCAGGCTGTTATTGCTGGCCGCACGTAAACCGACGTAAGAACCACAGCCAGGCCGATTAGGTGCTGACTATATGCGTCTTTCCAGTGGGTCTATTGGCAACCCCTTCCCCTTATTTGTGCTGGGAGGCTGTTGAACAGCCTTGGACCCCTGACACTTATTGTGTTATGTTGTATTTAATAAACAGAGTTAGTTACAGCACCAGTGTGTGGCTTCCTTACACTGTATGGTAGTTATATAGTGAGGGCCGGGAGCTAGCCCTGACTTATTTCATTACACACCATTTCTTATATCGAATTATGATTTTTTTTTATATTTTATTTGAAAAACACAATATACATTATACATATATGTTATACATAACTGACTTAAAGAAACATGAAGCAATATATAAGAATATAACATCCATATAACTAAACAGAGGACAACCTACACCTGCACATAACTTAACAAAAAATAACTACAATCTAACTTGTCATTCTTGTTCATATCGTGTGTGTAAACTTATATACAAAACTTTATATATAAACTAATGCATTGCACTCTGAATTGTATTGTATATTAGCATATTATATACATAGACATTCTGAGACTATACATCTCCAAATTACAAAGGAGACAAAATAATAATCTCCACACCCCAGAGAATCCAAAAACAAATTTTATTTAAAACATTGCATACACTTCAAGTAATGATAAATTATATATATATATATATATATATATATATATATATATATATATATATATATATATATATATATATATATATATATATATATATATATATATATATATATATATAAAATGTCTATGATATATGCCAAGAAACTCAAAAAACATTCCAGGTACAGAAAATAATACATCAATCTTAATTACCATTTACATCAAAAACCCACATTATACAATATAGATATTATTTAAAAGGCACTTACTTGGTACAGTAAATAAGCCGACAATGTAGCTACAAACATTGTGAAAGCTGTTGAATACTGCTAACCTAACAAATACACAAAAGTTATATCAATGGCTAGATACAAGAATTCCTTCCCTAGAATTAGAGCACCCGCCGCCGCCGCCGCCTCCCAAAACACACAAGGTACACAGTATGAACAATTAACATATCCCGTTATCCGTAGGATATATATACATTAATACCACGGTAACCTTCCCATCAGGGAGGAGCAGTTATTGGGGCAACATACATTGCAGTCTCCTATCACATAGAATATCCTAACATTGACGAAGTGGACATAACACAGAGAGTACATGAGCCTGGTGCACGCAGGCGTCTCATCCACACTACAGTAGTAATTCTTATTAACATTATTGTAGAATAAAAACCAACACAATATATTAATAACAGGGGCAACAGAACAAATTCCCAGACTCTTGTACAGCACAGAAAAATTCGTGAACATTATTTCAAAAGCGTCTTCCATTTGGCCCCTCTGTGAAAAGCCTCTAAGAGGATACCTTGGCAGAACCTCCAAATGCGTAGAATACACGTACTAAAGATAACCTCCACCTCGCTTGCAGAAAGCCACATTTCCATAACTGGACACCACACACACACACACACACACACACACACACACACACACACACACAAAGGCCCTCATACAGACAGAGCATTACACGATGTCAAAACATGGTACGTTGAATGACAAACTCGATATGACCACAGCCTAAACCCAGAACCATACGCTCTGGACTGACTCTGTAGTCACCAACAGGAGCAATACACTGGTTCCTTTGCCTGAGCATACAAGCTTCTAAATAATCCGCCCCAGCACAATACCCCAAAACCAAATACAAAACCACCACACTATAAGCACATTATGCTTGAACCCAACGTGACCATACACTTCCCACTCTATGAATAAATGCCCGTTAAGACATATATCAATTACCAGGCTAGGTACAACTAAAGCCGGCGAAATCTACAACCGCCTGAAAACTATGGAGGAATACAAGCCTCCATCTCATCCCCCAGTATACGAGCCTGGAGGACATCTGGCATCGTCCTCATTCTGGAACATGAAGCACACTCTTCTGCCGTATTCCAAAACCTCACACAAGATACTCACCAAAACAAAAGTTATCTCACGTCGCCACCTTCAGCCGCACTACCCTACTACATCCATCCCCCAAGCACTCATCACTCACCACCTGATGCCAACCCCTTGCCGTCCTTCCCCGGCACCAACCATAGTAGTCCTTTCACCGTCAGACCCCCATAACTCTCCAGAAAAGAAGTATCCCACTGACCCCCATGTAAGCTTCTATTCCTACCCACCGACCTATAAAAACTTGCTGCTAATGCCTTGATTCTGACATTACCCCCCACCCCCCTCATACCCCAAGAAACATACAAAAAATCAACCATAATATACCTTAACGCCCTTGCTACCTCATATGACACTCCTCCCACATCTAAAAGTAAAGCCCTAAGGACCCCCACCCTCCCCTCCCAGTATCCCAAAAACACCCCTCAACCACAATCTTACATTTTCCAAAAAAGGACAAAAATACACCGCATGGAAGGCATTTTCCACATCACCACAATGAGCACAAGATACATCTCTCACATATCCCATCTGCCTCAACACCTCTTTTGAAGCCAATGTTCCCATGAGGAATCTGTACACCACTTCTCTCACCCTTGCAGGAATTCTTAGCTTTCGAAATTCCTCCCATATTACCTTCCATTCATATGTGGGGAAGACAGCCACCCTTGCAGCATCTCCTGACGATACTCCACTCCCACCAGCCTCCCTATTCTCAAACGACGTACATCACGAACTCGTAACATATACCTCAACATGTCCTCACACACCTCCAGGTCCTGCCCACTCCACCAACAACGAACGTCCCTCATCACCTCCCCCACACGACGACCCCTGACGCCCCCCTCTGAGGTAGCGCATCTTAACATAAATCGCCCTCACCCTGGGCCCCAATGCCAACAAACCCAATCCCCCCTGACACACCCCGGTCATTACCATGTCGCGTCTCAACCACGCTCTCCCATAACCCCATAGATACCTGCCGGTATACTGCCGCCGCCCCCCCAAACCTTACTGTATACCAGCAAACTCACAACCACTGCCCTTTGGTGCAACGTGACGTCTTTGGCCCGAAGGCCACGTAGCCTGCCCACCGCCCTGTCCCTAACCACCTCTGAATTAACCTTTCTACTATCCTGCATGTCCCCTGTATACCAAATCCCACAAATATTGATCCTTTCCACGACATTCCATCCAAATCCCTGATCCAATCTCCCGCCACCCAAGTGCCCACCTCTAACAACATCGACTTGCTTTTGTTAATCCTCATCCCCGTTACATCCCCAAACCTCTTGATGACTCCACCCACCCTTGAAAAAACCTCCTTTCCACTAAGTAAGATCATCATATCATCAACATAACCCCCCCATTCCCCTCAGCCCCCTCACCACACAACTCTCGGTCTACAAGCTCATAAAACGGATTCTGTACACATGCAAACAGAAGTTGGGATAGCGGGCATCCCTGCCACAAACCCCTCTCCATACTAATCTTACAACCCAACCTACCATTCACCTGCACCTGCATCTTCGCTCCTGCATACAAGGCATCCACCCACCCTACCACCTTGGCACCAAAGCCCAAACCGCTCAAGCTCTCACGCAAAAACACCCTGTCCACACAATCATACGTGTTCTCCCAATCTAACCCAAGGATCCCCCCCTCCACAACCCTCTAAGAAATCCCTGATGTGCCCGTGTCCTTCCCGCATACTCCTCCCTGGAATTCCGAACTGACCGCAGTGTAAAAGCGACCCCAGAACCCCCTTCAACCTATTACCTAGAATCTTTGCGAACACCTTATATTCCACGCACATCAAGGAAATTGCCCGGAAAGCACTCAGCACCTGCGCCCCCTCCTTCTTCGGTACTAATACTACTATACCCATACATTGTGACTCGCCCATCCTCTGCCCATCTAGCATATTGCTCAATGCCTCATGCACCCCCAATGAACCCTGTAAAAATCAATAGGCAAATCATCCATCCCTGGTCGCCTTACCCGTGATCATGCTGAAGGCCGCATCCGCCACCTCAGCTTCACTAATATTAGCCTCCAACCCCACCCTATCCTTTTCTCCTATAACATTATGAACCCCCTACCAAAAAGCTCCTGCCAGGTGCCTCGTCTCGCACACCCTCTCCATTTTTCCCTGAACCAATCATCGGCATAAACGCTCATACTCTCCGTGGAGACAAGGACCGCACCTTCTGGGTATCCCCCCACCCCTGCGCTAGTCACTAACTGCAATAACGTGGTCACTTTTCTACATTCCCTAAACTTACGCAAGACATACCCAGTCGGTATATCTCCCCACAACACATCCTCCAACCCCGATCGAAAATGTACCACGTCAAAATGTTCATTATGAATATCCGCAACCCTACCTTCGAAGAAGTGCGATATCCTCCCCCACCCCCCTCCCATAACAAGCCCCACTGCCCGATCCCTTGCAGCTCAAAACCTTGACCACCACTCCTCAAAACCCATACCCCCACCCTCCCCCCTAAGCAGCCGCACATTCAACTTCCAGTAACCGGGGTAAATATGCACAGCACCCTCCCACGACAGATCTACTATCACCGCCCTATAACCCGAGAAACCCACGTTAAATGTCTGCACCCTCCCTACCTCCAACCCCTGCATAACCCCTATGAACGAACGTGTGCTCCACCATAAAACCTCCCCCCTGCAACATCTACAACTCCCACGTCCCTCAACATATACCTCAGGACACTTAAAACACAACCCGCCCCCCTCGGTTCCACATCCTGGCCACGTATTACACAATTCCAATCCTCACTTATAATCGTGATGGCAGGCAATCCCCGCAGATGATACAATAATTCCTCCCTCACAAAATCCGCCTTCTCCCGCATATTGCTCGACGCCGGCATATACACCCCTATAAAACATGCCCTTCTATCACCCCATACATCATCGACCTGCACAACCCTTCCCCCTCCCTCCTCCCAACTCGTGACACGCAAGGGGCTGGTCTCCTTTATCACTATCACCACTCCCCCTTTCAACTGCCAAGCACAACTTATACCCATTCAACAACAACTCACTACCGAACTCATGATTGTGCTCCTGCACGAAACACACATCCACCTTGAATCGATGTTAAAACCAAACCAACCACACAGTTTTGATCTCAGACCTGAGACCGTTCACATTTAGGGTGACACACCTGAAAGTTATATGAATGGTGGCTTCCCTCTATGCTGCTGTGGCATGCCTACCACACCTTTACCAGTACGTCGACCTGACACCTCACCAGACTTTCCCTGGACCTCCACCCCACCCTTCCCCCGTTCGTTCACTGCGTAACTGTCTCCACTGGATCCTTCCGGTGCAACAACTCCTCCTCCGTTGCCCAAGCTTTTTTCCCCGGCCTCTGCCCCGGCGTGAGAACCTCCTCGACCTCAGCCGTGCCAGCCGTCCTCTTCCTAGAGGAGCCACCCACACACATGTCCACGTCTGGTAGATTCTCCTGATGGACCTCCACCTCCACCACTTGCTCCAAACGAGTCCCACACGAGGTCCTTACCACAGGCTGCTGTTCCTCCCTCACGTCGGCCTCGTCAACACTTAAGGCACAGGCCCCCGACCCGTCCAAAAAACCTTTCATCACGTCCTCCAGTAAGTCCTCCTGATGCACTTCGTTCCTTCTCGGTGGCGCCACCAACATCCCCGTCGACTCCCCCGACCCCACCAGGAGTGTGACACACGAATCGGCCGTCCTTTCCTCTCGCTCAACCTCGTCACTCCAACAACCAATCGTCCTCCTCCTCCTCTCCCAACTCTGACACCAACTCACAAGGACGCTGCTCCACAGCTGACATCCCAGGTTCCCTGGGAGCCTGTCTCCTAGGACACTGTCCCGCCATATGATCGTAAGAGCTACACAAGCGGCAGGTCCTTCTCTGGCCGGCATAGTGCACGTAGACTTGTGTCCTGTAACCCACCAACATGACGTAGGGCAGTATAGGCCAAACCAGAGTCATTCTGAGGGTATAGGAACCCTCCCAGAATCCCTCATATGGCCCACCTTCCTACTCCCATAGCATGGAAGGATGGCCATAAGAGGGAAGGACCTTCCCATAAAATGTTTGAATGCCTCTTGTATGCCAAAAAGCCCTTTGCCTCAAAAGGTACGTTTCTCACCTTTACCCACTTTTAGTACTGAGATAAGTCATGCAAGACTACGTCCACCCCGAGGTCACAGTCATCTTCCGTTCTTGGTACTCATCGACGATCTTGTAGAAGCCAGCACGATTCATTTTCACGAATACTCTGGACATCCCGTTTATTAAAGCCAGGACCATATACTTCGTCGTTGGGGACCCATATATGTCCTGATGATGGCAGGCAGAAAGGGTGTTCATTGTAGCTCCACTAAGCGTGCCACGGACCAGCTCAGTGCAAACAGTGTTGATCCTCTGTCCCACTCAAACCCCCATCTTGGTTTCCAGATGCAAAAGTCACCACCAGAGGGCAGAGCGTCCTCTCTCCCCGGAGGTCGAGAGACGAATGATGAATTATGTAACTACTGAAACTGGAGAGATTAAAGTCCCGAACTATGAAAAATTCAGTTAATTTTCCCAGTAGTACGGAAGTTCCATTTCTTAGAAAGTGTGGGTTTCATTAAATTGGTACGACGATGTTTGGTTTTCTTCCAGGAAAACAACCAGAGACTTACAAAACCAACAGTCAAACTTCACGAGAAGAAAATATCGTAGTTTTCGATTAAGTTTAAAATTCAGGGTAAACTATTTCATACGAAATATTAATTATATAATTTCGACGGTAAAATTCATAATTAAAACAAAAATTGTAAGCCTATTAAATAATTTTTATAGTTTGTTAAGTTTAATTTCGTGGGAAAAACTCAACATCATCGGTTTAGAGTTTAACTACTTAAGTTTAATATATAAAATATATAAACTTATTAGTATTGAAGTTTTAATTATTATAAATTTTCTAAATGGATGTAAATCAACGATCAAAGTATATAAAAGGGATAAGACAAGAATTTCAATTCATAAGGATTATCGACTGGACGAAGATTGGAAAACAGTGTGTGTTGTGTTCGCAAATCTGTGTTAGTTTACGCACAGATTAGCGTCATTCCTGGTGATCCTTGGACTGTGTTCAGTGCTTCAGAGTAGTGAGCCACGAGAGGGTGGCTACGGGCCCCGACTGGGGCTCTGAGCCTCGCAGCTCTGCACCCAGTGTGGGCGGCTGTGAGGTCACAGGCAGCAGCTCTGCTGCTGGCTCTGTCCCCACACCTGCAGTCACCATGACAGATCCAGGAGAGCGGCCTAAACGTTCATTGGAATGTGGGGACGAGTTGGAGGACGACGTGGGGCAGGTGGAGCCCCACAAGAAGGCCAAGGATGCAGTGGAGACTACTGTACCTACCAATCTGCCACTAGGTCCGTCGGCAGCCCCTACCCAAGAAGACTTGCACACCCAGATGGCCATAGGGGTCGTGGAAGGAAGCCAGGAGGATGTAGCTCCCTCAAGGGGCAAGGATGGGCCATCCCGGTCCCTACAACCAGTTGCGTTGGCCTCCACAGTGGACGGGGACTGGTGACTCCACGTGGAAGGAGGAGTTCCCGCTCAGCTCGGGCACAAGCAACCAGGGCCTTCAACAAATTAAAGGGTTCCCAACTAGGGGTTTGTAAGGTATGTGGAAGGTTTCCCCCCACCTCAATTTCCCGCTGCGAGTTCACTCTCAGGAACGAGGTTCTGGTCATTCCTCGGGACGAAGACTCTTACGAGGAGTTGAAGAGGCTGGTTGTGACCCATCCAGCATGGTGGAACTGCTTGCTTCGGAGAAGGTGTACAAGGGGGTGCTTTTCCCGCCCCCTGTGCCCCTCCCACTGGACCCCATTTTGGAAGTGCCCAATATTGTCAAGGTGGAGCGCCCTCACTGCAACGGTGAACAAAGGTGCCCACCCCGCCAGGTGCTGATTCCACCCAAAGGTCCACTTCCCCGCACCTGGACCTTGGGGTCTGGGGAAGATTCAAGACCCGATTTTTACCTGTCAGGCCCATTAAAATTTGCTTCAACTGCCAGGGGTTCAATCATATTGCAGCAACCTGCCAGCGAGAGAAGAAGTGTGGTGTGTGCAGCAAGGCACACGACTCGAAGGACTGCATTGCAATCCTCAAACAGACAACTGGCGAAGCCCTTCGGCCAGAGCCCAAGTTTTCCAACTGCCAAAGAGGCACCAATGCCTGGAACCGGAGCTGTCCTGTGATGGTGCAGCACTGGCAGCAGGTTCGTATCGAAACGACCCGACAGCCCCGATGCCACCCAGCCTTGGAACTGCCCAGAAACGTCACTTTGGCTCCAATAAACGGTTCCCGGATACCGCAGGAGGGCAATACCGCGAGTTCCCAGCACTGGGCTCCCAGCAGAGGCATCAGGGGCAGACCACTGGTTGCAGCAGCGTGGTCAACTTGCGGGGTCAGAGGGCAAGGTAGCCAAGAAGCGAATCATCGGGAAAAACAGCCACAGGCCAGACACACTGCCCAGCAGGCCCCCCAGCTGGGCACCAACATTCCTTGCCATACCGCCAGAGGCCTCTTCCCAAGGGCAGGCCCTACTGTGAGGGGCCCAGAGTAGGCAGAGGTACCCCGCCAGGGGACTTGGAAGCCCATGGGCCACTAATGCCGGGCCCAGGTGCACCCAGCTTATGCTGCTGCAGTGTCGACAGCCACCCAACAACCCTGTGCCCCAGCCCCGACTCGAGGGTCGTCCAGCTCAATGCCTGAAAAAGGAAATGGTCGAATCCTTTCCGGATCGACTGAAGAAAACCATCGGGGTCAATCCAGCGCTCCTCTGTCGCCTGCTCCCGTCGGCAGAGGACAGGGGCGCCTGCGGGCAGCTCCTGTTATGGATGCTGGGCGTGGTCCAAACTGGACAGGAAAGACTCAATGGAACTTCAAGCCATCATCCAGGAGTCCTTCCAGTCTGATGATGAGGCCCCCGGAGTCGCAACAACGGACGACGATTCCCAGGCAGAGATGGAAGCAGTGAGCCACCTCTGCGGCCCTTGAAGATCCTCCAGTGGAACATTTGTGGGCTGCAGCGGAAAATTCACTTAGTGATTGAAGCTGCAGTTCAGGATGAGGTTGATGTCTTCCTGTTTCAGGAGACACTCACCGATTTGTCACGTCAAATGCAGCCACGAATTCCGGGATTTCTGCCTACCTTCAGCGCCTGGAAGGGGACTGGCAGGGGCACGGCGATCTAGTCAGGACCACTATCCCTCATTCAATCTCCACTGCCCCCATCGACTGTGGGGAGGCGTAGAGGTTCGGGCTGTCACCCTACACCTGGCGGATGGACCTCTCGGGGTTTTTACAATATTTACAGAAGCTCCCCGTTACACCCTTGAAAATTTCAGAGGTGGCAGCACTCGCCCACGGAGGGTCTTGTTGTGGCTGGGGATGTCAATGCCCACCACCCAATACTTTCTTCTGTCTCTACCAACGCAGCTGGGAGGCACCTTGCGGCTGTGCTGGAGGGGGTCCCTGAATCGCCCTCCTCAATAATGGTGAGCCAACCCATCACTATGTGGCGCTTGGATGTTACACTCCATCTCTAGGCGGTTGCTCTCGAGCGCGAGATGGGAGGTCCACCCCCCGTCTCACCAGTGATCACTTTGCAGTGGTCACTACGCTGATGGTCCCGCGGTGCCGCTCCCCACACCTACCCCCAGATGGAATCTTAAAAAGGGCCCACTGGCAGTGCTTCTAGGAGGTCATTTAGCGTGGTGGGGAGAGTCTCCTCTTCCAGAAAGACCCAGATGAGGCACTCAAAGCTTGCAGGTGGCCTTCACATGTGCAGCTGAGGCCAGCAATACCTAAGATTACAGGCAGAGGGTCATATAAACGTGACTGGTGGTTTTACAATGAGGACATCAGGAACAGAACCACCGCATCAATGTTGTACGCAAGATGCACAGGGGGTAAACCCACGGTTGAGTCCATGCGTCTGTCAGGAAGTGGTGCGGCATGCACGCCATGTCTCACACAGGGTCCGGCAGGCTAAATGGTTCGAGGGGGTGTGCCTCCTTCAGCTACTCCTCCACCTTATCTGAGATTTGGACCAAGTTACGATTGGCCACTGGGGAGCGTCGCAGTGTGGCTCGGTTGCACCCAGACCCTGCAACGGAGGCAGAGCGTCTGGTGGACCTATTCACCTCCAGAGCGGCCATGGCTCAACTGCCTCAGGATCTCCCGGACCCCAGGCCACCCTCCTTCCTGAAGGGTGATGGTGATCCAAGCAGCATGCCAGGCTAAGGGACGTCACGGATGAAGACTTCACCGACCAGGAGCTCCAGGCAGCCTTCACATCTCATCGAGACACTGCACCGGGGCATGATGGTATCACCTATGGGATGATCACTCGGTCTGGCCATTCTGGACAATCAGCTGTCTTGGGGTCCCTCAACCAGACTTGGAGAGCTGGCAACTCCCTGTCGTATGGAAGGAGGCTGACATATACCGATCCTAAGCCTGGGGATCCTGGCAGTGTGAGACCCCTCTCCCTCACCAGTTGCATCTCGAAGGTGTCTGAAAGGATGGTGTTGGAGCGCCTGAGGTGGAAACTTGGCCCCCCTCATAAGCACCTCTATGGCTTCACCCGAGGAGTGGGCACTTTCGAAAGCCTTAACCACTCTACTGACCGGCATTGGGTCGGAGCCCAAGCCCACATTGTTGTCTTTCTTGACCCCGAGAAAGCTTTTGAGCTAGCCCGTACACCTGCCATCCTCTCACTCTTGGCCCACAGGGGGATTAAAGGCAGGCTGCTTTCATGGCTTCGTTCCTATTCCAGGGCAGGCGGGCCCGGGTACGCTTCCCGGGGGATGCCTTTCTCTCCAAAACCCTGGCCAACGGCACTCCACAGGGCGGGGTGCTTAGTCCCCCCCTGTTCAATGTACTGATTTCACCAGTGGTGTGCCTGCCTTTCTCCAGAGGCACCATCCTCCTCAGCTATGCCGATGACCTGGCACTTGTCGTACCTAGGAAGCGCCGGCTTTTGCAGCGTGCCCAAGAGGACCTCGATCTGCTGGCTTCCACCTGCCGTCACTTGGGACTCAAGATATCTGCGGCGAAATCCAAAGCCATGATCCTTCGCACCAAGGTGCCCAGTCAGAGGCTCGGTTTCCCGGGCATCGACCTGGAGTGGGTTCACAGTTATAGTACCTTGGCATCTACATTGACAGGCACCTCAAACCTTCCCGAAACATGTGTGCCAAAATTAAAGAGAGGGCTCTGCAGAGGGTCAGGGCATTGAGTGCCATGGCCAACCCTAGGGTTGGGGCCAGCCTCGAGGTCAAGAGGTGTTCTACATCCCGGCAATACGTTCCTCGTTGAAATATGGGGCACTTGCTCTGGTTCACGCCCAGACCCACAAACATCAAAAACCCTCTGTGTCATCCAGAACACAGCTGTACGGGCCATGCTGGGGGCTCCTAGGTGGGCCAATGCAGTGGCTCTGACCTTGAGGTGCGCTACAGCCTCTTGAAGACAGGATCCAACTGGTAGCTGCCAGGAGGATTTCAAAGATCTCGACTCCCAGGGGCTGACAAACTGATGAGAGAAATTTTCAGGTCCGCCAGGGACAGGTCATTCCAAATGCATCCCGGCCGCCGATGGATGTGGGCGGTAGCAGATGCCACAGAGAGCTCTTGCCCATGACATTGCTCCAGGCGGGAGGCTGCGACGACTGGCAGCGAACTACACGGTGCCACCCCCTTGGCACCAGAGCTGTTTGCGGCGCGCTGGACAACCCTACCAGACAGCAAGAGGCATTGCACCCGGACATTCTGCACCACCTTGCCTCGGCTAGCATTGTGGGTGCGGAAGGCCCAGGGTGTGTGCCATATTACACAGATGGTCCAGAGGGCCCAGTGGCAGGCCGCACAGCTGCTGGGATGTTCCACAGCAATCTGACAGCAGGTTGGCGCCTCCCAGACCATTGCACCATCCTCCAGGCCGAACTCTTTGCCATCCAACAAGCTCTGCGGCATGCTCTTGCAGACCATCAGCATCCCCCCATCATCCACGTTGATTCCAAGGCAGCGATCCAAGCGCTTATGCACAGAGAGCCAAAGGACAACATACACTTAATCACATCCATCCGGGGTGACCTGCAGACTCTCATGGCCCAGGGTCGCAGGGCTACTCCATACTCTCTCCCTCCAATCCGATATCCAATCTTTCATCACCTAATCTTTTTGTTATCCTCATTACCTTACGCTTTCCTGTATATATATATATATATATATATATATATATATATATATATATATATATTATATATAATATATATATATATATATATATATATAATATATTAATATATATATATATATATATATATATATATATATATATATATATATATATATATATATATATATATATATTATTTTGTCGTGCCGAATAGGCAGAACTTGTGATCTTGGCTTAAATAGCAACGCTCATCTTGCCATATAGGACAAGTGAAAATTTGTGTATGCAATAATTTCGCCAAAGTCATTCTTAACCTAACGAAAAAAATATATTTCACTGTGTTTAGTTTTAAATTATTGTAAACAAATCTAAAATATATTTAGTTGGGTTAGGCTAAAATAAATTATTCTTGTTATAATAAGGTTAGGTAAGTTTTCTAAGATTCTTTTGGTGCAAAATTATAATTTTTTTTACATCAACATTAATGAAAAAAATATATCTTTAAACGTATAAGAGAAAATTTCAGAAAGGACTTAATTTTAAATGAGTTCTTGCTAATTGACCAGTTTTACATATTCGGCACGAATATATATATATTTATATATATATATATATATATATATATATATATATATATTATATATGTGTGTGTGTGTGTGTGGTGTGTATGTGTGTGTGTGTGTGTGTGTGTGTGTGTGTGTGTGTGTGTGTGTGTATACAACACTTCCTATAGCCGGCGTTACTTGTTCTATATCCACTCCTTGCAGCTGGTGTTACTAGTATTATCCCCATCGGCAGCTGGTATAAAGGCGGCAGCACCACCTGCAGCTGGTGGCTCTGTCACCATTGCAAGATGCAATATGCTTTTGAGGCAGCAACACTGTCAAACATATTTACGCTGAACCCACAACCACTTTGTGCAGCGACATGGAGATATTTTTCTGATGCCCGAGACTCTTGAGGGGTGGGGGAGGGTGGTAGGGGGGGAGAGTAGTGGAGGGAGGGAGGGAGAGTGGTGGAGGAAGGGAGGGAGGGAGAATGGAGGGAATAAGGGAGGGAGAGTGGAGAGAGGAATGTGTGGAGGGTAATAGAGGAACAGGACACTGCTGGGATTCGGAGGAAGAGGTTGCTTTCTGCCTTGAAGTTACTCTATACACAGCGAGATATTGCTTGATAAGGCTCTAAATAAAGTGAAAAATAATTTGATAAAGCTCTAAACAGAGTGAAACATGATTTGAAAAAGCTGTGTACAGAGTCATACATGATATGATAAAGCTCTTCTCAGGGTGAAACGTGATTCGATATACTTCTAGCCAGAGTAAAACATGACTTTACAATTCAATTCAATTCAATTCTAGTTTATTTTCTATAAGGGTTACAATGCGGGGTTTACAGGTTTTGGGTATTGTGTGGTTTACATGTTATAAAATACTAATTACAGAGGGGGCCACTAGGACACCTAGCATGGCTAGGCATTTCGAGCAGACTTGGATTAATTCTTAACATTAAATCCTTACAGATTATGGTATTAAGGCTAAGTGACTACATCATAATTTGTGAGTTTAGCAATGTGAATGCTTTCTAGTTAGGATTTATTATTTTAAGATTAAGATTAGTATTTCTGGGTTTATAGTCAATGGGTGAGTGAGTGTAATTGTGAACCACCAGGTGGTTATCATGTAGTTAGTTGTCGGGGTGGATCAGGGAGATAAGATGTTTTCTAACTGTAGTTTTGAAAGTGATATAATGTGTCTGCAGTTCTAGAGTTTTCAGGTAGGGTGTTCCAGATTTTAGGTCCTTTGAAATACATTGAATTTTTGTAATGGTTTAGTCGATCACGGGGAATGTTATAGAGATGTTTGTGTCTGGTGTTATGCCTGTGGATCCTGTCACAACTATCAAGAAAGCGTTTTAGGTCAAGGTTAATATTGGAATTTAAGGTCCTCTAGATATAGATTGCACAGTAGTAAGTGTGGATGTTCTGAACAGGGAGTAAGTTTAGATCTATGAAGAGTGAGGGGGGGGGGTTGCCAGTGATGGGATTTAGTGGTTATTCTTACTGTGGCTTTTTGTTGGGTTATTATTGGCTTTAGGTGTGTTGCTGTAGTTGAACCCCAAGTACAGATAGCATAGGTGAGGTATGGATATATAAGTGAATGGTATAGTGTGAGAAGGGCAGTTTGCGGCACGTCGTATCGTATCTTGGAGAGGATCCCCACCGTTTTGGATACTTTTTTTGTTATGTGTTGGATATGGGTGCTGAAATTTAGGTTGTTGTCGAGGTATAGGCCAAGGAATTTGCCCTCATTATGTCTGGTAATTAGAGTGTTGTCGATCTTAATGTTAAGTTGCACAACACCTGCTCTGCTACCAAACATAATATAGTAGGTTTTGCCAGTGTTAAGTGTAAGTTTATTGGCTGTCATCCAAGTCGATATTTTGAGCAGCTCCTCGTTAACAATGGTGTTGAGGGTGGCAAGATTAGGGTGAGAGATGACATAAGTCGTGTCGTCAGCAAAGAGAATGGGTTTCAGGTGTTGGGATATGTTTCGAAGATCATTGATGTAAATGAGGAAGAGCAGGGGTCCAAGGACACTTCCCTGCCGAACTCCAGTATCAGGTGGCCGTACTGATGAGGCTGTGTCTTTAATGGTGACATACTGATACCTATTAGAAAGGTAGGATTTAAAATATGCAAGCGCATGGCCTCTTATACCATAGTGGTCAAGTTTGTGGAGTAGGATGCCGTGGTCTACTGTGTCAAACGCATTTTCTTAGATCAATAAAAATTCCTAGCGGATATTCCTTATTTTCCAACGCTGTGTAAAGCAGATCTAGCATTTTTATAATTGCTTCATTAGTGCTTTTATTTTTCCTGAATCCAAATTGGCAGGGGTTGAGTATGTTTTGTGACGTTATAAATGAATATAGCCTCCTGTGCACGAGTTTCTCGAAGATTTTGGATAGCAATGGTAAGTTTGATATTGGCCTATAGTTGTTTATGTCTGTAGGGTCACCATCTTTATGTATTGGTGTAACCCTTGCTGTCTTGAGTAGTGTCGGGAAAGTGCTAGTTTCTAGTGACTTGTTAAAAAGTAATGTAATAGCATGCAAAAGGACATGGGCCGCTCGCTTGTACAATAATGGTGGGACATGAGACAGATTCCCCGAGTTATTTTTAAGTGACTTTATGATCGCGGTGACTTCCGTGGGCTCAGTTGGTACAAGATAGAAGGAATTTGGGAAATTTCCATCTAGGTAGTCCCCGGCACGGGCATTGGTACGTGGGATTTTACTGGCGAGATTAGATACTATGTTTGAGAAGAAGTCGTTTATCTTGTTAGCTGTGTCAGTGGGATGCAGTGGTGTTTCATGAGGTTTAGTTAGAACAATATTTTTGTTTTTTTTTAGTTTGTGGGTCCTCAGAATCTGGGAGAGTGTTTTCCAGGTCTTTTTTATATTTCCTCTTGTGTCAGTGAATCTGCTGGAGTAGTACAGTTGTTTGGCTTTCTTTATTAATTTGGTGAGAACTGTTGAATATTGTTTAAGAATATCTTTGTGTATTAAGCCCTGTCTATATTGCTTTTCATATTGGTGTTTCTTATCAATGGATTTCAGAATGCTGCTGCATAGCCATGGGCAACCAAGCCGTTTATTCGTGATCTGTTTCGTTTATATAGGACAGAGTGAAACATGACTCACTAAAGCTCTACACAGTGAAATGTTGAGGTAGTGCATGTGTGTGTGTGTGTTTGATCTAACTTTTAAAGACTTAATAATTTATTAGACTACTTAATTATAGAAGGAGAGACTAGCATGAGCTCTGTTCCAGTAACACACACACACACACACACACACAACACGCACACACCCACCCACCCACCCACACACACACACACACACACACACACACACACACACACACACACACACATATACACACATACACACACACACTTGCAATAGGCCTAGTGTCTAATCGACATGTGCCTTGGACAAAATGGTAACTAACACACATGCAAGAGTGAACAGGCTGCTAAGCGAGCTAGATACCTGAAAGGCGATGGGGCCGGTTAACATCTTTTCTTGAGTCCTGAGAGAGGGAGCAGAGGCGCTATGTGTACCATTAATAACAATCTTCAACACATCTATCGACACAGGCCGACTACCTGAGGAATGGTAGACAGCAAATATAGTCCCAATTTTTAAGAAAGGAGACAGACGTGCAGCATTATGCTACAGACCAGTGTCACTGACATGTATACTATGCAAAGTCGTGGAGAAGATTATCAGAAGAGTGGTGGAGCAACTAGAAAGGAATGAGCTTATTCACGACAAGTACAGTTTCATAAAGGGAAATCCTGTGTCACAAACCTACTGGAGTTTTACGAAAAGATGTCGGCAGTAAGACAAGAGAGAGAGAGGGGTGGGTAGATTGCATTTCTGTAAAAAGGCTTTTGACACAGTTCCACACAAGAGATTAGTGAAAAGCTAGAGGATCAGGTAGATATAGCAGGAAAGGCACTGCAATGGATCAAAGAATACCTGACAGGAAGGCAACAACGAGTCATGCTACGTGACGAGGTGTCGTAGTGTGCACCTGTGAAGAAACGGGTTCCACAGGGGTCAGTCCAAGGACAGTACTGTTTCTGGTATATGCGAATGACAAGACGGAAGGGGCAGACTCAGAAATGTCCCTGTTTGCAGACGATGTGAACCTAATGAGAATAATTCAATCGGATGAGGATCAGGCAGGACTAAAAAGGGATCCGAACAGGCTGCAGTCGTGGTCCAGCAACTGGCTCCCAGAGTTTAACTCCACCAAGTCATGAAGATCGAGGAAAGGCAAAGAAGACTGCAGGCAGAGTACAGTCTAGAGGGCCAAAGACTACATACCCATCATGAAAAAGGATTTTGGGGTTAAAATATAATACCGAGACATCCCCTGAGCACGTAGGCATATGAGCCACTGGCGAACCAAAAAAAGCGTTTCGGCATCAGTAAAGACGTTCAAGAAATCTGTACACCGTGTCGTCAGGGCCTACTGCAGTACCAGCACCAGTTTGGAACCAACCTGTCAAGCACGTCAAGAAATTTGAGAAAGTGTAAGGGTTTGCAAGAGGAAATTCAGCCTAATGGGCATGCCCGGAAGAAAGGTTAAGGAAATCGGGCCCGACGACAATGGACGGCAGGAGGGAAAATTGGGGGGGACACAAACGAATAAAAAAAAGAGAGGGTTTTAAAGGTGGACAAGACAGGAGTTCCAGAGATGGACACGCAGCAAGGGGTTTTTACGTTTAAACTGAAAACTAAAATGGTCAAGGGATTTAGGAGGTATTTCGTCGTCATAGAGTTTTCAGGTGATGTGTGGAGGGGAGAATCCAACATAGCTTTAAAAAGTAGATTAAAAACTCGTGGAGCGGGAGAAAGTGGACCTAGTAGCGACTAGTGAAAAGGTGGGGCCAGGAGCTATGACTAGACCGCTGCAACCACATTTGGGTGAGTACACACACACATACACACACAGTTATCCACTTTTTTTCATTAAGTGGACAACTGCCTCTTTTATTAGCGCTGGTGACCAGTAATAACATTCATACAAGTTTGTTTTATGTCCTCAAGTTCCTCCCGTCAGGTACAAAGTTACTAGACTTAAGTTCTCCCTCAGGTATAAACTTACTGAGGGTCCTAGCTAGGTCCGCAAAGTGCCGTGCAAGTTACCATAGCATGCTCTAAAAAGAGTAATAATAATAATAATAGCAATAATAAAAATTATAATAATAAAATTAATATAATAATATCAATAAAATAACAATAATATAGAAATAATGAAATAATAATAATAACAATAGTACTATCAATAAAATAATTATATTAACAATAGTAATAATATAATGGTAATATTTACAATAAAAACAAAAATATAGAAAAATTAAACTGTGTCTCAGATCATGGGAACGATCGGCAGCTCTGACGACGGTGCGACAGCAGGAAAAATACGGGCTTTTTTGAGGAATATACATCTGTGTTAGTTTACGCACAGATTTACGCCGTTGTTGTTCCTCGTGGGCTATGCGCTCGTGTGCATTTGGGCGAGTATAAGTGTGGTGTTATTCTAGTGATCGTTGGATTGTCTTTAGTGCATCCGCTGTGAGCCACGTGAAGGTGGCTAAGGGCTCCGACCGGGGCGCTGTGACTCACAGCTACGAGCCCCGTGTAGGCGGCTCTGAGGTCACAGTCAGCAGCACAGCTGCTGATTCCATCCCCACGATCACAGTCACCTTGTCAGGCCCATGAGAGTGGCCTAAACATATATTGGAATGTGGGGAAGAGTCGGAGCACGACATGGGGCAGATGGAACCCCCCCTCCCCCCAAGAAGGCCAAGGACACTGTAGAGACTACTGTATCTGCCGCTCCGCCGCTAGTTCATGTGGCAGCTGCTACCCAAAGGGGCCTGGTAACGGCGGGACCCTCAGGGCACTGCCCCATCAGTGCATGCATGCAGCTCCCCCAGATGGGCATAGGGGTCATGGGAGGAAACCAGGAGACTGAGGCTACTCCTCAATTGGCGGAGATGGGGCCACATCAGGTACCACCTCAGTAGCGTCGGCCACCACAGAGGATTGGGAATAGCTGACTCCACGTGGACGAAAGAATTCCCACTCTGCTCGGGCACAAGCAATCATGGCATTCAACAAATTTAAGGTTTCCGATTATGGGTTCGTGAGGTATCTGGAGAGCATACCCCGCCTCAAGTTCCGCTGCGAGTTCGCTCTCAGGAACGAGGTTCTGGTCATTCCTCAGGATGAAGATTCATACGAGGAGTTAAAGGGGCTGGTTGTGACGCATGCTAGCATGGTGGAACTGGTTGCTTGGGAGAAGGTCTACACGTCTTTGTGCCCCTCCCATTGGACCCCATTTTGGAAGTGCCCAATATTGTCAAGGCAGAGCGACTCACTGCCAAGGTGACACCTCCCGGCCGTACCTGTCGGCCCCACAGCAATGCTTCAACTGTCAGGGGTTCAATCATATCGCAGCCACCTGCTAGCAAGGGAAGAAGTGTAGTGTGTGCAGTAAGGAACATGGCTCGAAGGACTGCATTGCAATCCTCAAGCAACCAACCAGCGAGGCCCTTTGGCCGTAGCCCGAGTGTGCCAACTGCTCAAAGAGGCACCATGAATGGAACCAGAGCTGTCCTGTGATGGTGCAGCACTGGCAGCAGGTTCGTCCCCGGAACGGCCTGGCACCCCCGGCAACGCCCAACCTTGGAACCACCCAACAAAAGTCAGTATGGGCTCCGATTGCAGCACCCCGGATGCCGCAGGTGGGCAATACCAGCGAGTTCCCGCACTGGGCTCCCAGCAGTGCATCAAGGGGCAATCATTGGCTTGCAGCAGCGCAGCCAACAGCGGGGCCAGACGGCAAGGTGGCCGAGAAAACAGAATCACTGGGAAAAGCAGCCACAGGCCAGGAACACTGCCAGCAGTCCCCTGCTGGGCATCATCATTCCATGCCATCCCACCAGCAGGCCCCTTCCCAACGGCAGACCCCTCCTGCGAGTGGCCAGAGTCAAGCAGAGGCTCCCCGCCAGGAGACTCAGAAGTCCACGGCCACTCAGGCCAGACCCAGGGTGCGCCCAACTTATGCGGCTGCATTGCCGACAGCCACCCAAACATACCCAGTGACCCGGCCCCGACTAGAAGAATCGTCCGACCCAACGCCTACAGAGGTAATGGTTGAATCATTCCACTCGACTGGGAAAAAAGCCATCG
>NC_069451.1:3987380-4040499 GCF_026875155.1 Cherax quadricarinatus | reverse complement strand
CCTACCTCTCTCAGGACTCATGGAGAGCTGTCTGGTTCTCACCGCTTTCAGGTATCTACTTAGCAGGATTTTTCACCTTCTCGGCGGTATGTAATTCATCAACCACTTGTTGCTGTACCCACCATTCCGGCTGACGGAGTCCTTTCTGTCTCTAATAAATATGCTTTTCTAAAATCTCGTGTTGAGCGCAACACATTGGCTTCTCGATCGTGTCTTGTTATCTTCTTCCTTCCTCAGCTTGATTGCCTCATTTCTTGATTGTTGTTTTCCTCCTGATGTGGCTGTACAACACCTTGGGTCATTATTTGATTTCGATTACTATTGCCGTTCTTGTACTGCCAGCTGGGGTTCCTCTTAATCCTGTAGTTATATTCGTTCCGGCTTTCGACTAATATTCTTGTTTTCCTGAGTCCTTTTGTCTTTCTGTTCTGTTGTGTGTGTGTGTGTAGTGTGTGTGTGTGTGTGTGTGTGTGTGTGTGTACAACTAGAGATACCCTCCTTTAACTTTGATCATACCTAATTACTCCATTCTCCATATTAACATGAAAAGATAATCACTGAGAATCAGCCTGTCCAGGTGCTTCAGCAAGGCGGCCATCACTTCCTGAAGAGAGTGTGTGTGTGTGGTGTGTGTGTGTCGTGTGTTGTGTGTGTGTGTGTGGGTGTGAGTGTGTCTGGGTGTGTGTGTGTGTTGCGTGTGTGTGTGTGTGTCTGGGTGTGGGTTGGGGTGTGGTCTTGTGGGTGTGTGTGTCCCTGGTGTGGGTGTGTGGGTGCGGGTGCGGGTTTTATTACCGGAACCAAAAATGAGTACGGTTTTCCGGTGTCACTCTGAGTGTTTATCCATCAGTTATTTAATTTTTACGCCAGGGCATCGGTGAGACTCGAACCTGCGGGATGTCTGTTGCAAACTCTCCCCTCTACCGAGTCAACAGTGGTAATGGCAATAAAAACTAGATCTAGCATAGTGAGACCTAGTACAAACTGGCATCAGGTTATTGTATGCAGAGGTGTGATCAGCAGCCATAGACTAAATATCATTTCGAATGATAAGAGATTAAGATTTCGTTTCGGATTTTTAACAACCGGAGGGGTTAGAACCCAGGATAATCCCAAGAAAGGTCAGTGCGTCATCGAGGACTGTCTAAACTTATTTCCATTGGTCCTCTTAATCTTGTCCCCAGGGATGCGACCCACACCAGTCGACTAACACCCAGGTACCTATTTGCTGCTAGGTGAACAGGACAACAGGTGTAACGAAACGTGTCGAAATGTTTCCACCCGCCGGGAATCGAACCCGGGCCCTCCGTGTATGAAGCGGGAGCTTTAGCCACCAGGCCACCGGGCCACGATAGACTTCCCGACACCCAACAATAAAAGTTATCTTAGTCCCACATGTTTTGCAAATTGTGGTAGAAAAAGTTGAGGTATTAGATGGATGTGTAACACCTTGGTATCGTTATGTGAAGACGTTTCGCCCATCAACGACTTTCTCTTCCTCTATTATCTTCCGTATCATTTCTGTATTTAAGAGAAAAATTCACTGGTAGGCGAAATAGCGTCAAATAAAGACACGTAGCCGCTGCACGTCTATCTGATTCCTCACCTTGTCAGTATTGTGTACAATTATTGCAATATTTCTGTACTTCCTCTGTTACCTCAGATTACAAATCAATAATTATGCTGTTGATAGCAACTGACAGCGGGACGATGGTCAAAGTCAGCCTGGTGGTTACTGGCATCTGTCATTATTACAACCTAGGATTTCAAATGGCCTGTTATCCCAGGTGTAATGGGAGCAAATAAACACAGTAGAAAAAGTTTAGACTTATATTATCCTTCACCAATTATAACAGCAATATGTACACTATGTACAGTGATAAATATAGTGCACTCCACGGTAAGAAGGCAGAAATAGAAGCCACAACGCATAGCAGACCGTGCTTCAACCAGCTCTAGTAGCAATGGGATCTGACAAGGGGCAGAACAGGAGAGCGGTATCCACATAACCTCTGCCGATTGTCAATCCCACCTTCTTATTGGCTAGAAACCTGGTTCACTAGTTGAACGATGGGGCCCCATCATCAACTCTTAGAACCTGGTTCGCTTGGGTTGGGGGAGGATAGCCTGTAAATGAGGGTGTGTCCATGCGCCGAATAAAGGTTACGTACTCTTTGGCATGCCACACCCCCACCCCCGAGAAGGCTCAGGATTGGCTGCCACCTCCAGTGGTACAACCGTGCCGCCATGGCCACCAAATAATGGGACCGGCCTATCCTCTACCACCATCCAACTTTAGATAGAGCTCAGCTTCCTAGTGACCAAAGCCAACCTAAACTCAGAGTGAGACAGCAGTCAGATAGGCCAACATAGGTCCAAGATACAAGCGAGACGGTAGCCGTATCCCCTCACTAAAAAAAAACCCCACATCAGGGGATAAAAAAAAAAGAGCTTGAAAGGGGGGTTTACACACAAATACATTCTAACTAAAATAAAATATAAACTGACTCTTGACAAAGAGCTGCCAAACACATTTTCTTTGCCGGGGCAATATATTTTATTTAGGTTGTAGGCTGCAAGCCCTGAGCGTCCAACGCATAAGCCTTGAGATTATCAAATCTTGCTTGGGAGATTAGACTAACGGGTTGTGTGTTCACTGTAGACTGTGACCCACCTGCGATAGTATGGCACACATAACATCGAAATGCTCAAGGACAGTACCAGCGCAGGGCTTCTTTTTCCAATGGTAGAGAAAGCTCTTGATGTGGCTGGAAACTTGGCTTGAAAAGTTTCGATTGGCTGCAGCTCTTGTTCCGATTTGTATAGTACCACCCCAACCCCAGCTCACAAGCATTCAACCTGTAATGAAAAAAGTTTGGAGAAGTCTGGAGACAGGAGAATGGGTGCAGAGAACAATAATCTTTTTGCTTTATTATAAAGCAGTGTTACAATCTGGCTAGTCCAAATAAAGGGAACTTTTTATGGACTGGTATAGAGACGGTAAGAGGGCTACAATATCTGAGAAATTTTACAGAATTTCTGTAAAATCGATCATGCTTGGAAACGTTGAAGCGATTTCCTATCATGAGGAAACTGGATATTCTTTAATCGAAAGAACTTTAGCAAGTTTAGGTGCAACACTTACCAACTACTACTTCATGGCCTAGAAAAAGTGACAGTGGCAGGCCAAAGGAAGATTTAGATTAATTAACTGTTAATTGGGAATGTCTTAACAGGTGCTCAACAGAGCTTCTAAGTCTAAGTAGGTGTTGATCCCAAGATATCAGAACACAACACTACATCTAGGTATGCTGCCGTGCCTTCAAGTCCTTTAATAGCTTGTTGGATGTGTTTCTGGAATGAAGAGGGGGAATTTTTCATTCGAAGGGGGTAACTGTTATACTGATAATGACCTCCTGGAAATCACGACAGGCTGAGATTTCCTTCGCCCTTATTTGTCAAGGTACCTGATAGTAACCTTTAAGGAGATCTAATTGGACACAATAAGTAGGCCTTACCCACAAAGTCAATTACGTCATCCAGAGAGGAAGAGGGTAAGCATCTGTGATTGTGACTCGTTCACTTTACGGTAGTCTGTGGCACATACGAAAACCCTCCATCAGCCTTTTTACTAGGATGCACGGTGGAAGCCAAATGGACTAGATGGGACTCCTCCACTCTAAAACCATGTTCTAACAAGAAGTACTTCCTGCCTGAAGTAGCACTTGCTTTTCAGGATTAGCTCTGTAGGGGGGAGGTTTTTTTAATTGGTTTAGATTTTCCCACATCTACATCTTGGTAACTAAAGTACATTTTTTCGGCACATCCGAAAATAATATTTGGATTTGACTGTAGAGCTCAGTTAAATTGGTTTCGCTTGTATTACAGATAATCCATACATTAACGGGTAGGATCCTGGGAGGACAGAATTGGAAAGATTAGTATTAATTTCAGAGATAGAGTGCCAAAGAGTCGAGTCGTCCTCAGAGGTAGAGGACAGAGTCATTAATGGATTTTTCATGGTGTAGAAAGGCCTTGATTTGATAATGTGGTAGTTTTTGTTTTTGAGGGCTTATCAATGGAGCTACCCACATAATTAAAATCAGATAAATATACTTACTATCTGCGAGAGGTCCGGGTTCAGCTCCCAGGGACAGGGCCCCCCCATATTACATACCTAGGATTTCAAATGGCCTGTTATCCCAGGTGTAATGGGAGCAAATAAAAACACAGTAGAAAAAGTTTAGACTTATATTATCCTTCACCAAGTATAACAGCAATATGTTACACTATTTACAGTGATAAATATAGTGACTCCACGGTAAGCAAGGCAGAAATAGAAGCCACAAGATAGCAGACCGTGCTTCAACCAGCTCTAGAATGGGAATGACAAGGGCAGACAGGAGAGCGGTATCCACATAACCTCTGCGATTGTCAATCCCACCTTCTTATTGGCTAGAACCTGGTCACTAGTTGAACGATGGGGCCCCATCATCAACTCTTAGCAACCTGGTTCGCTGGCTTGGGGAGATAGCCTGTAAATGAGGGTGTGTCCATGCGCCGAATAAAGGTTACGTACTCTTTGCATGCCACAGTCATCCTTAATGAACACTCGTTACGTTTATTCTGAATTGATGTTTTTATTTTTGTCAAGTTCAAATGTTTTCTTTAGAGGAGAGAGCAAGAGTTGAGAGCTGAGGGAGACGAAGTGAAGGAATAAGAGTCAGGGGAAAATCGTTCAGGCGAGAGCTACAACGAAACAAGGGGAGGAAATGAGAACTAAAAGAAACGTAACAGCAGGAGGTGGATATGGGGAGAAGGAAGAGGAGGGAATAAGAAGGAAGGAAAGGAAGGAGTTACAGGAAAAGCTTCAAAAAAAAAAGGCTCTGGTTGTCTTCTCGGACTGCGTGCTGCTGCTAGCTGCAGAGGCTGAGTGATCAGGCAGCAGTAAGGACGCCTTGGTGTGGGGTAACAAACCCCCTGGCAACCCTCAACATGTGGAAGATGATGAAGGTGACCAACCTGGCCTGGTCACAGACCGGGCGCGGCGGGCGTTGACCCCTAAATCTTCTACCAAGGTTATACTGACAAAGACTACTAATGAGAAATGACAGATAAAGGACTGCAAATGATAATAAAACAAGTACGGAAAATTGTTGATAACGATTAACATGACATGAGGAAATACTACCAGAAAAACGGTAGTTATCAAGAAGAAAGGTAAACGCCTCAGTCATTATGACTTGCAGTCATATATATGATCGTGAAATTCATTAAGCTTGCAATGTAATGAGTTTTAAGCGATGTTGCAAGTTGCAGAATGAAAGCCGTTAACAGAGCAATACTGGTGTGATATTGCTGCAGGCCAGGGCTGGGTGTGAGCAGGATCTCTCTCATTTATAGACGTCTCAATATGAGATCTTGTGGTCATAGTCGATCCTAGTGACTTGAAGGAAGGGTTTGATCTAAGTAACTAGAGATACCCTCCTTTAACTTTTATCATATAATTACTCCCATTCGCCATTAATAACAATAAAAGGATAATTCACTGAGAATCAGCCTTGTCAGGGCTTTCAGCAAGGCGGCCATCACTGCCCTCTGAAGAGAGTATGCTCTCTGTGTTCACACTTCAGAGTCATCAAAGTTGAGGGGATTCAATAGTACTCTGATTTCCTCTTAAAGCGTTATTACAACGTTGCAGGACTTGCCTTTCCAGATGCACACGAGTGCTTAATGTAACTTAGAGCAGATCACCTTTACAATATTACCAGAGACCTTTGTCAACGTTGTAATACCAAACCATAGTGTTGTCTTTCTTGCCGTAGTAACTGGTACAGTACCTAGCATTATGCGGTAATGGCACAGTAACTTAGCATATGCTGTAACTGGCACAGTTACCTAGCATTATGCTGTACACTGGCACAGTCACCTAGCATTATGCTATTCTGGCACAGTACTAGCATTATGCTGTAACTGGCACAGTACCTAGCATTATGCTGTAACTTGGCACTGTTATCTTGCATTATGCTGTAACTAGGCACAGTACCTAGCATTATGCTATAACTGGCACAGTACCTAGCATTATGATGTAACGGGCACAGTACCTAGCATTATGCTATTACTGGCAAGTATTAGCATTATGCTGTAACTGGCACAGTACCTAGCAATTATGCTGTAACTGGCACAGTATATTGCATTATGCTGTAACAGGCACAGTAACTTGGGCATTATGCTGATAACTGGCACAGTACCTAGCATTATGCTATAACTGGCCACAGTATCTAGCATTATGATATAACTGGCACAGTACCTAGCATTATGCTGTTAACTGGCACAGTACCTAGCATAATGCTGTATCTGGCCACAGTACATAGCATATGCTGTAACTGGCCTCAGTACCTAGATTATGCTGTAACTGGCACAGTATCTAGCATTATGCTGTAAACTGGCACAGTACCTAGCAATAGCTGGTAAAACGGCACAGTACCTAGATTATGCTGTAACTGGCACTGTATATAGCATTATGCTGTAACTGGCCACACCAGTACCAAGCATTATGCTGTAACTAGCACAGTATTAGACATTATGCTGTACTGGCACTGCATCTGCATTATGCTGTAACTGGCACAGTATCCTAGCTTATGGCTGTAAACTGGCACAGTACCTATCAATATGCTGTAACTGGCACAGTATAAGCATTATGCTGTAAATGGCACAGTTATTAGACTTATGCTGTAATGGCACAGTACCTAGCATTATGCTGTAAACTGCACAGTATCTAGCATTATGCTGTAAAATGACACAGTATCTAGCATTATACTGTAAACTGGCACAGTACCGCGGCCCGTCTGAGACCAAAAAAGCCTCGTGATGGATCAGGGTAGGATTAACCAGGCTGTTATTTCTGGACGCCGTAAACCGACGTAAGAACCCTGCCAGGCGATTAGGTGCTAACTTATTTATTTTTTTTGCGTCTGTCCAATGGGTCTATGGCAACTCCCTCCCCTTATGTGTGCTGGGAGGATGTTGAACGCCTTGGACCCCTGGACACGTATTGTGTTCATGTTGTATTTAAAAAACAGAGTTAGTTACAGCACCAGTGGTGGCTTCCTTACATTGGGTATGGTTGTTATTAGTGAGGGCCGGGGAGCTTGCCCTGAATTATTCATTACGAACATTTTTATATCGAATTATGATTTTTTTTTATATTTTATTGAAAACACAATATACATTAAACTTATATGTTATACATAATGATTAAAGAAAACATGAAAGCAATATATAAGAATAATGACATCCATATAACTAAACAGAGGGACAACTACCACATGGCAATAACTTAACAAAAAATAACTACATCTAACTTGTCATTCTTGTATCATTCGTGTGTTGTAAACTTATATACAAAACTTTATATATATACTAATGCATTGCACTCTTGAATTGTTTATTGTATATAGCATATAATATACCATAGACATTCTGAGACTATACATCTACAATTACAAGGAGACAAAATAATATCTCACACCCAGAGAACCCAAAAACAAATTTTTTTTAAAACATTGCATACACTTCAAGTAATGATAAATTATATTTATATATATATTTATATATATATATTATATATATTTATATTATTATAAATTATATATATATATATTATATAATATATTTATAAAAGTCTATGATTTATCCAAGAAACTCAAAAAAAACATTCCAGGTACATACAGAAAATAATACATTCAATCTTAATTACCATTTACATCAAAAAACCACATTATACAATATAGATATTATTTAAAATGCACATACTTGGTACAGTAAAAAGCCGAACAATGTAGCTACAAACATTGTGAAAGCTGTTGAATACTGACTAACCTAACAAATACACAAAAGTTATATTCTATGGCTAGATTCAAGAATTCTCTTCCCTAGAATTAGAGCACCCGCCGCGCCGCCGCCTCCCAAACACACAAGTACAAAGTATGAAACAATTAACATATCCACGTATCGTAGTGTTATATACCATTAATACCACGGTAAACTTCCCATCAGGGAGGAGCAGTTATTGGGGAACATACATTGCAGTCTCCTATCACATAGAAACATCCTAACATTGACGATGTGGACATAAAAACAGAGTGTACATGGCCTGGTGCACGCAGGCGT
Organism: Cherax quadricarinatus; assembly: GCF_026875155.1. NCBI lineage: Eukaryota > Metazoa > Arthropoda > Malacostraca > Decapoda > Parastacidae > Cherax > Cherax quadricarinatus. The sequence goes on along the minus strand of NC_069451.1, from coordinate 4,032,330 downwards.
CTCATCCACACTACAGTAGTAATTCTTATTAACATTATTGTAGAATAAAAACCAACACAATATATTAATAATAGGGGCAACAGAAACTAATTCCCAGACTCTTGTACGCACAGAAAAATTCGAGGAACATTATTTCAAAACAGCGTCTTCCATTTGGCCCCCTCTGATGAAAAGCCTTAAGAGGACACCTTGGCAGAACCTCCAAATGGTGAATACACGTACTAAAAGATAAACTCCACCCTCGCTTGCCAGAAAGCCACATTTCCATAACTGGACACACCACACACCACACACACACCACACACACAACACACACACCACACAACACACACCACACACACAACCACACACAAACACACAACACACACAAAGGCCCTCATACAGGACAGAGCATTACACGAGGTCAAAACAATGGTACGTTGAATGACAACACGATATGACCACAGCCTAAACCCAGAAAACCATACGCTCTGGACTGACTCTGTAGTCACCAACAGGGAGCATTATACACTGGTTCCTTTTCCTGAGCATACAGCTTCTAAATATCGCCCCAGCACAATACCCAAAACCAAATACAAAACCCACCACACTATTAGCATTATGCTTGAACCAACGTGACCTTACATTCCCACTTCTATGAATAAATGCCCGTTTTTAAGACATATATTCAATTTCCAAGGCTAGGTACAAATACTAAAGCCGCGAATATCTACATCCGCCTGAAATATTGGAGGAATACAAGCCTCCATCTCATCCACAGTTTACGAGCCTGGCAGGACATCTGGCATCGTCCTCATTTGGAACATGAAGCACACTCTTCTGCCGTATTCCAAAACATCACACAAGATAACACCAAACCAAAAAGTTATCTCACGTCGCCATCTTCGCCGCACTACCCTACTTACATCCATCCCCCATGCCTCATCAATCACCACCTGAATGCCAACCCCTTGCCGTCCTTCCCCGGCACCTACATTAGTCGTCCTTTCACCGTCAGACCCCCATAACTCTCCAGAAAAAGAAGTATCCCTCTTGACCCCCCATGTAAGCTTCTATTCCTAACACCGACTATAAAAAACTTGTGCTAATGCCTTGATGCTGACATTACCACCCCACCCCCCTCATACCCAAGAAACATACAAAAATCAACCTTAATATACCTTTACGCCCATTGCTACCTCATAGACACTCTCCCACCTCTAAAAGTAAAGCCCTAAGGACCCCCACCCTCCCCTCCAGTATCCCAAAAAACACCCTCAACCACAATCTACATTTTCCAAAATAGGACAAAAATACACCGCATGGAAGGCATTTTCCACATCACACAATGAGCACAAGATGCATCTCTCCATATCCCATCTGCCTCATACACATCTTTTGAAGCAATGTTCCCATGAGGAATCTGTACACCACTTCTCTCACCCTTGCAGGAATCTTAGCTTTCGGGAAAAATTCCTCCCATATTTACTTTCCATTCATATGTGGGAAGTCAGCCCACTTGCAGCATCTCCTGACGATACTCCACTCCCACAGCCCTCCTATTCTCAAACGCGTACATCACGAACTCGTTAATATACCTCAACATGTCCTCACACACCTCCAGCGTACTGCCACTCACCATCAACGAACGTCTCATCACTCCCCACACGACGACCTGACCCCCCCTATTGGGATAGCGCCATTCTTAACATAAATCGCCCTCACCCTGGGCCCCAATGCCAACTAACCCAATCCCCCCCTGACACTCCCCGGTTCATTACCATGTCGCGTCTCAACCACGCTTCCCATAACCCCATTAGGATACCTGCGGTATACTGCCGCGCCCCCCAAACCTTAATGTATTACCCAGCAAACTCACAAACCACAGCCCTTGGTTCAAGTGTCGTCTTTGCCCGAAGGCACGTAGCCCTGCCCACCGCCTGTCCTAACACCTATGAATTACCTTTCTACTATCTGCATGTAACCTGTATACCAAATCCACAAATATTGCTCCTTTCACGACATTCAATCCAAATCCCTGAACCCAATCTCCCGCCACCAAGTCCCATTCTAACAACATCGGGACTTGCTTTGTTAATCCATCATCCCCGTTACATCCCCAACCTCTTGATGACTCCACCACCCTTGAAAAAACTCCATTTCCAATAGTGTAGATATTCATCATCATCACATAACCCCACCATTCCCCTCAGCCCCCTCTCACACAACTTCGGTCTACAAGCTCATATAAACGATATTTTCCGTACAATGCAAACCAGAAGTTGGATAGCGGGCATCCCTGCCACAAACCCTCTCCATACTAATTTAAAAACCAACCTAACCATTTCCACCTGCACCTGCATATTTCGCTCCTGATACAAGGGCATCCACCACCTACCACCTTGGCACCAAAGCCCAAACCGCTCAAGCTCTCACGCAAAACACCCTGTCCACCACAATCATACGTGTTCTCTCCCATCTAACCAGGATCCCCCCTCCACAACCATCTAGAAATACATTGATGTGCCCGTGTCCTTCCCGCATACTCCTCCTGAATTCCGAACTGAACGCAGTGTAAAAGCGACCCCAGAACCCTTCAACTATTACCTAGAATGCTTTGCGAACACCATATATTCCCGCACATCAAGGAATTTGCCCGGAGGGAAAGCACTCAGCACCTGCGCCCCCTCCTTCTTCGGTACTAAGACTACTATACCATTACATTGTGACCTCGCCCATCTCTGCCCATCTAGCTTATTGCTCAATGCCTCATGCACCCCAATGAACCTGTAAAAAATCAATAGGCAAATCAGCCATACCCTGGTGCCTTTACCGTGCATCATGCTGAAGCCGCATTCCGCCACCTCTATCAGCTTCAACTAATATATAGCCTCCAACCCACCTATCCTTTTCTCCTATACATTATGAACCCCCTACCAAATAGCTCTGCCAGGTGCCTCGTCTCGCACACCCTATCCATTTTTCCCTGCAAACCAATCATCGGCATAAACGCTCATACCTCTCCGTGGAGACAAGGACCGCCACCTTCCGGGTTCCCCCCACCCTGCGTGTCACTTACTGCAAACAACGTGGGTCACTTTTCTACATTCCCTAAACTTACGCAAGACATCCCAGTCGGTATATCTCCCCACAACCACATCCTCCAACCCCGATGAAAATGTACCACCGTCAAGATGTTCATTATGAATATCCGCACCCCCTACCTTGATGAAGTGCGATAATCATAACCCACACCCCCTCCCATAACATAGCCCCACTGCCGATCCCTTGCAGCTCAAACCCTTGACCACCACTCCTCAAACACATACCCCACCTACCCCTAAGCAGCCGCACATTCAACTTCAGTACCGGGGTAAATAGGCACAGCACCTTCCCACGACAGATCTACTATCACCGCCTATAACCCGAGAAACCCACGTTAAATGTCTGCCACCCTCCCTACTCAACCCTGCCATAACCCCTACGAACGAACGTTGTGCTCACCAGAAACCTCCCCCCTGGCAAATTTACTTCTCCCCGTCCTCAACTCATACCTCAGGACATTAAAACACAACCCCGCCCCTCGGTTCAATACTGGCCACGTATTTTTTTTTTTTTTTTTTTTTTTACACAATTCAATCCTCACTTATAATCGTGGTGGCAGGCAATCCCGCAGATGATACAATAATTCCTCCCTCACAAAATCCGGCCTTCTCCGCTTTGCTCGACGCGGCATATACACCCCTATAAAACATGCCTTCTATCACCCCATTCATCATCGACCTGCACAAACCCTTCCCCTCCCTCCTCCCAAACGCGTGACACGCAAGGGCTGGTCTCCTTTATCACTTCACCACTCCCCCTTTCAACTGCCAAGCACAACTTATATCCATTCAACAACAACTCACTACGAACTATGATTGTGCTCCTGCTCGAAACACACATCCACCTTGAATCCGTTGTTAAAACCAAACCAACCACACAGTTTTGATCTCAGACCTGAGACGTTCCACATTTAGGGTGGACACACCTGAAAGTGATATGGATGGTGGCTTCCCTTACTGCTGCTGTGGCATGCTACCACACCTTTACCAGTAGTCGGAACTGACACCTCACCAGACTTTCCCTGGCCTCCACCCCACCTTCCCCCGTTGTTCACCTGCGTACTCTGTCTCCACTGGATCCTTCCGGTGCAACAACTCTCCTCCGTTGCCCAAGCTATTTTCCCCGGGGCCTCTGCCCGCGTGTGAACCTCCTCGACTCGCCGTGCAGCCGTCTTCTTCCTGTAGAGGAGCACCCCACACACATGTCCACGTCTGGTAGATTTTCCTGATGGACCTCCACCTCCACACTTGCTCAAACGAGTCCCACACGAGGTCCTTACCACAGGCTGCTGTTCCTCCCTCACGTCGGCCTGTAAACACTTAAGGCACAGGCCCCCGAACCGTCCATAAAAACCTTTCATCACGTCCTCCAGTAAGTCTCCTGATGCACTTCAGCTTCTTCTCGGGTGGGCCACCACATCCCCATCGACTCCCCGACCCACCGGAGTGTGACACACGAATCGGGCCGTCTTTCCTCTCGCTCAACCTCGTCATCAACAACAATCGTTCCTTTGCTTCCTCCTCTCCCAACTCTGACACCAACTCACAAGGGACGCTGTACTCCACAGCTGACATCCAGGTTCCCTGGGAGCCTGTCTTCTAGGACACTGTCCCGCCATATGATCGTAAGAGCTACACAAGCGGCAGGTCCTTCTCTGGCCGGCATAGTGCACGTAGACTTGTGTCCTGTAACCCACCAACATGACGTAGGGCAGTATAGGCCAAACCAGAGTCATTCTGAGGGTATAGGAACCCTCCCAGAATCCCTCATATGGCCCATCCTTCCATACTCCCATAGCATGGAAGGATGGGCCATATGAGGGAATGGACCTTCCCATAACTGTTGAATGCCTCTTGTATGCCATACGCAGTTGCCTCAAAAGGTACGTTTCTCACCTTTACCCACTTATAGTACTGAGATAAGTCATGCAAGACTACGTCCACCGCCGAGGTCACAGTCATCTTCCGTTCTTGGTACTCATCGACGATCTTGTAGAAGCCAGCACGATTCATTTTCACGAATACTCTGGACATCCCGTTTAATTAAAGCCAGACCATATACTTCGTCGTTGGGGACACCATATATGTCTCTGATGATGGCAGGCAGCAAGGTGTTCATTGTAGCTCCACTAAGCGTGCCACGGACCAGCTCAGTGCAAACAGTGTTGATCCTCTGTCCCACTCAAACCGCCATCTTGGTTTCCAGATGCAAAAAGTCACCACCAGAGGGCAGAGCGTCCTCTCTCCCCGGAGGTCGAGAGACGAATGATGAATTATGTCAACCTGAACTGAGAGACTTCAGTACGACGATGAAGATGTCAAGCATTACACTGAAACTTCAGTAGCTACGACAGCTTCAGGGGTTATCTTCCAGTAGTGCTGGAGTTGCCATTTCTTGAGTAACGATGATGTGGTCCAACATTAAACTATGGTTCAGCAGCCACGATAGTTTAAAAGGTTTTCTTCCAGGAAAACAACCAGAGACTTACAAAACCAACAGTCAAACTTCACGAGAAGAAAATATCGTAGTTTTCGATTAAGTTTAAAATTCAGGGTAAACTATTTCATACGAAATATTAATTATATAATTTCGACGGTAAAATTCATAATTAAAACAAAAATTGTAAGCCTATTAAATAATTTTTATAGTTTGTTAAGAAAAAATTTCGGGGAAAAAAAACCTCAACATATCGGTTTGGGTTTAACTATTTAAATTTTAAATTTATAAAAAATTATATAAATTTATTAAAAATTTGAAGTTTTAATTTTTTAAATTTCTAAAAGGGATGAAAAATCAACGATAAAAATATAAAAAAGGGGGATAAGACAAAAATTTTAAATTCATAAGGTTTATCGACTGGCGAAAAATTGGAAAACAGGGGTGGTTGTTTTTCGCAAATCTGTGTTAGTTTAGCACGTTAGCGTCTTTCCCTTTGGTGACCCTTTGGGAAACGTGTTCAGTGCTTCGAGCAGTGAGCCACGAGAGGGTGGCAAAGGGGCCCCCCGAGGGGGCTCTGAGCCTCGCAGCTCTGCCCCGTGTGGGCGGCTGGGGAGGTCACAGGAAAAGCAGCTCTGTTGCTGGCTCTTTTCCCCACACCTGACTTTCACCATGACAGATCCCAGGAGAGGGGGCCAAAACTTTTCTTTGGGAAATTTGGGGGGACGAGTTGGGGGGACGACGGGGGGCAGGGGGGGACCCCCCGCAAAAAAGGGCCCAAGGAGCTTTTGGAGCCCTACTGTACCTCCCAAACCCGGGCCACTGGTTCCGTCGGCCCCACTCCCCCAAAAGGACTTGAAACACCCAGAGGGCCCCCATGGGGGGTCGTGGAAGGAACCCAGGGGGGTTTGGTAGCTCCTAAATTTGGAAAAGGGGTTGGGCCATCCCAGTCCCTAAAAAAACCTTTGGGGTTGGGCCCTCCACAGTGGGGGGGGAAACTGGTTCTCCCGGGGAAAGGGAGGAGTTCCCGCCAGCTCGGGCACAAGCAACCAGGGCCTTCAAAAAAATTTCAAGGTTCCCAACTAGGGTTTTAGTAAGGTATGGGAAGGGGTTTTCCCCCCCCTTTCCAATTTTCCGTTTGCGATTTTCCACTCTCAAAAAAAACGAGGTTCTGGTCATTCTCGGGACAAGACCCCTTAACGGGGTTTTTTGAAGAGGCGGGTTTTGGGGCCCATCCCAGCATGGGGAACTGTTGCTTCGGAGAAGGTGTACAAGGGGGGTTTTTAAAACAGGGCCCTGTGCCCCCCCCAAGGACCCCCTTTTGGAACCCCCAAATTATTGTCAATTTTGGGGAAACGCTCACTCCCAAAAGGGGTGAACAAGGTCCCACCCCCCAGTTCCCTGTTTCCACCACAAAGGTCCACTTCCCACGCCCCCTGGCCCTTTGGGGGTTCGGGGAAAGGGTTTCAAGACCCAAACCAAATACCTGTCGGGCCCATAAAAATGTTTTAAAAACTCCCAGGGGTTAAATCATATTGAAAAGCCACCTCCAGCGAGAGAAGAAGTGTGGTGTTTGCAGAAAGGGCCCCACACTGAAGGACTGCATTGCAACCCTCAAAAAACCCAAACGGGCCCAAAAAACCCTTCCCCCGGGAACCCCAAGTGTCCCAAACGCCCCAAAGGAGGCCCCAATGCCGGAAAACCGGAGCTGCCCTTTTTTGGTCCCGCACTGGCACGGGTTCGTAAATCGAAAGCCCCCCGACACCCCGAGGGCCACCCACCCTTGGGAAAACTGCCCGCAAACATCGCGGGCCCCAATAAAGGTTTTCCCCGGGTCCCGCAGGGGGGAAATTTACCAGCGATTTCCCCCAGCCCCTGGGCTCCCAGAAAGAAGGCTCGGGGGGCGACAAGGTTTTCCCGCAGCTTGGTAAAACTGGGGGTTCAGTGGCAAAGGTAGCCAAAAGACAGAAATCTTTTGGGGAAAAAACCCCAACAGGCCAGACACTTTTTGCCCCCCAGTCCCAGTTTGGGGCCCCCAACTTTTCCCAAGGGGCCTTTAAAAACCGCCGCAGGCCTTTTTCCCCCCAAGGGCGGGCCCCTTTACTGGGGAAGCGGCCAGGTCAGGCAGAGGTCCCCCGCCAGGGGATTTGGAACCCCCATGGCCATTAATCCCGGGCCCCGGGTTTGCACCCACTTATGCGCGCATTTGTCGAAAACCCCACCCAGAAAACCCCCGTGACCCGCCCCGACTCGACGGGTTTTCCAGCTCAAGCCTGAGAGGAAAAGGGTCGAACCCTTTTCCCGGTTTCGACGGGAAAAAAAAACCCATCGGGGTCTCACAGCGCTCCTCTTTCCCCTGTTTGCCGTCGGCAGGGGACGGGGGGCCCCTTGCAGGCAGCCCCAGTTATGGATGCGGGGGCCGTGGTCCTACTTGGACGGGAAAAGGGACTAAAGGGAACTTCAAGCCATCTTCCAGGAGCCCTTCCCGGCTGGGATGGAGGGGCCCCGGAGTCGCAAACAAGGGACGACAAAAGTCCCAGGCGAAAAGGGAAAGGCTAAAGACCACCTCTGGGGCCCCCTTGAAATCCCCAGTGGGCATTTTGGGCTGAGCGGAAAATTCACTTAGTGATTAAAGCTCCCTTTTTCAGGATGAGGTTGATGTTTCCTGTTTCGGGGGTCACTCCCCCCGTTTGCCCCACTTAAAATCCCAGCCACGTTTTCCCGGGATTTCTGCCTCCCTTCAGGGGGAAAGGGGGATTTGGCAGGGGCCCCCGGGGGCCGATCAGGGGGGGTCGGGGCCCACTATCCCTAAATTTAAATCTCCACTGCCCCCAAACGACTGGGGGGTGGGGTTTAGAGGTTTTCAGGCTGTCACCCTACACCTGGCGGAGGGGAACTGGGGTTTTACAAAAATTTCCAAAAGGGCTCTCGAAAACCCCCTTTTGAAAATTTCAAGGGGGCACCCACCGCCCCAGGGGGGGTTTTGTTGTGGTTGGGGATGTCAATGCCCACCCCCCAATATTTTTTCCGCCCTTTTAAAACCAAAGCAGCTGGGAGGAAACCTTCGGCTGTGCGGAGGAGGCCCCGAGATCGCCCTCCTCAATAATGGTGTGACCCCCCCCTAAATTTTTGGGGGCCCGTTTGGATGTTAACCATTCTAGGCGGTTGCTCTGGGAGCGCGAGATGGGGGGGTCCCCCCCCGTCTCACCGTGATAAATTTTGCAGTGGCCCTTTACGCTGATGGTCCAGCGGTCCCCCCGCCCCCCAACACCTACCCCCAGATGGAATTTTAAAAAAGGGCCCGACTGGCAGGCTTCTAGGAGGTAAATTAAAGCTCTGGTGGGCAGGGGTCCCCTTTTCCCAAAAGGGGCCCAGATGAGGGCCCTCAAAGCTTGCGGTGGGGTTCACATGTGCAGCTGAGGCAGCAATACCTAAGATTACAGGCAAGGGGGTCATAAAAAAACTTTTGCCCTGGTGGTTTTTAAATGGGACATCAGGGAACGAACACCCGAAATAAAATTTTGTCCCGCAAGATGCACGGGGCGAAATCCCACTTTTTTGAGCCCATGCGCTCTGGGGGAAAAGTTTTTTGGCGGCATGCACCCATGTCTCACACGGGGTTTCCGGCGGGCAAAAAGGGTTTTCCGGAGTGGTGGCCTCCTTCAGAAATTCCCTCCCCTTATCTGAGATTTGGCCCAAAGTTACGATTGGCCACGGGCACTTTCGCATTTGTGGCTGGGTTTTGCCCCCCAACCCCTGCAACGGGGCAGGCAAGGGGGACCTATTCCCCTCCAGACGGCCATGGCTCAACTCCCAAGGACCCCAAGGCCCCAAAGGGCCCAAACCCCCCCTTTCCCTAGAAGGGTGATGGGATCCAAGCAGCATGCCGGGCAAAGGGAAAGGTAAGGGGAATGAAGATTTCCCACCAGGAGCCCCAAAGGCAGCCTTCACATCTATGGGAGAAAATGAAACCGGGGCCATGATGGATAAAACCTATGGCATAAACACTCTTTTCCGGGCCCAAATTCTGGACTTTTCCTTTGTTTGGGGTCTTTCAACCAAGATTTGGGAGATTGGAAAACCCCCGGCGTTTTAAAGGGGGCTGCCCTCAACCGTTTCCTTTAACCCGGGGGGATCCGGGCCGTGTGAAAACCCCACTCCCTCACCCTTTTTGCATCTCGAAGGTGCCCGGGAAAGGATGGTTTTGGAGCCCCTGGGGTGGAAAAGTTTGGGGGCCCTCCAATAAGCACCCTCAAGGGGGTTTCCCAACCAGGGGGGAAGGGGGCATTTTCCCGAAACCTTAAAAACCCCTACTGGGGGGGCATTTTGGGCGGACCCCCAAAGCCCACATTGTTGTCTTTTTTGGACCTCGAGAAACCCCTTTTTAAAGTACCCATTACACCTCCCATCCTCCCCACTCGGGCCCCTGGGGATTAAAGGCAGGCTCCCTTTGGGGGCTTCGTTCCTTTTCTCCGGACAGGGGGGGCCCGGGGGGACGTTTCCAGGGCATGCCTCTTCTCTCAAGACCCGGAAAACGGCCTCCACGGGGGGGGGGGTGCTTGGGGGGGGTCCCACCCTGTTCAATGAAACTAAATCACCAGCTGGTGTTTCCCTTTCCCAAGGCCCCTTTCCTCCTCAGTTTTGCCAAATGACCTGGACTTGTCGTACCAAGGGAAGCCCGGCTTTTGCACCCCTTCCCCAAAGAGGACCTCGATCTGCTGGCTTCCAAACCCGCCGTCACTTGGGACCCAAAATATCTGCGGCGAAATCCAAAGCCCCTGATCCTTCCCCACCAAGGTGCCCAGTCAGAGGCTCGGTTTCCCGGGCTTTGACCCGGAAAGGGTTTTACTTTAAAAGGTACCCTTTGGGATCTACATTGAAAAGGGACCCCCACCTTCCCAAAAAAACCTGTGTGCCCAAATTTAAAAAGAGGGGTCTGCAGAGGGGCAGGGGGAATTTAGTTTCCAAGGCCAACCCTTGGGTTGGGGCACCCTCGGGTCATGGGCTTTTCTACATCCCCAAAACGTTCCCCCGTTTACTATGGGGCACTTTTCCTTTGGGTTCCCGCCCGAACCCCCAAAAAACCAAAAACCCACTGTGTCCCTCCAGAACCCCAGCCCGTAAAAGGCCATGTGGGGGCTCCTAGGGGGGGGGCCAATTTCAGTGGCTTGAACCTTTTAAAGGGGGACTCAGGCCCCTTGAAGACAGGATCCAACGGTAGCTGCCAAAGGGGGATTTTCAAAAAAATTCCGACCCCCGGGGGGTGACAAAAATGATGAAATTTTTGGCCCCAGGGACAGGTCAAATTTCCCCTGATCCCCGGCCCCCGATGGGTGTGGTCGGTAAACAGATGCCACGAGAAGCTCTTTTCCCCTGACAAATTTTCCCGCGGGAGGGGGTGCGACCCGACTGGCAGCGAACTACAAAAGGTCCACCCCCCTTTGGGCCCCCAGAGCTGTTTGCCGGGGGCGCTGGGGACCCCTACCAGACAGCAAGAGGCATTTTCAAACCGGGGCATTTTGCACCCCTTGCCTCGGCTAGCATTTTGGGGGCGGAAGGCCCCCCGGGGTTTTGCCAAAATTACCGATTGGGTCCAGAGACCCCGTGGCAGGCCCCACACCCGCTGGGAATTTCCCCCAGCAATTGACGCAGGGTTTGGCCCCCCCCAGACCATTTCAACAAACCTCCCGGGGCCCAACCTTTGCCCCCAACAAGCTCTGCGGCCCCTGCTTTGCAGACCATCAGCATTTCCCCCCCCATCCACGTTGATTCAAGGCAGCGATCCAAGCGCTTATGCCCCAAGAGCCAAAGGGGCAAATACACTTAATCAATCCAAAAGGGGGGGGACCCCGCAGACTCTCCCTGGAAAAGGGGCGCAGGGCCCACTCCATTTCTCTCTCCCTCCAAAACCCATAACCCAAAACTTTTTATCACCTAAATTTTTTTTGTTTTCCTCATTAACCCTTTCGCTTTTTTGTTATTATAATTATATAATATTTTATAAAATATATATATATAAATATATTTTATAATATTTATATATAATATAAAAATTTATATTTATTTTAAAAAAAATATTTTTTAATTTAATATATTTTTTTATATTTATATATTTTTATATATTTTAAAAGTCGTTCCGAAAAGGCAAAATTTTTGATCTTTGGGTTTAAAAAGGGAACGCTCATCTTGCCATATTTGGGGCAAGTAAAATTTGTGTATGCAATAATTTGGGCCCAAAAAAATTTTTAACCTAACGAAAAAAATAAATTTCACTGTGTTTTGTTTTAAAAAAATTTTAAACAAATCAAAAAAATATTTTTTGGGGTTTGGTAAAAAAAAATTTTTCTTGTTATAATAAGGTTTTGGTAAAATTTTTTTCTAAGATTCTTTTTGGTTTCAAAAATTTTAATTTTTTTTTCATCACATTAATTTAAAAAAATATATCTTTAAAAATATTTAAAAGAAATTCAAAAAAGGATTAATTTTTTAAAAGAGTTCTTTTCAATTGCCCCGTTTTACATATTCGGCCCATATTTAATATATATATATTTTATTAAAAAATTTATAAAATATATATATATATGTGTGGTGTGTGGGGTGTGGTTGTGTGTTGTGTGGGTTTTTGTGTGTGTTTTGGGGGGTGTTGTGTTGTATACAACAATTCCCATAACCGGGTTAAATTTGTTTTTATATCCACTCCTTCGCTGGGGTTTATTTTTTACCCCCCCGGGAGCTGGTATAAAAGGGGCACACCACCCGCGCTGGGGGTCTCTTCCCCCATTGCAAGAAGCAAAAGGGTTTTTTAGGGAAAACAAAAACTGTCAAACTATTTACGCTGAACCCAAAAAACCACTTTTTGCAAACGGGCATGGAGAAAAATTTTTTTGATGCCCCCAAAACTCTTGTAGGGGGTGGGGGGGAGGGGGTTTGGTTTTTGGGGGGGGGGAGTAGTGGAGGGAGGGAGGGGAGGTTTGGGGGAGGAAAGGGAAAGGGGGGGGAATGGGGGAATAAGGGAGGGAGAGTGGAGAGAGGGAAAGTGGGAGGGGAAAAAGGAACAGGGGCACCGCTGGGATTCGGAAAAGAGGTTGCTTTTCTGCCTTGAAGGTTTCTTTTATACACCGGGGATATTCTTGATAAGGCTCTAAATAAAATTGAAAAAAAAATTTGAAAAAGCTTTAAACAGAGTTTAAAACCCTGATTTTTAAAAAAAATGTTACAGAGTTTATAAAGATATGATAAAGCCCCTTCTCAGGGGTGAAAACGGATTCGTTTTAAATTCTAGCCAGATAAAACTTTAAATTTTTCATTTCAAAAAACCCAAATTAAAATTTAAGTTTTTTTCCTAAAGGGGAAAAATGCGGGGGTTTTCAGGTTTTGGGAAACGTGTGGGTTTTCATGTTATTAAAAAACTTTAAATTCCGAGGGGGGCCCCTAGGGGCACCTACATGGTAACATTTTTGAGCGATTGGATTTATTCTTTAAAAATTTAAAACCTTTTCGATTAAGGTTTTTAAGGCTAAGTTTTTTTTCCTTTATAAATTTTTTGGGTTTGCAATGTGAATGCTTTTGTTAGGATTTTTTATTTTAAAAATTAAAATTATTTTTTTTCTGGGTTTATAGTCCAAAGGGGGAGTGAGGGGTAATTGTGAACCCCCCAAAGGGGGGTTTCATGTAGTTTTGTTGTGGGGTGGATAAAGGGGGATAAGGGTGTTTTTTAATGTAGTTTTTAAAGTGAAAATAATTGTCTGCAGTTCTAGAGTTTTAGGGGAGGGTGTTCCAGATTTTTTGGCCCTTTTAAAAAACCCAAAGAATTTTTGAATGGTTTTTGTCGATCCGGGGAAAGTTAAAAGAAGCCCCCCCCCCCCCCCCCCCAAGTGTTGGTGGGTTTTTGCCCGTGGAAACCTGTCACAAATTTCAAAAAAAGCGTTTTAGGTTTAAGGGTTTAAAATTGGAATTTAAGGGCCTTTTTGATAAAGATTGGGACAGTATTTAAATTGGATGTTTTAACAGGGGGTTTAAATTTAGCTATGAAGAAAAAAGGGGGGGGGGGGGTTCCAGTGTGGGGTTTAGTGGTTTTTTCCCTTTCTGTGGGTTTTTTTTTGGGTTAATTTTTTGCTTTTGGTTTTGTTGCTGTAGTTAACCCCCAAATTCGATAAATAGGTTAGGTATTTGGGAAAAATAAGTGAAAAGGTATAGTGGAGGGAAGGGGAGTTTGCGGGAAAGCGAATCGTATCTTGGGGAGGATCCCCCCCCGTTTTTGGGTACTTTTTTTGTTATGTGTTGGATATGGGTGCTGAAATTTAGTTTGTTTTTCCCAAAGGGATAGGCCCAAGGGAAAAATTTTAACATTTGTCTGGGAATTAGGTGTTGTCGATTTAATGGGTTTAAATTGCACAACACCTTTCCCCTGCTACCAAAATTTAAAAAGAAGGGTTTTTCCCGTGTTAAATGAAAAATTTTATTGGCTTCATCCAAGTCGATATTTTTGCAGCTCCCCGTTAACAATGGTGTTGAGGGGGCAAAATTAGGGTGAGAGATGGGCTTTAAATCGTGTCCGGGCCCCAAAAAAGAATGGGTTTCGGTGTTTGGGATATGTTTCGAAGTCATTGAGGAAAAAAGAGGAAACAGGGGTCCCAAGGGCATTCCCTTCCCAACCAGTATCAAGGTGGCCGTACGATGAGGGTTTTGTCTTTTAAAGGTGACATATGTACCCATTAGAAAGGTAGGATTTAAAATTGCAAGCGGGATGGGGCCCCTTTTACCCTAGTGGTCAAGTTTGTGGGAGTAAGGGTCCGTTTTGGGTTAAAATGTGTTTAAACCCTTTTCCTTTAGATCAAAAAAAAACTAGCGGATATTCCTTAAATTTTTCCCAAAGCTGTGTAAAGCGATTTTAGCATTTTTATAATTGGTTCCCTTAATGCTTTATTTTTCCTGAATCCAAATTTGGGAGGGGTTGGAGTAGTTTTGGACGTTTTAAATGAAATTTTAGCCCCTGTGCACGAGTTTCTCGAAGATTTTTTGGGTAGCAATGGTTAAATTTGATTTTGGCCCAAAATTTTTTTTATGTCGTAGGGTCCCCAAACTTTTTGTATTGGTGTAACCCCTTGCGTCTTTAGTAGTGTCGGGGAAAATGCTAAAATTCTAGTGAAATTGTTTTAAAAATAAAAGTAATTAAACAAGGGAAAAGGACATGGGGGCCGTCCCTTTTTACAATAATGGTGGGCAGAGACAGATTCCCCCAGTTTTTTTTTTAAGTACTTTTTATCGCGGTGACTTCCGTGGGCTCCCGTTGGTACCAAAATAGAAGGGAAATTTTTAAAATTTTCCCTCTAGGAAATCCCCGGCACGGGAAATTTGGGAAGTGGATTTTTCTGGCAAAATTTGATACTATGTTTGAGAAAAAGTCGGTTTTTCTTTAGCTGTGTCAGTGGGATCAGGGTGTTTCATGAGGTTTAGTTTGAAAATATTTTTGGTTTTTTTTTTTTTTTGTGGGTCCCAGAATCTGGGAGGTGTTTTAAACCCTTTTTTTTATTTCCTCTTGTGTCAGTGGGAAACTGCTGGGTAAATTAAAAGTTTTTGGCTTTCTTTTTTAATTTGGTTAGAAAATGTTGAATATTTTTTAAGAAAAATATTTTGGGGTTTTTAAGCCCTGTCTATATTGCTTTTTATATTGGTTTTTCTTATCAATGGATTTCAGAATGCTGCTGCATAGCCATGGCAACCAAGCCGTTTATTCGTGATCTGTTTCGTTTATATAGGACAGAGTGAAACATGACTCACTAAAGCTCTACACAGTGAAATGTTGAGGTAGTGCATGTGTGTGTGTGTGTGTGTTGATCTAACTTTTAAAGACTTAATAATTTATTAGACTACTTAATTATAGAAGGAGAGACTAGCTGAGCTCTGTTCCAGTAACACACACACACACACACACACACACACGCACACACCCACCCACCCACCCACACACCACACACACACACACACACACACACACACACACACACACACACACATATACACAACATAACACACACACACTTGCAATAGGCCTAGTGTCTAATCGACATGTGCCTTGGACAAAATGGTAACTAACACACATGCAAGAGTGAACAGGCTGCTAAGCGAGCTAGATACCTGAAAGGCATGGGGCGGTTAACATCTTTTCTTGAGTCCTGAGAGAGGGAGCAGAGGCGCTATGTGTACCATTAATAACAATCTTCAACACATCTATCGACACAGCCGACTACCTGAGGAATGGTAGACAGCAAATATAGTCCCAATTTTTAAGAAAAGGGAGACAAAGTGCAAAATAGGCTCCCAGACCAGTGTCACTGACATGTATACTTCCAAGTCTTTGGGAGAAGATTATCAGGAGTTTTGGAGCAACTAGAAAGGAAAAGTTTAAATTCACGACAAGTACAGTTTCAAAAAGGGAAACCTGTTCAAAAACCAAAGGGTTTTTTTAAAGGGAAAAGATGTGGGCAGTAAACAAGAGAGAGAGAGGGGTGGGGATTGAAATTTCTGTAAAAAGGCTTTTGACCCGTTCCACAAAAAGGATTAGTAAAAAAGCTAGAGGTTCAGGAAAGTTTATAGCGGGAAAGGGCACTGCAATGGATCAAAAAAATACCTGAGGGGAAGGAAAAACAACGATAATGTTTACGTGACAAAGGTGTCGAAAGTGTGCACCGGTGAAAAAAAAGGGTTTTTCCACAGGGGTCAGTCCAAGGCAGGTATTTGTTTTTTTGGTAAAAGGGGGAATGACAAAGGGGAAGGGGCAAAATTCAAAAATGTCCCTTTTTTGCGGGCCCTTTGGTGAACCAAATGAGAAAAATTTTAAATCGGAAAGAGGATCAGGGGGAAAAAAAAAAGGGGGTTTCCAAACCGGGTGCAGTGGGGGCCAGCCGGGCCCCCCCAAATTTTTTAACCCCAACCAAGTCATGAAGATGGGGGGAAAAAGGCAAAGAGATTTGCGGGCAGAGTACGTCTAGGGGGCCCAAAAAGACTACATCCCTTTCACTCTTAAAAAAGGTTCGGGGTTTAAATTATAATACCGGGCATCTTCCTGGAACGCGGGCATAGGGAGCCCCCTGGCAACCCTAAAAAACAGCTTTTGGGCACCTCAGAAAGGGGGAAAAAATTCTTTCAAGATCGGGTAAAACCGTGAACGCCCAGGTCCATATGAAAGTACACAGCCCATTTGGGAAACCCAAACACCGGGTTTCAAGCACGTCAAGAAATTAGGAAAGTGAAAGGGGTTTGCAACGAGACAAGTTCGAGCTAAGGGGCATCCCCTGCGAAGAAAGGTTAAGGGGAAAGGGCCCTGACGCCAAGGGACGGCAGGAGGAAATAGGGGGGACACGAAAAACGACATAAAATAATAGGGGAAAATTGATAAGGTGGACAGAGACAGGATGGCCCCAAAAAAGAGAGGGGGACACAGCAGAAAGGGGATTATTAAAGTTAAAAAGCTGAAAACAAAGATGAGTCAAGGATGTTAGGAGGTTTTTTCCTCAGTCAAAGGTTGTCGGGGTGATGTAGGGGGAAGGCAGAAAAATACATGCTTTAAAAAAGAAAGATAAAGTCGTGGAGAAAGGGGAAAAGTGGGACCTAGTACGAAGTGAAAAGGTGGGGCCAGGAGCTTTTACTAGACCGCTGAAACCAAAATTTGGGTGATTTAAACACACACAACCACACGTTACCCACTTTTTTTATTAAGTGGGCAACTGCCCTTTTTTAGCGCTGGTGACCATAAAAACATTCATACAAGTTTGTTTTATGTCCTCAAGTTCCCCCCCGGTTTTTTGGGGACAAAAATTACCGACTTAATTTCTCCCCTTTAGGAAAAAAACTTACTGAGGGCCTAGCCAGGGCCGCCAAAAAGGGCCGGCAAATTACCAAAAGCATCTCCCAAAAAGAGTAAAAAATAATAATTTTAGCCAAAAATAAAAATTTTTAATAATAAAATTTTTTAATTTTTAATAATATCAATAAAATTTAACAATAAAATTTTAAAAAATGGGAAAAATAAAAAATAACAATATACATCCAAAAAAAATAATTTTTTAACAATAGTTTAAAAAAATTAAAGGTAATTTTTTTTTTTTTTTTTTTTTTTTTTTTTTTTTTTTTTTTAATTTTTTTCAAAAAAAAAAAAAAAATATAGAAAAATTAAAATTTTGGGTCTCCGATCATTTGGGAAGGGGTCGGGGAGCCTGACGACGGTGGGGACCCCAAAAAAAAAAAAAATTTTTTAAAAAAAAAAAAAAAAAAAAAAAAACCCCCAAAAAAAAAAAAAAAAAAAAATGGCAAAAAATTTGGGGAGGTATTTTGGTGGTTTGGTTTAATTTTTTGTGGGATCGTTGGATTTGGGGGTTTTAGTGCAAACCGGGTTTTGAGGCCCCGGGGGTGGTAAGGGCTCCGACCGGGGGGCTGTGACCACAGGTAAAGAGCCCCGTGTAGGCGGCTCTGAGGTCACAGTCAGCAGCACAGCTGCGGTTCCCTCCCCAAAGATCACCCGTCACCTTGTCAGGCCCCTGAGAAATGGGTTTAAAAATATATTGGAATGGGGGGAAGGGGGTTCCGGGGCAGACCCTGGAATTGGAAACCCCCCCCCCCCCCCCAAGAAGGCCAAGGACCTGTAAGACTAATGACTGCCGCTTCCCCCCGCATTTTATTTTGGGGAGCTGCTACCCAAAGGGGCCCGGTAACCCCGGGGGGACCCCCCAGGTGCACTGCCCCCCTCAATGCATGCATGCAGCTCCCCCAAAAAGGGGTAGGGGGCCCTGGGGGGAAACCAGGAGACTGGAAAGGGTACCCCCTCAATTGGCGGGGATTGGGGGCCCCATCAGGTTTCCCCTCAGTTTGCGTCGGCCCCCACAGGGGGATTGGGAATAGCGACTCCACGTGGAGAAAGGGAAATTTCCCCCCTGGCCCCGGCACAAGCAATCATTGGGATTTTAACAAATTTAAAGGTTCCCCATTTTGGGTTTCGTGAAAGGGATCTGGGGAAACATACCCCCCCCTAAGTTCCGCTGGAGTTTTGCTCTCAGGGAAAGAGGTTCTGGTCATTCCTCGGGGTGAAGATTTATACGAGGAGTTAAAGGGGCTGGTTTTGGCGGGATTCCCCGGGATGGGGAATTTGGGTTTTTGGGGGAAAGGGCTACAAGTTCTTGTTTTTCCCCTCCCCTTGGGCCCCCTTTTGGGGTGCCCAATTTTTGTCAAGGAAGGAAGCCTTTTTAAACTCCCCCTGCCAAGGGGTGGAAAAACCTCCCGGCCCTAAATTTTCGGGCCCCCCAAAGCAATGCTTCCCAAATGTCAGGGGGTTTTAATCAAAAACGCAGCCACCGGGTTGCAAGGGAAAAGTGTAGGGGTTTCAGTAAGGGAAAATGGCTCGAAGGACTGCATTTCAACCCCCAAGCAACCAACCAACGAGGCCCTTTGGGCCCCAGCCCGAGTGTGCCAACTGGGTCAAAGAGGCCCCCAAAAATGGAACCAAGCTGTCCTGTGTTTGGGGCAGCATGGCAGAGGTTCTCCCCCCGGGAAAGGGGCCTTTGGGCCCCCCCCCCAAAAAGCCCAACCCTTTGGGAAACCCCCCAACAAAAGTCAGTAGGGGTCCCATTGCAGCACCCCCGGGTGCCCCAGGTGGGAAAAACCCGCGAGTTCCCGGGGACTTGGGGTCCCAAACAGTGGGATCAAGGGGGAATAATTTGGGTTGCACAGCGCCCCCAAAAAGCGGGGGCCCGACGGGAAAGGGGGCCGGAAAACAGAATCACTGGGAAAAAAACAGCCACAGGCCAGGAAAAACTGCCCAGCACCCCTGCGGGGCATATATTCCATGCCAACCCACCCGGGGCCCCTTCCCCAAGGAAAACCCCCCCGCGGTGGCCAGGTCAACAGAGCCCCCCCGCCAGGAGACTCAAAGTCCAGGGCCATCAGGCCGACCCAGGTGCCCCAACTTATCGGCTGCATTCCCAAAAGCCACCCAAACATACCCGGACCCCCCCCCGACAGAAGAATCGTCCGCCCCAAACCCCTACAAGTAATGGTAACCATTTTTCCCACTCACTAAAGAAAGCCATCGGGGTTTTCATCTCAGAGCCCCTCTCGCCTGTGCGTCGGCAAGGAAAAGGGGTGCCTGCAGACGCTCCGCAAAATACAAGCATGGTTCTACGGGACGGGAAAGGACTAAATAAACTTTAACCATCACCAGGACCCTTCCAGTTCGTGATGGAGGAACCCCGAAGTCCCAACAATGGACGAGAGTACCGGGCAGAGATGGAATGGGGGGGCCACCTCTACAGCCCTTAAGATCCTCCATGGAAATTTGCGGACTGCAGGGAAAATTCACTTAGGGATTAAAAGCTGGGGTACAGGGTGAATCGATGTCTTCCTGCTCCAGGAGACACCAATTCTCACATCAAACCAGCCCTATCCCGGGGTTCTCGCTTACCTCAGCGCCTGGAAGGCCGGCAGGGGCACAGTGATCTACGTCAGGAAAAACATCCCTCCCTTCAAACTCCCCGACCCCACGATCGGAGAGGCTGGAGGGTTTAGGGTGTCACCTTACACCTGCCGGATGACCCCGTCGTTTACAACATATACGAAGCTCCCCCGTACAAAACCCCTTTACTTTAGATGCAGCCCTCGCCCCCCCGGAGGGTCTTTTGTGGGTGGGGGTGTCAGGCCTACTACCCAAACTTATTCTTTCCCCCCCCACAAAAGCAACTGGGAAGGGGACCTTGTGGGTGTGCTGGAGGGGGTCCTGAGATCGCCCTCCTCAACAAAGGGAAAACCAATCCATCATTTTGGTGGGGCCCCCTGACATCACACTCTCCCAGAAGGGTGCTCTCGAGTGCGAGATGGAGGCCCCCCCCCGTCCACCATATCACTTTCAATGGTCCCACACTGATGGTCCACAGCGCCCGCCTCCCACACCTACCCCAAAGGGAACTCAAAAGGCCGCTGGCAGTGCTTTAGGAATCATCAGCACTGGTGGTGGGCCCTACCCCCCAGAAGATCCAATGGGGGCTCAAAACCCCAGGCAGCCTTCACTGTGCAGCGACAGCCATACCAGGGTTTACAGCAGAGGGTCATAAGCATAACTGATGGTTCTACAACAAGGACATCAGGGAGCAGAACAACTAGAACAACGTTGTATGCAAGATGCATAGGCATAATCCCACGGCTGAGTCCATGCTTCTGCTGAGGGAAGTGGTGCGGCATGCTCGACATGTCTCACACAGGGTCCGACAAGCTAAATGGTTCGATTGGTGTGCCTCTCTCAGCTACTCCACCACCTTATCTGAGGTTTGGACCAAGTGAAGAATGGCCACTGGGCAGTGTCGCAGTGTGGCTCATGCACACCCAGACCCTGCAACAGAGGCAAAGCATCTGGTGTACCTTTTCACCTCCAGAGCAGCCATGGCTCAACTGCCTCAGGATCTCCGGGACCTACAGGCCACCCTCCTTCCTAGAAGGATGGTGGCGATTCAAGCAGCATGCCAGGCAAAGGACATCAGAGATGTAGATTTCACCGACCAGGAGCTCCAGGCAGCCTTCACATCTAATCGGGACACTGAGCTAGGGCATGATGGTGTCACCTATGGCATGATCACTCTATCTGGCCATTCTGGTCATGCAGCTGTCCTGGGGGTCATCAACCGGACTTGGAGAGCAGGCAGACACCCTACCGTATGGAAGGAGGCCGACATCATACCGATTCCTAAGCACGGGGATTCTGGCAGTGTGTGACCCATCTCCCTCACCAGTTGCATCTCCAAGGTGTCTGAGAGGATGGTGTTGGAGCGACTGAGGTGGAAGCTTGGCTCTCCTCATATCCATGGTTTCACCAGAGGAGTGGGCACTTTCGAGAGCCTTACCACCCTACTGGCCAACATTGGGTCAGATGCCCAAGCCCATATTGTTGTCTTCCTTGACCTCGAGAAAGCTCTTGAGCTAGCCAGTGTACATGCCATCCTTGCACTCTTGGCCTGCAGAGGGGTTAAGAGCAGGCTGCTTGTGTGACTTCGTTCCTATCTCCAGGACAGGTGGGCCTGGGTACGTTTCCAGGGGCATGCCTCTTCTCTTAAGACCCGGAAAATGGTACTCAGCAGGGCAGAGTGCTTAGTCCTGCCCTGTTCAATGTACTGATGCACCTAGCTCGTGCGCCTGCCTTTCTCCACAGGCACCTTCCTGCTCAGTTACTCCGAGGACCTGGCACTTGTCATATCCAGGAAGCGCCGGCTGTTGCTGCGTGCCCAGGAGGACCTCGATCTGCTGGCATGTACTTGCCGTCACCTGGGGTTAAAGATATCGGCAGCGAAATCCAAAGCCATGATCCTTCGCACCAGGGAACCCAGTCAGAGGCTGCGGATCCTGAGCATTGAACTGGACTGGGTTCACAGCTATAGGTACCTTGGTATCTACATCGACCGGCACCTCACCTTCCAGAGACAAGTACGCCACATCAAAGAGAGGGCTCTGCAGAGGGTCAGGGCAATGAGTGCCATGGCCAACCCTTGGGTAGGGGCCAGCCTCGAGGTTGTTCTACATACAGGCAGTACACTTGCTCATCGACTACGGAGCACTTGCTCTGGTTCACGCCAGGCCCACGAACATCAAGTGTCTCTGTGTGGTCCAGAACACAGCTGTATGGGCTATGCTGGGGCGCCTAGGTGGGCCAGTGCGGTGGCTCTGAACTTTAAGGCACAGCTGCAGCCCCTTGAGGACAGGATCCAACTTGTAGCTGCCAAGAGGATAGCAAAGTACCTCCGACTCCTAGAGGCTAACAAACTGATGAGAGATTTAAGGATCTGCCAGGGACATGTCATACCAATGCATCCCGGCCGCCGATGGCTGTAAACTGGACAACCCTACCAGGCGGCAAGAGGCATTTCCTCCAGCACATTCTGCAATGGCTTGCTTCTGCTAAGCATTCCGGGTGCAAAAAGCCCAGGGTGTGTGCCGTATTACACCGATGACTCCAGAGACCCAGTGGCAGGCCGCACAGCTGCTGGGATGTTCCACAGCAATCTGACAGTAGGTTGGCGCCTCCTGGACCATTGCACCATACTCCAGGCTGAACTCTTTGCCATCCAACAAGCTCTGCAGCATGCAATTGCAGACCATCAGCATCCCCCATCATCCATGTTGATTCCAAGTCAGCGATCCAGACAATTATGCACAGAGAGCCAAGGGACAGCATACACTTAATCACATCCATCCGGGGCGACCTGCAGACACTCATGGCCCAGGGTTGCAGAGCCACCATCAACTGGATCCTGAGCCATGTGGGTATCCCCAGCAATGATGCAGCAGATGAGGCTGCAAAGATCGCATCACTCGAGGCACAACCACGTGCTGCGATCTCCATCAGCCACAGCTAGATTATGCTATGGGCTGCTAATGCGGCCAGGCACCCACTTCCTGATCCTGGGGATTCACGGAACCGCCGCTGGTATAACAGGGCAGCTTACAAGGAGCTCCCTCCAAGTATTCGGATGCAGACCAGAACTACCAGTGCATATCCACCGCCTACGTTTAGGGTATCCCACCACTGCACGGATTGTTGAATGGGCACTAGATGAGCTCTGTGACCACTGTGACCGGATGGTTCCGAAACCCCTGGTGCACTACCTGCTAGACCGCCCAGCTACAATGCCCCTTTGCTGCAGACACTTCCCAATGACCCCAGTGGGGCAGGCCCAGGAAGATGAGGCGGCACATCTAGTGTACTTAGCCGTCAGAGACTTGGAAACCTTACTTCCAGTCATTGCTCGTAACCCCATATTCCCCGCCCCGCTGACGTTGCTGTGAAGGCCTGCTAAGGACCCACAGTGTGTTGTACCTCACACCAACCAAAGTTTGAGCAAACTAACTTTTGGGACATTATTTATCCATAGAACCGGAGAGGAACCTCCCTCCCCACCAAAGGACTGCCACGCATGTACGAGAAAAGATAAACGAAACTTCCCTACCCGGGTCACCAAATTGAAGAGACCCGGACTGGGATCCATACCGGCAAATCACCTAGAAGAGAATAGAAATATAAAAATAGAAATAATTAATTAATAATAATAATAATAATAATAATAATAATAACAATTATAATAATAATAATAATAATAATAATATCTCAAAATCAGTGAATGGACGAAGACTCCATCATTTACCCAGCTTAAATATCAAAAATAACTCCTCATTTATCAAAATTTTAGGAATTACTTATATGTGAATTATTGTTATGTGAGCAAATCACCTGCAGGAATTATTACCTGCAATTATTACCAGCAAGTAATTTGGGTGAGATAAGTGGGACTTTAGTCACAGCAGATCGTTGAACTGTAACTCCCTCGATGCCCACTTCTTTACCACTCTCACGAAAAGCTAGACCTGACATTAAATTAACAATTATATTAAAACAGTTACTCTGGTAAATTAAACTTGTGTGGACTGTATATGCTGGGTATACAGAATATAATTACAGAGACTAGAGAAGGCTTTCTCCTAACCATATCATTAGAACAATGATATGGAAGACAATGCTGATGGAACACACCCTAACATGACCCTAACAACTAGGATTTACGATGGGCAACGCTGAAACTACTGTCTATTATGGGTAAGCATAACTTAGTTAAGGTGTGTTCTTGGGAAGGATTCATTGAAGTCCTCTATTTTTCCGTCGTGGTTGCCGAATTGTAAGGGCTTCCCATACTATTTATCCCAATTCGTCAGCAGGAACGTGTCAGCAATTTCTAAATTACGGATTGAAGACGATATATACCAATTGTAGTTCGAGAAGGTCTGATTATATTGCACATTTCAGGCAAGAGTTCACACATTAAATTCAATATGGTGTCTCCATCTCTCTGCGGCGAAAATCTTACATTCGAAATTTCTCGAAGGGTCCAAATATCATTACATTTTAATACGCATTTATTATATTAATCATTTATATGTTCTACACTCAAGAAATAATGTAAAAAAATATCGACAAATGGTACCAAATTTTGGGATTAATTCCAAGTTAATAAGCAAGACAGAATAATTTTTGCCCGGTGTGGAGAGTGCAATCCCCACACTCACTCACATCCCACACTCACATCCCACACTCACTCACATCCCACGATCACTCATATCCCACACTCACATCCCACACTCACTCACATCCCACGATCACTCATATCCCACACTCACATCCCACACTCACTCACATCCCACACTTACTCACATCTCACACTCACATCCCACACTCACTCATATCTCACTTTCACTCACATCCCACACTCACATCCCACACTCACTCACATCTCGCACTCACTCACATCCACACTCACTCACATCTCACATCATCACATCCCACAATCACTCACACTCCACTCACTCACATCCACACTCACTCACATCTCACACTCACTCACATCCCACAATCACTCACATCACACACTCACATTCCACACTCACTCACATCTCCATCCACTCACTCACATCCCACACTCACTAACATCCCACACACACTCGCATCCCACACTACTCCACTCACATCTCACTACTCTCACACTCACTCACATCCCACACACACTAACATCCCACACACACTCGCATCCCACACTCACATCACATCTCACACCACTCACATCTCACACTCACAACATCCCACACACACTCACACCCACCACACTCACATCCCACACTCAATCACATTCCACACTCACATCCCACACACACATCCCACACACACTCACATCCCACACTCACTCACATTCCACACTCACATCCCACACTCACATCCCACACACACTCCACATCCCCACACTCACTCCACATTCCACACTCCCATCACCCACACTCACTCACATCCCACACACACTCACATCCACACTCACTCACATCCCACACTCACCCACATCCACACTCACTCACATCCCACACTCACTCACACACCACATACACTCACATCCCACACTCATACTCCACACTCCCACATCTCACACTCACCATACCACACTCACTCATATCCCACACTCCACATCCCACAACACACTCACATCCCACACTCACATCCCACACTACATTCACATCACTCACACTCACCTCCCACACCAATTCACATCCCACCACTCACTTCATATCCCACACATCACACTCAAACATCCCACCACACTCCACATCCCACATTCACTCACCCATCACCACATT
The DNA here is from genome assembly GCF_026875155.1 of Cherax quadricarinatus. Taxonomy (NCBI): domain Eukaryota; kingdom Metazoa; phylum Arthropoda; class Malacostraca; order Decapoda; family Parastacidae; genus Cherax; species Cherax quadricarinatus. The sequence goes on along the minus strand of NC_069451.1, from coordinate 4,006,608 downwards.
CACTCACATCCACACCCACTCCACATCCCACACATTCACAATCCCACACTCACTCACTCTTACTCTCACTCACATCCCACATTCACATCCCACCCCCCACTCCACATCCACGCTCACTCATATCCCACACTAATTCACAGCTCAATTCACATCCAACACTCACTCACGATCCCACACTCAACTCACATCTCACATTCACACCCCACACTCACTCACATCTCAAAATCACATCGCACACTCACTCCCGTCCCACACGCACTCACATTTCACATTCACATCCCACACTCACTCACATCTTACACTCACTCCACCATCCTCACTCACATCACACACTCGCATCCCACACTCACCACACACCACACTCGCTCACATCCCACACTCACTCACATCTCCACATTCACATCCCACACTCACTCACATCTCAGATTCACATACCACACACACTCACATCTCAATTCACATCCCAACCACTCCCACATCTCAAATTCACATCTCACACTCACTCACATCTCAAATTCACATCCCACACTCATTCACTCCCATACTCACTCACATCCACATTCACATCAGACACTCACTCACATCTTACACTCACTCACATCCCACACTCACATCCCAAACTCACATCCCACACTCACTCACATCTTACACTCACTACATCCCACACTCACATCCCACACTACACATCCCACATTCACATCCCACACTCACATCCACATCCACATCCTCACTCACATCCACACTCACCCAATCCCACACTCTCAATTACTCACCACACTCCACCTCACATCCCACACTCACATCCACGGACTTCGCATCCCACACTCACTCACTCCCACACTCATATCACACTCAATGCACATCCCACCTCACTCACACCCCACTCACATCCCACACTCTACATCCCACACTCACCACATCCCACACACTCACATCTTACACCACTCACATCCCACACTCATACATCCCACACTCACTCACATAGTGAAATTCACATCCCACACTCACTCACGTCCAAACACTCACATTCTCATATTCACATCCCACACTCACATCTCACTACACTCATAATCCTACATTCCACTTACATCCCACACTCCCCCATCCCACACTCACATCCCCACCACACCACTCACATCCCACACTCACTCACATCCCACACTTACTCAACATCTTCAAATTCACATCCACACTCACTACCACATCACATCCACATACTCACTAACATTTCACATTCACATCCCACACTCACTCACATCAACATACACTCACATCTCACATCCCACACCATCCACATCCCACAATCACTCGTCATCTCCACACTCACTCACGTCTCACATTCAAATCCACCACATCCTCACTCACATCCCACACTCCCTCACATCGTACACTTACTCATATCCCACACTCACTCGCATCTCAAATTCACATACACCAATTATCACTCACATTCACATTCACATCCCACACTCACTCACATCACACACTTCTCACTCACATCTCACACTCCACATCACATCGCCATACTCCACTCATCAATCCCACACTCACATTCACATCCATCCCACACTCGCATACTCACACTCACATCCACCACTCCCCACTCACTCAATCCCACACTCACATCCCACACTCACCCACATTCCCACACTCACTCACATCCCACATTCACTCACATCACACATTCACATCCCACACCACACATCCCAACTCACATCACACTCACATCACATCCCACACTCACATCCCACACTCATCCACATCTACACTCACTCACATCCCAATTCACATCCCACACAATCACATCCCACACCCACATCACATCTCACATTCCACATCCCCACACTCCACACACACTCACATCCCACACTCACATCCCACACACCTCACATCCACACACCTCAAATCCCACACTCACATCAATTCCACACTCACATCCCACACTCACCACTATCCCAACTCACTCACATCCCACACTCACATCCACACTACCCACATCCTCACACACACTCACATCCCACACACACTCACATCCCACACTCACATCCCACACTCACTCAATCCCACACTCACATCTCCACACTCACACTCACATCCCAAACACACACTCACATCCCCACTCACATCCCACACATCACTCACATCCCACAATCACACATCACTCACATCCACACTCACATCCCACACTCACCCACATCCCACACTCAACACTCACATCCCACACTCACACATCCCACACACCAACCCACATCCCACGATCACACTCACAATCCACACTCACATCACATTCACACTCACATTCCACACTCTCACATCCCAACTCACTCAATCCACACTCACATCCCACACTCACCCACATCCCACACTCACTCACATCCCACACTCACATCCCACACACACTCCATCCACATTCACTCACATCTCACACTCACTCACATCCAACTCACTTCACATCCACACTCACCAACCACACACCACATCCCCACTCACATCCCACACATCAATTCAATCTCACAACTCACTCCATCTTCATCACACACATTCACATCCACACTCACTCCCCACACACACTCATCATCCCACACTCCCACATTCACACTCACTCACATCCCACATTCACTCACATCCCACACTCACATCCCACACTCACATCCCAACTCACTCACATCCTCCCCACACTCACATCCCACACTCATCACATCTTACACTCACTCACATCTCACATTCACTCCCACACTCACTCACACCACTCACTCACATCCCACCTCACATCCACACACATCACATCCCACACTCACATTCAATAATCGCACCTCACATCCCACAACTCACATCCCACATCCCACACACACTCACTATATCCCACACTCACATCCCACACTCACTCACATCCCACACACACTCACATCCCACACTCACTCACATCCCACATCCATCCACACTCATCACTCACATCCCAACACTCCATCCCACACTCACATCCCACACTCACCAAACCCACACTCACATCCCACACTCACCCAATCCCACACTCACATCCCACACTCACATCCCACACACACTCACATCCCACACACACACACTCACATCCCACACTCACATCCCCACTCACCCACATCCCACCCACACTCACATCCCACACTCACATCCCACAACACACTCACATCCCAGCACTCAATCCCATCACACTATTCCACACTCACACCCACACTCACATCCACACTAATTCACCACATCCCACACTCACTCACATCCCACACTCACTCACATCCCAACACTCACATCCCACATTCACTCACTCACATCCACCTCACTCACATCTCCACACCCACTCACATCCAAACACACTCACATCCCGCACTCACATCCCACACTCATCACATCTCACACTCACTCACATCCCACACTAATTCACATCCCACACTCACTCACATCCCACACTCACTCACATCCCACACTCACATCCCACATTCACTCACATCCCACCTCACTCACATCCCACACCCACACACTCACATCCAGACACTCACATCCTACACTCACCTCACATCCCACACTCACATCCCACACTCACTCACATCTTCTCTCACTCAGATCCACATTCACATCCCACACCCACTCACATCCCACGCCACTCACATCCCACACTAATTCACACTAAATTCACATTCCCACACTCACTCACGATTCACACACACTCACACTCACATTCCACAAACCGCACATCACACACTCACATCCCACACACATCACATCCCACACTCACTCCACACCCATCCCACACGTCCCACACACACACTCACATTCCACATCACATCCACACCACTCACTCACATCCCACACTCACTCACATCCCACACTCACCATCCACACACACTCACATCCCACACTCAGCCACATCCACACTCACTCACATCCCCACTCAACCACATCCCACACTCACACACCCACACTCACCTCACATCCCCCATACTCACCACATCCCACACTCACTTCACATCACTCCACATCACATCCACACTTCACATCCCACACTCACTCACATCCACACTCACTCACATCCCACACTCACATCCCACATCTCACATCCCACACTCACTCACATCTCACACTCACTCACATCCAACATTCACATCCTACACTCACCACATCCCACACTCACATCCCACACTCACTCACCTCTCATCTCAGTCCACATCACATTCCCCCAATCCCCACACGTCACTCACATCCCACACTCACTCAAATCCTCCACACTCACTCACATCCACACTCACCCATATCCCACACTTCACACCCCACACTCACTCACATCTCCAAATCACATCGCCACCACTCATCCCACACCACTCATTTCACATTCACATCCGCACTCACTCACATCTTACACCACTCACATCCACACTCACATCACACACTCACATCCCACACTCGCCCATCCCAACTCACTCACATCCCCACTCAGCACATCCCACACTCACTCACATCCCACACTACGTCTCACATTCGCGTCCCATACTCACTCACATCCCACACTCACTCACACCTCACATTCACATCCTACACTCGCTCACATCCCACACTCACTCACATCTTACACTCACTTACATCCCACACTCTCATCCCACACTCACATCCCACATTCACCCACACCACTCACTCACATCTCGCACTCACTCACATCCCACATTCACATCCCACACTCACTCACATTCCACACTCACTCACATCCGACACTCACCCATATCCCACACTCACATCTCACACTCACTCACATCCCACACTCACATCCCACACTCACATCCCACACTCGCATCCAACAGTCACTCACATCGCCCACTCATATCCAACACTCACCCACATCCCACACTCACTCACATCCCACAATCGCTCATATCCCACAATCACTCACATCCCAAACTTACATCTCACACTCTCTCACAACCCGCACTCACTCACATCCCACACTCCCATCCCACACTCACTCACATCCCACACTCCCATCCCCCACTCACTCACATCCCACACTCACTGACATCCCACACTCACTCACATCCCACACTCACTCACATCTTACACTCACTCACACCCCACACTCACTCATATCTCACACTTACATCTCACACTCACATCCCACTCTCACTCACATCCCACAATCACATCCCAAACTCACTCACATCCCACACCCACTCACATTCCACACTCACTCACATCCCACACTTACTCACATTTCACATTCACATCCCACACTCACTCTCATCTTACACTCACTCACATCCCTCACTCACATCTCACACTCACATCCCACACTCACCCACATCCCACACTCACTCACATCCCACACACACTCACATCTCACATTCACATCCCACACTCACTCACATCCCACATTCACTCACATCTCACACTCACTCACATCGTACACTTACTCACTTGTCGGTTTTCAAAACCATTCATCACATCTGTCAGACACTGCAACTTCATGGGATCTTGGTACAAAGACTTCAACGCTTGTCCAACCTTTGGACGACGACCTACTTACACTAGTGGCAGGTCCCACTGTGATACCGCCTCCTCCTGCTTCAAGTCATCTCACCGCAGTATATGAGCCACCTCTCTGGCCCTATGCTGCACTTCCTACAAGAGTGATGGACTGAACACATCGAATCCAGGTTGAGGGACTGATTACCTCAAACTTCTACTCTCCTTACCCACTTCTCCTTTGTATTGGACTGATGAAGCCACTGTGTGGCGAAACGTTTCTTCAATAAAGATTCCCATGTGTTGCATAAGTGTCTCAGTTCTTCAACTTGTCGGTTTTCAAAACCATTCATCACACTTACTCACATCCCACACTCACTCGCATCTCAAATTCACATCACACACTCACATCTGAAATTCACGTCCCACACTCACTCACATCTCACATTCATATACCACAATCACTCACATCTCACATTCACATCCCACACTCACTCACACCCCACACTCAGTCACATCTTACACTCACTCACATCTCATATTCACATCCCACACTCACTCACACCCCACACTCAGTCACATCTTACACTCACTCACATCTCATATTCACATCCCACACTCACTCACATCCCACACTCACTCCTTACCCACGATAATAAAAATATTTATAACAAGAGAGGTCTTAACGCGCGTGTTTGGAATTCTTGTAAAGGAGTAGGTGATTTACCAGGGTTCGAAATACATTTGCTGTAAGTAGTGCATGTGGAGATGGTTGTGGAGAGTTGTATCGTGGTGGTGAAGTGGTTGGGGAGGTTGATGGGGTGGTGGGGGCTGTTGAAGTTGTGGTGGAGGCTGGTAGTGTGTTAGGGAAGCTGGTGGTGTTGTCGGGAGGCTGGTGGTGTGGTGGGAGAAGCTGGTTGTGTGGTGGGAGGCTGTGTCGTGGTGGTGGGGGAGACTGGTGTTGTTGTAGTGAGGAGACTGGTGGTGAGATGGTAGGGGACGCTGGTGGTGTGGAGGGGATTCTGTTGGGTTGTGGGGAGGCTGGTGGTGTGGTGGGGAGGCTTGTGGTATGATGGGAGGATGGTGGTGTGGTGGGGAGGTGTTGGTGTGGAGGGGAGGCTGTTGGTGTTGTGGAGAGGCTGGTGGTGCGATAGGGAGTGCTTGTGGTGTGGAGGGGAGGCTGGTGGTGTGGGAGGGCGATTGGTGGTGTGGTGGGAGGCTGGTGGTGTTGTGGGAGGCTGGTAGTGAGGTGGGGAGGTTGTTAGTGTGGTGGGAAAGCTGGTGTTGTGGTGGAGCTTAGTAGTGTGGTGGGGAGGCTGGTATGTGGTAGAGGTTAGTACTGTGGTGGGGAGGCTGGTAGTGTGGTGGGGAGGCTGCTGTTGTGGTGGAAGGTTGGTGGTGTGTTGGGAAGGCTGGTGGTGTGTTGGGAAGGCTAGTGGTGTGTTTGGGGAGGCTGGTGGTGTGTTGGAGAGGCTGGTGGTGTGTTGGAGAGGCTGGTGGTGTGTTGGAGAGGCTGGCGGTGTGTTGGTAGGCTGATGGTGTGTTGGAGAGGCTGGTGGTGTGTTGGGGAGGCTGGTGTGTGTTGGGGAGGCTGGTGGTGTGTTGGGGAGGCTGGTGGTGCGTTGGAGAGGCTGGTGGTGCGTTGTGAAGGCTGGTGGTGTGTTGGGAAGGCTGGTGGTGTGTTGGGAAGGCTGGTGGTGTGTTGGAGAGGCCGGTGGTGTGTTGGAGAGGCTGGTGGTGTGTTGGAGAGGCTGGTGGTGTGTTGGAGAGGCTGGTGGTGTGTTGTAGAGCTGGTGGTGTGTTGGAAGGCTGGTGGTGTGTTGGGAAGGCTGGTGGTGTGTTGGAGAGGCTGGTGGTGTGTTGGAGAGGCTGGTGGTGTGTTGGAGAGGCTGGTGGTGTGTTGGAGAGGCTGGTGGTGTGTTGGGAAGGCTGGTGGTGTGTTGGGAAGGCTGGTGGTGTGTTGGAGAGGCTGTGGTGTGTTGGAGAGGCTGGTATGTGTGGAAGGCTGGTGGTGTGTTGGAGAGGCTGTGGTGTGTTGGAGAGGCGGGTTTGGTGTGTTGGGAGGCTGGTGGTTGTTGGGAGGCTGGTGGTGTGTTGGAGAGCTGGTGGTGTGTTGGAGAGGCTGGTGGTGTGTTGGGAAGGCTGGTGGTGTGTTGGAGAGGCTGGTGGTGTGTTTGGGAAGGCTGGTGGTGTGTTGGAGAGGCTGGTGGTGTGTTGGAGAGGCTGGTGGTGTGTTGGAGAGGCTGGTGGTGTGTGGGAGGCTGGTGGTGTGTTGGAGAGGCTGGTGGTGTGTTGGAGAGGCTGTGGTGTGTTGGAGAGGCTGGTGGTATGTTGGGAAGGCTGGTGTGGTGTTGGGAAGGCTGGGTGGGGTTGGAGAGGTGGTGGTGTGTGGAGAGGCGGGTGGTGGTTGGAGAGGCTGGTGTGTGTTTTAGGGAGGCTGGTGTGTGTTGGAGAGGCTGGTGGTGTGTTGGGAAGGCTGGTGGTGTGTTGGGAAGGCTGGTGGTGTGTTGGGAGGCTGGTGGTGTGTTGGAGAGGCTGGTGGTGTGTTGGGAAGGCGGGTGGTGTGTTGGGAAGGCTGGTGGTGTGTGGGGAAGGCTGGTGGTGTGTTGGAGGGCTGGTGGTGTGTTGGAGAGGCTGGTGGTGTGTTGGAGAGGCTGGTGGTGTGTTGGAGAGGCTGGTGGTGTGTTGGGAAGGCTAGTGGTGTGTTGGGAAGGCTGGTGGTGTGTTGGAAGGCTGGTGGTGTGTTGGAGAGGCTGGTGGTGTGTTGGAGAGGCTGGTGGTGTGTTGGAGAGGCTGGTGGTGTGTTGGAAGGCTGGTGGTGTGTTGGGAAGGCTGGTGGTGTGTTGGAGAGGCTGGTGGTGTGTTGGAGAGGCTAGTGGGTGTTGGAAGGCTGGTGGTGTTTGGAGAGGCTGGTGGTGTGTTGAGAGGCTGGTGGTGTGTTGGAGAGGCTGGTGGTGTGTTGGAGAGGCTGGTGGTGTGTTGGAGAGGCTGGTGGTGTGTTGGAAGGCTGGTGGTGTGTTGGGAAGGCTGGTGGTGTGTTGGAGAGGCTGGTGGTGTGTTGGAAAGGCTGGTGGTGTGTTGGAGAGGCTGGTAGTGTGTTGGGAAGGCTGGTGGTGTGTTGGAGAGGCTGGTGGTGTGTTGGAGAGGCTGGTGGTGTGTTGGGAAGGCTGGTGGTGTGTTGGGAAGGCTGGTGGTGTGTTGGAGAGGCTGGTGGTGTGTTGGAGAGGCTGGTGGTGTGTTGGGAAGGCTGGTGGTGTGTTGGAGAGGCTGGTGGTGTGTTGGGAAGGCTGGTGGTGTGTTGGAGAGGCTGGTGGTGTGTTGGAGAGGCTGGTGGTGTGTTGGAGAGGCTGGTGGTGTGTTGGAGAGGCTGGTGGTGTGTTGGAGAGGCTGGTGGTGTGTTGGAGAGGCTGGTGGTGTGTTGGAGAGGCTGGTGGTATGTTGGGAAGGCTGGTGGTGTGTTGGGAAGGCTGGTGGTGTGTTGGAGAGGCTGGTTGTGTGTTGGAGAGGCTGGTGGTGTGTTGGAGAGGCTGGTGGTGTGTTAGGGAGGCTGGTGGTGTGTTGGAGAGGCTGGTGGTGTGTTGGGAAGGCTGGTGGGGGTGTTGGGAAGGCTGGTGGTGTGTTGGGGAGGCTGGTGGTGTGTTGGAGAGGCTGTTGGTGTGTTGGGAAGGCTGGTGGTGTGTTGGGAAGGCTGGTGGTGTGTGGGGAAGGCTGGTGGTGTGTTGGAGAGGCTGTGGTGTGTTTGGAGAGGCTGGTGGTGTGTTGGAGAGGCTGGTGGTGTGTTGGAGAGGCTGGTGGTGTGTTGGGAAGGCTAGTGGTGTGTTGGGAAGGCTGTGGTGTGTTGGAGAGGCTGGTGGTGTGTTGGAGAGGCTGGTGGTGTGTTGGAGAGGCTGGTGGTGTGTTGGAGAGGCTGGTGGTGTGTTGGGAAGGCTGGTGGTGTGTTGGGAAGGCTGGTGGTGTGTTGGAGAGGCTGGTGGTGTGTTGGAGAGGCTAGTGGTGTGTTGGGAAGGCTGGTGGTGTGTTGGAGAGGCTGGTGGTGTGTTGAAGAGGCTGGTGGTGTGTTGGAGAGGCTGGTGGTGTGTTGGAGAGGCTGGTGGTGTGTTGGAGAGGCTGGTGGTGTGTTGGGAAGGCTGGTGGGTGTGTTGGGAAGGCTGGTGGTGTGTTGGAGAGGCTGGTGGTGTGTTGGAGAGGCTGGTGGTGTGTTGGAGAGGCTGGTGGTGTGTTGGAGAGGCTGGTGGTGTGTTGGGAAGGCTGGTGGTGTGTTGGGAAGGCTGGTGGTGTGTTGGAAAGAGCTGGTGGTGTGTTGGAGAGGCTAGTGGTGTGTTGGGAAGGCTGGTGGTGTGTTGGAGAGGCTGGTGGTGTGTTGGAGAGGCTGGTGGTGTTTGGGAAGGCTGGTGGTGTGTTGGGAAGGCTGGTGGTGTGTTGGAGAGGCTGGTGGTGTGTTGGAGAGGCTGGTGGTGTGTTGGGAAGGCTGGTGGTGTGTTGGAGAGGCTGGTGGTGTGTTGGGAAGGCTGGTGGTGTGTTGGAGAGGCTGGTGGTGTGTTGGAGAGGCTGGTGGTGTGTTGGAGAGGCTGGTGGTGTGTTGGAGAGGCTGGTGGTGTGTTGGAAGGCTGGTGGTGTGTTGGAGAGGCTGGTGGTGTGTTGGGAAGGCTGGTGGTGTGTGTGGAAGGCTGGTGGTGTGTTGGAGAGGCTGGTGGTGTGTTGGAGAGGCTGGTGGTGTGTTGGGAAGGCTGGTGGTGTGTTGGAGAGGCTGGTGGTGTGTTGGGAAGGCTGGTGGTGTGTTGGAGAGGCTGGTGGTGTGTTGGAGAGGCTGGTGGTGTGTTGGAGAGGCTGGTGGTGTGTTGGAGAGGCTGGTGGTGTGTTGGAGAGGCTGGTGGTGTGTTGGGAAGGCTGGTGGTGTGTTGGAGAGGCTGGTGGTGTGTTGGAGAGGCTGGTGGTGTGTTGGAGAGGCTGGTGGTGTGTTGGAGAGGCTGGTGGTGTGTTGGAGAGGCTGGTGGTGTGTTGGAGAGGCTGGTGGTGTGTTGGAGAGGCTGGTGGTGTGTTGGAGAGGCTGGTGGTGTGTTGGCAAGGCTGGTGGTGTGTTGGAGAGGCTGGTGGTGTGTTGGAGAGGCTGGTGGTGTGTTGGAGAGGCTGGTGGTGTGTTGGAGAGGCTGGTGGTGTGTTGGCAAGGCTGGTGGTGTGTTGGAGAGGCTGGTGGTGTGTTGGAGAGGCTGGTGGTGTGTTGGAGAGGCTGGTGGTGTGTTGGAGAGGCTGGTGGTGTGTTGGCAAGGCTGGTGGTGTGTTGGAGAGGCTGGTGGTGTGGTTACGAGGGTAACTAAAGTACTGAACACGAAATGTCTTCATTAGTAGAAAACTTGAGGAGAGAGAACATCATAATCCTATTCAAGGTCATAGAAAAATACTGGAACATAGATAATGTATTACAGGACCATCAACATAGAGCCACAAGTTTAATCTACAAAAAAAAAAATTGCCGAGGCACTACAAAAAACAGAGTAGTAGACTGTACCACATGTTTCAGTCTGTGTAGAGGTTGATCATGTTCTACTGAAAGTGTACAGCAACTGGATACTGTACTGAAAAACTATACAGTGAACTGAAAACTAAAGAGCGAATACCACCCCAGCTCTATATGTGTAACTATTACCAGGTAGCTCGGTTGGTATCGCACTCAGCTCACACACTCAAGTCCGTGGTTCTATTCCCGGTAAGGTGGACACATTGGGCATGTTTCCTTAAGACACCTGCTATCACTATTCACCGAGCAGTAAGTAGGTACCTGGATGTTAGCCGGCTGGTGTGGTTCTCATCCTGGGAACAAATATGCCTGAAATGCTCTGCATAACTCTCTGACCGCGGGTTTAAGTCCCGCCCGTGGTATGGTTTATTTTCTAGGTAGTATGTAATACATGTCTGCTAGGTCAGTTGTATTATGTCCTTGTAGAAATTATTATTATTAAGATAAACCAGCGTGCTGCTGACATGTAGCAAGAAAATTGAAAATTGGGCTGGGCAAATGTTTTGTTAGTTGGATGGATTTTAAAGGACCTGCCTAGTATGGGCCATCAGGCCTGCTGCAGTGATCCTCCTTTCTTATGTTCTTATGTAAGATTGTTCTTCTGTTTATTAACCAAAGGTGGTGGTTAATTACGATTTACCTTGATATTATAGGCTCATTACTGCAGAAATCACCGTCTCAACAGCACACCTGATCATAAGTAGGAATTTACCCACAAGTGTACAGGGGTATGCACTAGAAAATCCCTGACGTTATTTTTTAATCAATAAAGAGGAAGGCTGGGTAAGGTCTCGGTTATATGACCAAAACCTATATAACTGAGACCAGAGTCAGGAAACATTACTTCACTTTCCTGATAAATTATACCTAACCTAAGGTTGCCGGTACTATAATCAGTATCGTTCTCTTAAGGTACTGTTTACAAGGTAGTAGGTGGAGACGTTGTTATTGTTAGAATGAGTCAGGGCAGCTATCATGGGGGCTACTTAAGTCAGCAGTGCTGACACAAAGCTTTTACCAAACAAGCTGAAACATAAAGCGTGTTTTGTGTATAAGACACCCGGTAGTTTGTAGCATTTTTCATGAGACGTTTCTCCCACCGGAGATTATATATAGTGGCGGAGAACGCGTGAGGTGAGATGTAGAGAACCAAAACCTTGTGAGTTTTTACTTAATTGCAACATCTCGTAATGAGATATTTATTTTAATGGTGGTGAAGCGGTGAGCCAGGGAAAGGCTTCGCACAGGTAACCAGCGTTACGGTTCATTTAACTTAAACTATCGTCACTAGAAATTTTCTCACTACTCCTGCCAGAGGAAATAAAGCCTACCAAAGGTCGTATTTAGGTTAAAGCAGAACTTATCTGAAAGTCCTGGATTCTTCCAGTTCTTCTTCAGGATACATGCAGTATGACTGGAAGTTCTGTCTTCCCCCGGTGACTACTTTGGTCATGAGTGTACGGGGACTCGAATTGTGTTGGATCACTGTTGTCTGATCTGATTCATTCGCTTGCTGGAATCAATGTACGGGGATTCTAGTAAATGCCTAGATCAGTGTAGTACATCCAGCTTGAGGAGTCACACGGATATACACTCCGTGAGGTGAATGTCTCTCAGTATGTGTATGTTGAGAGTTAAAAAAATACAAGAAACAGATAGGGTTTGAATCCATGGCGAGTGTGTCGTGAAACTCCAGGCCAGTGCGTAAGCCACAGAGCCACTTGGCCAAGTGGTTTTCGCACGGACATGGAGTTATACGACTCACTCACCGTGGGTTGAAACCCCACCAGTTCCGTGGTTTGTTTGTAATCATCTTATTACGATTTCGTGAGTCTGTAGAGTTTACTTTCAACTCTTTTATAGATATTAAAGTATTCTAGACTGATTGTTTACAGGGTACATCAGCCTTAATGACCCTTGTGTAGTAGATATGTATTAAGCCCAATTAATCAACCAACTTTGCGGGGGGGGGGGGGAGGTTTGTTTGAAGGGGTGCGGTAGGAAAGCCTTGTTTGGTGAAGGCTGTGAGTGTAGGAGTGATGGAGGGTGTGAGGGTAGGAGTGATGGAGGCTGTGAGTGTAGGAGTGATGGAGGGTGTGAGTGTAGGAGTGATGGAGGCTGTGAGGGAAGGAGTGATGGAGGCTGTGAGGGTAGGAGTGATGGAGGGTGTGAGGGGAGGAGTGATGGAGGCTGTGAGGGTAGGAGTGATGGAGGCTGTGAGGGAAGGAGTGATGGAGGCTGTGAGGGTAGGAGTGATGGAGGGTGTGAGGGGAGGAGTGATGGAGGCTGTGAGGGTAGGAGTGATGGAGGCTGTGAGGGAAGGAGTGATGGAGGCTGTGAGGGTAGGAGTGATGGAGGGTGTGAGGGGAGGAGTGATGGAGGCTGTGAGGGAAGGAGTGATGGAGGCTGTGAGGGAAGGAGTGATGGAGGCTGTGAGGGTAGGAGTGATGGAGGCTGTGAGGGTAGGAGTGATGGAGGCTGTGAAGGTAGGAGTGATGGAGGCTGTGAGGGTAGGAGTGATGGAGGGTGTGAGGGGAGGAGTGATGGAGGCTGTGAGGGTAGAAGTGAAGGAGGTTGTGAGGGTAGGAGTGATTGAGGCTGTAATGGAATGAGTGATGGAGGCTGTGAGAGTAGGAGTGATGGAGGCTGTGAGGGTAGGAGTAATGGACGCTGTAAGGGTAGGAGTGATGGAGGCTGTGAGGATAGGAGTGATGGAGGCTGTGAGGGTAGGAGTGATGGAGGCTGTGCGGGTAGGAGTGATGGAGGCTGTGAGGGTAGGAGTGATGGAGGGAGTGAGGGTAGGAGTGATGGAGGGTGTGAGGGTAGGAGTGATGGAGGTCGCGAGGGTTGGAGTGATGGAGGGTGTGAGGGTAGGAGTGATGGAGGGTGTGAGGGTAGAAGTGACGGAAGGTCTGAGGGTAGGAGTGATGGAGGGTCTGAGGGTAGAAGTGATGGAGGCTGTGAGGGTAGGAGTGATGGAGGGTGTGAGGGTAGGAGTGATGGAGGCTGTGAGGGTAGGAGTGATGGAGGGTGTGAGGGTAGGAGAGTGATGGAGGTGTGAGAGTAGGAGTGATGGAGGGTGTGAGGGTAGGAGTGATGGAGGGTGTGAGAGTAGGACTGATGCAGGGTGTGAGGGTAGGAGTGATGGAGGGTGTGAGGGTAGGAGTGATGGAGGCTGTGAGGGTAGGAGTGATGGAGGGTGTGAGGGTAGGAGTGATGGAGGGTGTGAGAGTAGGAGTGATGGAGGGTGTGAGGGAAGGAATGATGGAGGGTGTGAGGGTAGGAGTGATGGAGGGTGTGAGGGTAGGAGTGATGGAGGGTGTGAGGGTAGGACTGATGCAGGTGGTGAGGGTAGAAGTGATGGAGGGTGTGAGGGTAGGAGTGACGGAGGGTGTGAGGGTTGGAGCGATGGGAGGGAGTGAGGGTAGGAGTGATGGAGGGTTTGAGGGTAGGAGTGATGGAGGGTGTGAGGGTAGGAGTGATGGAGGGTGTGAGGGTAGGAGTGACGGAGGCTGTGAGGGTAGGAGTGATGGAGGGTGTGAGGGTAGGAGTGATGGAGGGTGTGAGAGTAGGAGTGATGGAGGGTGTGAGGGTAGGAGTGTTGGAGGGTGTGAGGGTAGGAGTGATGGAGGGTGTGAGGGTAGGAGTGATGGAGGGTGTGAGGGTAGGAGTGATGGAGGGTGTGAGGGTAGGAGTGATGGAGGCTGTGAGGGTAGGAGTGATGGAGGGAGTGAGGGTAGGAGTGATGGAGGGTGTGAGGGTAGGAGTGATGGAGGGTGTGAGGGTGGGAGTGATGGAGGGTGTGAGGGTAGGAGTGATGGAGGGAGTGAGGGTGGGAGTGATGGAGGGTGTGAGGGTAGGAGTGATGGAGGGTGTGAGGGTAGGAGTGATGGAGGGTGTGAGGGTAGGAGTGATGGAGGGTGTGAGGGTAGGAGTGACTGAAGCTGGTGAGGGGCAAAGACCCGCATGAGAAAATCTTTGTTCACGAGTGTGCACGGGGCGGCTCGACACCACGAGTGTGTACGGGGCGGCTCGACACCACGAGTGTGTACGGGGCGGCTCGACACCACGAGTGTGTACGGGGCGGCTCGACACCACGAGTGTGTACGGGGCTGCTCAACACCACGAGTGTGTACGGGGCTGCTCGACATCACGAGTGTGTACGGGGCTGCTCGACACCACGAGTGTGTACGGGGCTGCTCAACACCACGAGTGTGTACGGGGCTGCTCGACATCACGAGTGTGTACGGGGCTGCTCAACACCACGAGTGTGTACGGGGCGGCTCGACACCACGAGTGTGTACGGGGCTGCTCAACACCACGAGTGTGTACGGGGCTGCTCGACATCACGAGTGTGTACGGGGCTGCTCGACACCACGAGTGTGTACGGGGCTGCTCAACACCACGAGTGTGTACGGGGCTGCTCGACATCACGAGTGTGTACGGGGCTGCTCGACACCACGAGTGTGTACGGGGCGGCTCGACATCACGAGTGTGTACGGGGCGGCTCGACATAACGAGTGTGTACGGGGCGGCTCGACACCACGAGTGTGTACGGTGCGGCTCGACACCACGAGTGTGTACGGGGCGGCTCGACACCATGAGTGTGTACGGGGCGGCTCGACACCATGAGTGTGTACGGGGCGGCTCGACACCACGAGTGTGTACGGGGCGGCTCGACACCACGAGTGTGTACAGGGCGGCTCGACACCACGAGTGTGTACGGGGCTGCTCGACACCACGAGTGTGTACGGGCGGCTCGACACCATGAGTGTGTACGTGGCTGCTCGACACCACGAGTGTGTACGGGGTGGCTCGACACCACGACTGTGTACGGGGCGGCTCGACACCACGAGTGTGTACGGGGCTGCTCGACACCACGATTGTGTACGGGGCGGCTCGACACCACGAGTGTGTACGGGGCGGCTCTACACCACGAGTGTGTACGGGGCGGCTCGACACCACGAGTGTGTACGGGGCTGCTCGACACCACGAGTGTGTACGGGGCGGCTCGACACCACGAGTGTGTACAGGGCGGCTCGACACCACGAATATGTACGGAGCGGCTCAACACCACGAGTGTGTACGGGGCGGCTCGACACCACGAGTGTGTACGGGGCGGCTCAACACCACGAGTGTGTACGGGGCTGCTCGACACCACGAGTGTGTACGGGGCTGCTCGACACCACGAGTGTGTACGGGGCGGCTCAACACCACGAGTGTGTACGGGGCGGCTCAACACCACGAGTGTGTACGGGGCGGCTCGACACCACGAGTGTGTACGGGGCGGCTCGACACCACGAGTGTGTACGGGGCGGCTCAACACCACGAGTGTGTACGGGGCGGCTCAACACCACGAGTGTGTACGGGGCGGCTCAACACCACGAGTGTGTACGGAGCGGCTCAACACCACGAGTGTGTACGGGGCGGCTCAACACCACGAGTGTATACGGGGCGGCTCAACACCACGAGTGTGTACGGGGCGGCTCAGCACCACGAGTGTGTACGGGGCGGCTCAACACCACGAGTGTGTACGGGGCGGCTCGACACCACGAGTGTGTACGGGGCGGCTCGACACCACGAGTGTGTACAGGGCGGCTCGACACCACGAGTGTGTACGGGGCTGCTCGACACCACGAGTGTGTACGGGCGGCTCGACACCATGAGTGTGTACGTGGCTGCTCGACACCACGAGTGTGTACGGGGTGGCTCGACACCACGACTGTGTACGGGGCGGCTCGACACCACGAGTGTGTACGGGGCGGCTCGACACCACGAGTGTGTACGGGGCTGCTCGACACCACGATTGTGTACGGGGCGGCTCGACACCACGAGTGTGTACGGGGCGGCTCGACACCACGAGTGTGTACGGGGCGGCTCGACACCACGAGTGTGTACGGGGCTGCTCGACACCACGAGTGTGTACGGGGCGGCTCGACACCACGAGTGTGTACAGGGCGGCTCGACACCACGAGTATGTACGGAGCGGCTCAACACCACGAGTGTGTACGGGGCGGCTCGACACCACGAGTGTGTACGGGGCGGCTCAACACCACGAGTGTGTACGGGCTGCTCGACACCACGAGTGTGTACGGGGCGGCTCAACACCACGAGTGTGTACGGGGCGGCTCGACACCACGAGTGTGTACGGGGCGGCTCAACACCACGAGTGTGTACGGGGCGGTTCAACACCACGAGTGTGTACGGGGCGGCTCAACACCACGAGTGTGTACGGGGCGGCTCGACACCACGAGTGTGTACGGGGCGGCTCGACACCACGAGTGTGTACGGGGCGGCTCAACACCACGAGTGTGTACGGGGCGGCTCAACACCACGAGTGTGTACGGGGCGGCTCAACACCACGAGTGTGTACGGAGCGGCTCAACACCACGAGTGTGTACGGGGCGGCTCAACACCACGAGTGTATACGGGGCGGCTCAACACCACGAGTGTGTACGGGGCGGCTCAGCACCACGAGTGTGTACGGGGCGGCTCAACACCACGAGTGTGTACGGGGCGGCTCGACACCACGAGTGTGTACGGGGCGGCTCGACACCACGAGTGTGTACAGGGCGGCTCGACACCACGAGTGTGTACGGGGCTGCTCGACACCACGAGTGTGTACGGGCGGCTCGACACCAAGAGTGTGTACGTGGCTGCTCGACACCACGAGTGTGTACGGGGTGGCTCGACACCACGACTGTGTACGGGGCGGCTCGACACCACGAGTGTGTACGGGGCGGCTCGACACCACGAGTGTGTACGGGGCTGCTCGACACCACGATTGTGTACGGGGCGGCTCGACACCACGAGTGTGTACGGGGCGGCTCGACACCACGAGTGTGTACGGGGCGGCTCGACACCACGAGTGTGTACGGGGCTGCTCGACACCACGAGTGTGTACGGGGCGGCTCGACACCACGAGTGTGTACAGGGCGGCTCGACACCACGAGTATGTACGGAGCGGCTCAACACCACGAGTGTGTACGGGGCGGCTCGACACCACGAGTGTGTACGGGGCGGCTCGACACCACGAGTGTGTACGGGGCGGCTCAACACCACGATTGTGTACGGGGCTGCTCGACACCACGAGTGTGTACGGGGCGGCTCAACACCACGAGTGTGTACGGGGCGGCTCGACACCACGAGTGTGTACGGGGCGGCTCGACACCACGAGTGTGTACAGGGCGGCTCAACACCACGAGTGTGTACGGGGCGGCTCAACACCACGAGTGTGTACGGGGCGGCTCGACACCACGAGTGTGTACGGGGCTGCTCGACACCACGAGTGAGTACGGGGCTACTGGACACCACGAGTGTGTACGGGGCTGCTCGACACCACGAGTGTGTACGGGGCTGCTCGACACCACGAGTGTGTACGGGGCTACTGGACACCACGAGTGTGTACGGGGCGGCTCGACACCACGAGTGTGTACGGGGCGGCTCGACACCACGAGTGTGTACGGGGCTGCTCGACACCACGAGTGTGTACGGGGCTGCTCGACACCACGAGTGTGTACGGGGCTGCTCGACACCACGAGTGTGTACGGGGCGGCTCGACACCACGAGTGTGTACGGGGCTGCTCGACACAACGAGTGTGTACGGGGCGGCTCAACACCACGAGTGTGTACGGGGCTGCTCGACACCACGAGTGTGTACGGGGCGGCTCAACACCACGAGTGTGTACGGGGCGGCTCAACACCACGAGTGTGTACGAGGCGGCTCAACACCACGAGTGTGTACAGAGCGGCTCGACACCACGAGTGTGTACGGGGCGGCTCGACACCACGAGTGTGTACGGGGCGGCTCAACACCACGAGTGTGTACGGGGCGGCTCAACACCACGAGTGTGTACGGGGCGGCTCAACACCACGAGTGTGTACGGGGCGGCTCAACACCATGAGTGTGTACGGGGCGGCTCAACACCACGAGTGTGTACGGGGCGGCTCAACACCACGAGTGTGTACGGGGCGGCTCAACACCACGAGTGTGTACGGGGCTGCTCGACACTATGAGTGTGTCCGGGGCTGCTCGACACCACGAGTGTGTACGGGGCTGCTCAACACCACGAGTGTGTACGGGGCTCCTCGACACCACGAGTGTGTACGGGGCTGCTCGACACCACGAGTGTGTACGGGGCTGCTCGACACCACGAGTGTGTACGGGGCGGCTCGACACCACGAGTGTGTACGGGGCGGCTCGACACCACGAGTGTGTACGGGGCTGCTCGA
>NC_069451.1:3979880-3982380 GCF_026875155.1 Cherax quadricarinatus | reverse complement strand
AAGCAGCATGGGTTCGACTCCTTGGCTAGTCGCAGTGATGTTATTGATCAATACCACTCATTCAGTATAGTGCTACAAAGGTGTGTGGGTGCGTGTACAGTGCTACCCAGGTGTAAAGGTGTGTGTACAGTGCTACCCAGGTGTAAAGGTGAGTG
The DNA here is from genome assembly GCF_026875155.1 of Cherax quadricarinatus. NCBI lineage: Eukaryota > Metazoa > Arthropoda > Malacostraca > Decapoda > Parastacidae > Cherax > Cherax quadricarinatus. The sequence goes on along the minus strand of NC_069451.1, from coordinate 3,982,225 downwards.
TACAGTGCTACCCAGGTGTGTAGGTGTGTGTACAGTACTACCCAGGTGTGTGTGTGTGTGTGCGTGTATAGTGTTACCCAGGTGTGAAAGTGTCCGTACAGTGCTACCCAGGTGTGTAGGTGCGTGTACAGTGCTACTCGGGTGTGTAGGTGTGTGTACAGTGCTACCCAGCTGTGTGGGCGCGTGTATAGTGCTACCCAGGTGTGTATGTGTGTGTATAGTGCTACCCAATGTGTAGGTGCGTGTACAGTGCTACCCAGGTGTGTAGGAGTGAGCATAGTGCTACCCAGGTGAGTAGGAGTGTGTACGATGCTACCCAGGTGTGTAGGTGTGTGTATAGTGCTACCCAGGTGTGTAGGAGTATGTACAGTGCTACCCAGGTCTGTAGGTGTGTGTACAGTGCTACCCAGGTGTGTAAGTTTGTGTACAGTGCTACCCAGGTGTGTAGGTGTGTATACAGTGCTACCCAGATGTGTAGGTGTGTGTACAGTGCTATCCAAGTGTGTAGGCGTGTATACAGTGCTACCCAGGAGTGTAGGTGTGTGTACAGTGCTACCCAGGTGTGTAGGTGTGTGTATAGTGCTACCCAGGTGTGTAGGAGTGCGTACAATGCTACTCAGGTGTGTAGGTGTGTGTATAGTGCTACCAAGGTGTGTAGGAGAGTGTACAGTGCTACCCAGGAGTGTAGATGTGTGTACAGTGCTACCCAGGTGTGTAGGTGTGTGTACAGTGCTACCCAGGTGTGTAAGTGTGTGTACAGTGCTACCCAGGTGTGTAAGTGTACGTACAGTGCTATCCAGGTGTGTAGGTTTGTGGACAGTGCTACCCAGGTGTGTGTATAGTGCTACCCAGGTGTGTGTACAGTCATACCTAGGTGTGTGTACAGTGCTACCCAGGTGTGTGTACAGTCATACCTAGGTGTGTGTACAGTGCTACCCAGGTGTGTAGGTGTGTGTAGAGTGCTGCCCAGGTATGTAGGTGTATGTACAGTGCTACCCAGGTGTGTAGGTATGTGGACAGTGCTTCCCAGGTGTGTAGGTTTGTGTACAGTGCAACCCAGGTGTGTGTACAGTCGTACCCAGGTGTATGTACACTGCTACCCAGGTGCGTAGGTGCGTGTACAGTGCTACCCAGGTGTGTGCGCAGTGCTACTCAAGTGTGTCTACAGTGCTGCCCAGGTGTGAGTACAGTGCTACCCAGGTGTGTGTACAGTGCTACCCAGGTGTGTGTACAGTGCTACCCAGGTGTGTGTACAGTGCTACTCAGGTATGTGTACATTGCTACCCAGGTATGTGTACATTGCTACCAATTATGTGTACAGTGCTACCCAGGTATGTGTACAGTGCTACCCAGGTATGTGTACAGTGCTACCCAGGTATGTGTACAGTGCTACCCAGGTATGTGTACAGTGCTACCCAGGTATGTGTACAGTGCTACCCAAGTATGTGTACAGTGCTACCCAGGTATGTGTACAGTGCTACCCAGGTATGTGTACAGTGCTTCCCAGGTATGTGTACAGTGCTACCCAGGTATGTGTACAGTGCTACACAGGTATGTGTACAGTGCTACCCAGGTATGTGTACAGTGCTACCCAGGTATGTGTACAGTGCTTCCCAGGTATGTGTACAGTGCTACCCAGGTATGTGTACAGTGCTACCCAGGTATGTGTACAGGGCTACCCAGGTATGTGTACAGTGCTACCCAGGTATGTATACAGTGCTACCCAGGTATGTGTACAGTGCTACCCAGGTATGTGTACAGTGCTACCCAGGTATGTGTACAGTGCTACCCAAGTATGTGTACAGTGCTACCCAGGTATGTGTACAGTGCTACCCAGGTATGTGTACAGTGCTACCCAGGTATGTGTACAGTGCTACCCAGGTATGTGTACAGTGCTACCCAAGTATGTGTACAGTGCTACCCAGGTATGTGTACAGTGCTACCCAGGTATGTGTACAGTGCTACCCAGGTATGTGTACAGTGCTACCCAGGTATGTGTACAGTGCTACCCAGGTATGTGTACAGTGCTACCCAGGTATGTGTACAGTGCTACCCAGGTATGTGTACAGTGCTACCCAGGTATGTGTACAGTGCTACCCAGGTCCTGCTCTTCGTACCTCGTATATCATAAAACAATCTTAAGGATCATTTCAGAATATTAACATACCAACAACAGACATTAACCTTTTACAGATTAACATTCGTGTGCCTAAAAAATACCGTGTCTTTGAAATATCGAAGTGTTACAGCGCTGGAGGTTGAATAACAAAGGCACAATAACAAAGGCACAATACTGTGACTGTGTCAACACAACCAGCACGAAGGAGAGAGATGCCACATAGGTT
>NC_069451.1:3934880-3974880 GCF_026875155.1 Cherax quadricarinatus | reverse complement strand
GAGGATAACAAAAAGATTAGGGGATGAAAGATTGGATATCAGATTTTGGGGGGAGAGAGTATGGAGGAGGTGAACGTAAATTTAGATATTTGGGAGTGGACTGTCAGCGGATGGGTCTATGAAAGATGAGGTGAAACATAGAATTGATGAGGGAAAAAGAGGATAGGTGCACTTAGGGGTCTGTGGAGCAAAGAACTTGTCCTTTGGGGGCAAAAGGGGAATGTATGAGAGTATAGTTTTACCAACGCTCTTATATGGGTGTGAAGCATGGGTGATGACTGTTGCACGAGGAGAAGGCTGGAGGGAGTGGAGATGTCATGTCTGAGGGCAATGTGTGGGTGTGAATATAATGCAGAGAATTCGTAGTTTGGAATTAGAGGAGGTGCGGTATTACCAAAACGTTGTCCAGAGGGCTGAGGAAGGGTTGTTGAGGTGGTTCGGACATGTAAGAAATGGAGCGAAACAGAATGACTTCAAAAGTGTATCAGTCTGTAGTGGAAGGAAGGCGGGGTAGGGTCGGCCTAGGAAAAGGTTGGAGGGGGGGAAAAAAGGGGGGTTTTGTTTTCGAGGGGGTTTGGACTTCCAGCAGGCCCCCCGTACGTGTTTGATGGGAGTGAAGGGAATAAATGGTTTTTTAATATTTAAACGTCTGTTGGAGTTTGAAAAATTTAAAATTTTTTTTTTTAAAGGGTTCGGGAAACCCGGGGCGGGCCCCGACTTGAGTCCTGGAGAGGGGGGAAAGTAATTCCCCTCCCCTCTGAAGGAGGGGTGTTAATTTTTGCGGGTTTAAAAACTGAAAGTGTAAAGCCCCCTTTCGGGCAAAACATGAGGGAGTGAATGAGGGGTAAAAAGTTTTTTTTTTTTTGGGGCCACCCTCCCCTTTGTGGATTTGGGCCAGTGTGATAATAAAAAAAAATTTAAATATATGTAATTTATATAAAAAACACATAAAACCTTTTTGCCCCCCGGGGTATAGGGGCGCGATAAAAAAGAAACACTTTAAACATCTTTCATTTCCATCACTATCTTGCCAAGCGCCCCAAATACTACATTTTAAAAAACTGCAACATATTTCCACCCCCCCTTTCGAGACCACTGAAACCCCCTCCAGTACTCAAGTTCAGTTAACCGGTTTCTCTGAATCCCTTCATAGATTTTATTTTTGTCTCCCCCTTCGCTAATACTAACACTCTCACAAAAAACCGCTTGGGGGAAGTCAAAGCCGATTGCACCCAAAACCCCTGCTTTAAACCTCCCCCTCCCCCCCCAACATTTTCCTGGGGTGACTCCAACCTTCCCTTTCCCCCTTCACTAGGGATTTAAAGTCCTCCCAATTCATTTTTTTTTGTTCCATCTTCTCTAAATGTCTAACCCCCCCTCAAAAACCCCTCCTCAGTCCTCTGGATCAGCCGGCTGTGGCTCGAAACTTTTGGATTTGCGTGCGGCCAGCTAACACCCTTTGGGTTTGATCGGGGCCCTGATCCATCGGGGGGCCTGGTCTAAACCGGGGCCGCGGGGGCTTTTGACCCCGAATAAACCTCCAGGAAACCTCCAGGTAACCCTAAACCCCTCATGAACCCCAAACTAAGGGATTCTCTGCAAAAAATTTTCCCACACCAAAAACTTTTCCCTAGACAGAACTCCCCACTCCCCCCACCTTCTCCTTTTGAAACGTTCACCCCCCTTTTCTTCACACCCAAAAAAGAGCGGAAACCAACAATGCCTCATGAAATTCCCTTTTTTGCTTCCAGGAAATCATTTTTTGTCTCCAAAACCCTCCCAGTGAAACCCATTTCAACTTTTTCCCCTATCATTTCCCTTGGCTCACTTCTTTTTTTGCACAACCCTTCTGCTGACAAGTTCACCCCCCAAAATATCGGGAATGAAATTCACTTCCTCCCATACCCCCTTCCAATCGATATTTTATTTTTCATTACCTTTTTTTTTTTTTGGAATCCTCTTCCCCTTTTGATTTTTAAACATTTTGACTTTTTAATTTTTTTTTTTTAATCCCCTTTCCCAAAAATTCCATCCACCAACCTCTGTAACTTCTCTTCAGAATCTCCCAAAACCAAAACTTTTAACCAGCAAAAAAGCGTCTATAATATCCCCCATTTTTGTTTTAAAATTTCCCTTTTTTTTTAATCGCGGGACTTTTTGCCAACACTCGAGCAATCACTTCTTTTACAACCCCATCTATAAATATATATTTTTTTTTATATTTTCATTTAAAAAACCCCCACAAAAGTAAAAAAGATGCATAATAATAACAAAAAAATACAAAAAAAAAATAATAGATTCTGCGCTACACCAGGTTATTCCAGGAGATACAAGTTTTTAAAAAACACCCCTTTAAAAAAACATTTCTCTCCCAAAAAACAAAATACACTAGGGCATTTCAGTCAAGAAAAGGTAACCCCCCCAACTGCGAACAAAGAAAAACACCAAAAAAGACCTCACAAAGGTTTTTTCCCTAATTAGGGGGAACCCTTTACAAACTATTACATCAAATACCACATACAAAGTGCAAAATCATCACAGGTTAGAACATAAAAACTAAAACGAAGGAACACTGCAGAAGGCCCAAATGGCCCTTTTCGAGGGCAGGTCCAAGTCCCCCACCGGGTTAACCAATGCACCCAACCTAGTCAGGTTTAGGGCCCCACTGACTTTAAAGGGGGGAACACGGCAACCGAAACCTTTTTACACAAGCTATCAGGGCTAAAAATCACACCCACCCACATTCCCACTCATGTATTTATCCAACCATTTTTAAAGCTACAACAACGTTTTTCTGGCCTCAAAACGTACTTGGGAGTTTTTTTCCACTCATCCACAACTCTATTTCCAAAACCCGTACTTTCCCCCTATCCCTCCTGAATCTGAATTTTTCCAACTTAAAACCCCTTGCTGCGATCCCGTCTAGGCTAATATTTTCAGCACACATTTACTCCCCCTTTATTTATTCCTGTCTTTCCCCTTTTTAAAAAAACCCCAAACATTTCCCCCCTAATTCTACGTCTTTCTAGAAGTGCATTTTTAGGGCCCTTATCTAAACCTCATAGGGGAAATTTTTTGATACATGGGAAACATCTTTTTCACCTCCTTTTTACAAATTTTTCCAAAAATTTATTTTGTAATACGGGGAAACCCAAAAATGTGCAGCTTTAAACTAAATTTAAAACCCCACCCAAAGGGAAATAAGATTGAAGAACAACCTGAGGGCTCCTATTAAATTTTTGCTTCTTGTATGAAGCCAAAAGGGTTCTATTAGCTTTTTTTTTTTTTTGCGAACAAATTTTTGCACTTTGCCCTTTGGGTTTTAGATTACTGCTAACCAGAAAATCCTAAACTTTTTCGAAACCTAATAATTTAAATCACAAATTTTTTAGTTTTTATGTGGGGATGGTTTATTGTCCTGTCCAACCCTTTAAAAACTTAGGCATTTGTCTATTTAAAAATGCCTCGCCCACCTTTTTTCCCACCACGCATCAGTCCCATTTAAATCTTTCCCGGGGTGCTCGAATGTCCTGTCCAAAAGAATTCGAAAGGCCTATTTTTGGGGTCATCGCAAACTTCCATGTCGCCTTTAAAGCCCCCCATCTTGTCGTTTATTTAATTGGGGAAACCAGGGGGGCCCCAAAAACTGACCCCTTTTGGGGAAAACCGCTCGTGACGCTTCCCCACTCTGAATTTTTTTCCCCCCTTTATCAAACCTCTGGGTGCTATTTGTCAACCATGCCTCTATCCAGGAAAAAATTTCTCCTCCTATTCCAGTGCCCTTTTAAATTTTCCCCCAATATTCCCCTGATGTGGGACCCTGTCAAAAGCCTTACTGAAGTCCATAACACAAAAAATTTTCGTTACCAGTCTCCCCCCAAAATACCTTAGTGAAAAAAGTAAAAAATTTCGAAGGGCAGAACGTCCCTTTGAAAAACCATGCGAGTTTCTTTTGTTTTAATTTTTGCTTTTCAAGGTGGTACGAACTGCCTGGGCAATTATTTTTCCATAAATTTCCCACTATGGGGGGTTAGGCTTATTGTCAATTCAATAAGACCTTCCCCTTTTTTTAAAAAAGGATCACTTTGCCATTTTCCCTTATCGGGCCCCACCCATTTTGTAGTGATTTTTGAAAAGTTTACCCAAAGGGTGTGCTAACTCCTTTTTACTTCCTTTAAACCCTTCATACAGTTCACAGGCCGGGGGATTTGTTGGGTTTTTTAATTTTATCTATTGCCTAAGGACCATGTCACTTGTACCCAATAGTGCACATTTTATTATCTCCGTTCTACATAATTATCATTCGGGAATATCACGGGATCCTCCGTGAAAAAACTGAGGAATATTGTTAAAATTCACACTTTTCCTATCACTGTCAGTGAGCTGCCCGGGGAACTTTTGATGGGCCAATCTGCCCTGATCTTACTTCGTATACCTGAAAGAACCTTTTGGGTATCTTCGATCCTCAACTTAAACCTCATAACCTTTTGTTTTTTCTAATTCCCTTTTTTATTTCTCTTTTTTAAACTGAATATATCGATTTTTAAATTGCCCCCCCTCTTTTATTTGCCTATAACCTCTCTTTGCCAAATCAGTATTTAATCTTTTTTCATCCATTTGGGGACATTTTTGTTTTGATTTTTTCCCTATTTGGAACAAAATTTTGCTGAGCAGCTAACATCCCGGGAAAGCATCATATCGCAACCATCACCCCAACCGACCCCATCGGGCTTCCAGTTCACCCCCCTAAAAATTTTTTTCAGCCCTTTGAAATCACCAAGCGAAAGTCAGGGCGGAGACTTGATTCCATTTTTTGGGGGAATTCCATGATATTTAAAACTGAGGATTTTGATCATCTCCCCAACTCCATTAACCCAAATTATTAATTAGTTTTCCCTACGGGGCAAAAACCCAAATCGGGGAGGTTATTTCCCCCTATTGGCTCTTCACAAACTGTTTTAAAAAAACAATCCGGTCGACAAAAAAGTCACCCGACTCAAAATTTTCCCTGTCAAATTGCTCCAGTAATCTGTCTATATTAAAGTCTCCCTTACACAACATTTTCGTATGTAGATCCCCTACAATTTTCGTCCCATAAATTTACTCACTCCCTATCAATTTTTGGGGGCCCTTAAATCACACCCAAAATTATTTTTTCTCGGCCCCGAGAAGCTTAACCAAAAATTCATGGCGACCTTCTAATTAATACTTTCTAACACAAAAAATTTAAATTGCTCGACATACTCGCATCCACCACCTTTCCTTTGACCCGTCAGTGGAAAAATTTTATACCCTTGTATGTGACTTTCAATGGCATCTCTCTATCTTTCAGATTGACCAGGTCTCGTTATAGAAATAATTCTTTTTTTTTTCCTGCATTTGCAATTAATTTTAGCTCATCTATCTTATTTCAAAACCACTCCCTATTAGTATAGAAAAACCTAAGGGAGCTAGCCCCTTTGCTGCCCTCCTGTCCCCCTTTTTTTTTTTCTGCCCTTTTTTCTTTTGTCTTATTTAAAATTTTATGCTGAACCCCCTTTTATACTTTTACTGTTCCCCCCCCTATGTTCAACCTCTTGTTTCCCACACACACCCAACCTCATCTTCCATCATTAAAATCTAGGCATTTACCAATGCCTTCCAATCGATCGCAAGTCTACACCCCTCCCCAAGGATAACCCCACCCTTGATCATATCATGTTTGCCAAAAAGTTGTTCCATTGTCAATGAATGGGTTGCAATTCCTTGCAGTATCTGTCTAGCCAAATTACACCAATTGCTCTAGACAACCTTTCTTCCACCCCCTTCTAGGCAATGCTACATATGATTGGGGTCCCTCCCCTTTGACTTAAGAAAATCTAAGCTGACCTTTCTTACTACAGCTCTTTCCTCCTACCCTTTCCCAATCATTTTCCCCCCACACTGAGACAATAAGGGGGTTTTCCCATTTCCTGACATGATTTATCCATCTGTTGACAATGTCCCCAACACCAGCTCCAGGGGAAACACACTCTATCTCCATCTTTTTATTCCATTACAAAAAAAGCACGTCAACATACTTACCTGAAGTCACCAAAAACAAAAAGCCTTACCTCATTACGGGGGAGTAACCCTTTCCCTTCACTGGCCACGAATACATTTATCCTGGAGAACAAGAAGCGATTTCCTACCTTTAGATCTCACTCTTTAAATTTTCCTTACTCTGACCCTCCCATTACGGAAACAACTCGCCACTTTTAGCGTGCTGGCTGCACCTCACGCGTACCCGTTGCACCTCCCCACCTACAGCCTCCTCACAGTGAGAGACAACTGCACCTCCGCTAGAAGCCCATTCCCCCATTTCCAACCCCCTCACCCCACCCCCAGGCCCATTCTCACACACAAAAATATACTAACAAATCATGCATAAGGATATACCCTAAAAAGCTATCATAAGTAAAAAAAACACCAATACGAACATACCCTCTAGTACAGAGATTGGTTAAAGTTTTGTTATGGAAAAAGCATAACCAAAATAATTCTAAGGAACGTTTGTTCCTATACACAATCCATGTGAAAACATGGGGTTTTTGTTAACAAAAAAAGATATTTACAAACGTGTAATCTAAAACCCAAAATACCAGTCAAATATGAAAAATTAAAGTAGGGTAAGAAAGTATCAAATGCAAGTATGGAAAATATTGACAGTAGTGTAAGAAAGTATCAAATCAAGTCTGGGAAAAAATTAACAGTTGGAAGAAAGTATCAAGTGCAAGTACGGGAAAAATTTCATAGTGGTAAGAAAATATCAATGCAATACTGGGAAAAAATTAACAGTAGTGTAAGAAATATCAAGTGCAAGACTGGGAAAAAATTGACAGAGTGGGAAAAAATATCAGGCAAGACTGAAAATATTAACGTATGGGAAAAAGTATCAAGTGCAAGTACTGGGAAAATATTAACATATGGTAAAAAGTATCAAGTGCAGTAAGGTAAATATTAAAAGTAGTGGAAAAAAGTACAAAGTCAAGTACTGAAAATATTTAAAAGTAATGGGAAGAAAGTATCAAAGGGAGTACGGTAATATAACAGAGTGTAAAAAGTATCAATGCAAGTACGGGGAAAAAATTAACAGTAGTGGGAAAAAGTATCAATTCAAGTACTGGAAAATATTAAAATATGGGAAAAAAGTATCAAGTGCAAGTACTGGGAAATTAACAGTGTGGTAAGAAAATATCAAATGCAAATACTGGGAAAAAATTAAAAGAGTGGTAAGAAATATCAATGAAGCTGGAAAATATTACATAGGTAAGAAAGTACAAGGCAATATGGTAAAAAATTAACAGTATGGTAAAAAGATCAAATGCAAGTCTGGAAATATAACAGTAGGGGAAGAATATCAATGCAATACGGGAAATATTAACAGATGTAAGAAAGTATCAAGTGCAAGTACTGGAAAATATTAACATATGGTTAAAAAGTAAAGTGCAAGTACTGGAAAATTTAAAAGTAGTGTAAAAAAGTACAAATGCAAGTTGGGAAATAAACATAGTGGTAAAATATCAAGGCAAATACTGAAAATATTAAGAGTATGGGAAGAAAGTATCAAGCAAGTACTGGGAAAATTTAAAAAGTAGTGGGAAGAAGAAATGGAACGTTTAAAAAGAACAAAAAACAATGATTTAAAATACAATTTCAACTTACATCATCGTATAACAAATTTTATTAAGGGAAACTCCAAAAAAAATTTCCTTTACATTGGTTAAAATAAAAAATCTGATAGCCTTTTACCGCCACCGCCTAATATAAACTCTTAATTTTTTTTTTTTTTTGAAAAAGAAACAAAAGGGTACATACATGTAACATACAATGATAAATAAAATCAAAACACATGCTCTTATAACAAAAGGTACTCAGCAATTACTGACATCCCACACACATCAAATGATTTAAGACCAAACCCTACACATAATTTAATACATTCCACATATGTATATAAACCCTAAACCCTTGTCCACAAAATTTTTGGTATAAACCCCTTAACAGTAAAAACCAAACCTCCAGTGCAGTACTGAACCTTCAAATTCTATCCATACAAAACGGCAACACTAACATGATATAAACCCGAGACCTATACATACTCTTAAATTAATACAACATACAACCTCCAGCAGACTACAATGAATAAAAATAAAAGCTAAACAAAAATTCACAAACTCTAATACATAATACAAGACATTTGTCCTTTCATCTCGACAGTCCTTCTCACTGCACAAGGCATCAACCCTACAAATCCACCCCAAGTAGTAAGTATAAGGCCCGTTTTATCTTGCCGGTCCCAAAAGAGAAGACATGTACCTCAGAAAACCGATGTCTTGAATCCAAAATGTCTTATCTGGTTTCTTAAAACCGAGATCCTAAGGGCTCGTTATCCTGGCTATAAAGAGAATTTCTTACACAGTGAACATAACCATCAGGGTTAGAATATTATCCTTGGAATCTACCCTTATGTCTCTCTAAGGCAAAACATTCCTGTAAAACATAGCTTACAATCCAGACAAAACTGTCACTACCTTCCTCTTAAACACCACAAATACTCCAGCAGGCAGAAACCCCCCCGCCCCCCTTTACATCCCCCAAGAAGGAGACCAACCCTTTGCTAATCCTCAGGGACCCCGACAAAGGGTACCCACAGTGAGGCTCCTATAACCTTCCGGGAAACTTTTTTCCCAGAACGTCCCATAAACAAGGATATTCCTACACTTTGCACAAATAACCCGCACATAGAAGAGAGAAGCTTACGACGACGTTTCGGTCCGATTTGGACCATTTACAAAGTCACACTAACCAGAAGTGGAGCACGACGGCTATATATAGGCAGGAAGAGGTAGTGGTGGTAGTAGTAGTAGTAGTAGTAGTGGTGATTAGGCTTGCCGACACTAACAATGCTCTTTTCTGTCACGTCAGAGATCACAGCCATCCTATAGACTGGTCTTCTGCTAAAACTGTCTTCCCTACTTCCAACTTTAACAGTCGCCGTCTTGTTGAATCCTCTCTAGTACACAACTTTCCTTGTATGAATCTTAGTCGTGGCTTCGTCTCTGTAGATGCCTTCCTCTCCCACTACATTGTAAAATGCTCCAAACTTCAGAACACCCGTGACTTAACCTGATTCCTCATTTTTTTTCTTCTTCTCCCTCTTCCCCTTTCCTCTTTCGTTTTTTTGTCTTTCTTCTGTCGCGTGTTTCTGTTCCTTCATTATTTATTTCATCACTTCCCCTTCCCCCCACCTCTGTGCACTTGCTCTCCCTCTGTGGGCACCTAGCATCCTTGCAGTGCTTCCCTGTCTTTATATTTGACTGGCTCCTCCTCCTTAGTTCCCCACTACTACCACTACTACTACTACTACCACCACTACTACTACTACCACCACCACTACTACTACCACCACTACCTCTTCCTGCCTATATATAGCCGTCGTGCTCCACTTCTGGTTAGTGTGACTTTGTAAATGGTCCAAGTCGGACCGAAACGTCGTCGTAAGTTCCTCTTTTCTATGTGCGGGTTATTTGTGTATCGTTCCAGTCACGGTATTGTGCCTTTTTTTGTTACCTACACTTTATCCTATAGAATCTAGCCGCCAACGCTTTTATTTTTATATCACCCCTTAATTAATTCTCTCATTCCCCATGATATATCCTGATAGTCTACTATGACGTACATTATAGCCCTTCCCACATCCTTAGGCACTCCTCTTACATCTAACATAAAGCCCTTAAAAGCGGCATACGTCCACAATCTACATGCCTCCTCCATGACCCTTCCTACTTTAGCTCCCCTCACACCCCCTTCCTTAATATACCTCCGCTTGATATATATAGCCATTACTCTCAGTCCTAAAGGCAACAAACCTAAACCCCCTCTTTGAACATCCGTCATAACTAACTTCTTACTTAACCATGCCCTCCCAAACCCCCACACAAACTTTAGCACCCTCCTCTGCATTTCCACAATGTCCTGTGCCTCTAAGGGAAAAACCTCTGCCACCCCCCATACCTTGCTATAGACAAGTGAGTTTACCACCACTACCCTCTGTTGCAAAGCTAGGCCCCTCACACTTAAACCTCCAAGTCTACCTAAAACCTTACCCATGAGAGACTCCGAATTTATCCTCCTGCAGGTCTGCATCTCTGCCATATACCATATTCCACATACCCTGATTCTATCAACCACTGTCCATCCTGACCCCACCCTCAAGCCCCTAACCTATCCAATTACCAACCTCTAGTAACCTTGATTTCACCGTATTAACTCGCATCCCCGTATTAGTACCATACATCTGAATCACTCTACCCACCCTCCTTAACGCCTCCTTACCCCGGAGCAAAAGAGTAGTATCATCCACATACCCCACTATGCCCCCTTTGCACCCCCCTCCATTTCCTGTTTGTCCATCACCCCCTCAACAGACTCATAGAAGGGATTCTGCACACAAGCAAAAAGCAACTGCGATAGCGGGCAACCCTGCATCGAACCTCTCTCCATCGGTACACTTTCACCCAACCTCCCATTTACCTGTACCGTCACCTCCACCTCAGCATACAGGGTATTTACCCATCTCACCACCTCTTCCCAAAACCCCAACAGCTCTAAGCAAACCCTTAAGAAATCTCTATCCACACAATCATATGCATTCTCCCAATCTAAACCTAGTATTCCCCCTCCCTTACCACTCTCTAGAAAATCCTTAATATAAACATGGCCATCCCTCATCCTTCTCCCCGGAATTCCAAACTACCCCCTATGTATCACTAAACCCAACACTTTCCTCATTCTATTGCTCAAAATCTTAGCAAAAATTTTGTAATCCGAGCACATTAACGAAATCGCTGGATAATCATTCAAAACTCGGCATTCCTTTTTGGGCACTAAAACCGTGACACCCGTTCTTTGCGAGTTTCCCATCCTCCCACTACTTAACATACAATTCAAAACCCCCACCAGACAATGCCTTACACACCCCCAATGACACCTATAAAAATCGTTTGGTATGCCATCTATCCCAGGGGTTTTACCCTGGCACAGCCCAAAAACCGCATCCTCCACCTCTGCTACACTAATACTACTCTCGAACTTTTCACTGTTCTGCTCACTTAAAATCCCATTGATCACTTCATCCCCAAAACTTCCTTCACCGACACCCCCCACAACCCTCCTCCATTTCTCCCTAAACCAAAAATCAGTATACAAACTAATATTTTCCATGGTGGATAGGCCCTGACCCTCCTCAAATCCACCCCCCTCCCTATTCCTGCCACTAGATATGCCAAGGTGGTTTTCACCTGCCTTTCCTTAAACTTCCTGAGTACAAATCCCGACGGCCTATCCCCCCTTAAAACATCCTCCAACCCCACCCTGACTCTAATTGCCTCAAACCTTTCATTATGGATCTCTGCCAACCTACTTCACAAACTTCCCATGTCCTCACTCTGCCCCACCCTTTCCTCTTCATAACAGTCATTTAACTGACCTTCAAGATAATTTTGTAGACCATAGCGCCACCTCGCCATCTCCTTTCCCTGTACTTTAAAAAAGTTTGCGATCCCAACTTTAGCCCTCATTTCCCACCAATCCAATAAATCCATCTCCCCATTCCTAGTCTCCCAAAAGGACCTCCACCAATCCTCGAATCCTGTAGCTTCACCCTCCTCCCTAAGTAGCCTCACATTCAATTTCCAGTATCCCACATAAACTCACACTATACCATCTACCCTCAAATCAGCTATAACGGCTCGATGATCAGAAAAACCCACATCTACAGTCCTCACCCTCTCCACACTTATTCCCTGCCTGACATAAATCCTATCTAACCTTACCACATATCCCCTACGAATAAAGGTGTGTTCCACTCCTTCTCCTCTACTCCCCACCACATCTACAACTCCAACATCCCGCAATACGTCTCTAAGAACCCCCAAAAGCACAACCCGCCCCCCCAGAACCACATCCTTATTCCTAGTCACACAATTCCAATCCCCCCAAGCACCGTAATAGCCAGTAATCCTCGCAAATGATACACCAGGACATCTCGTACAAAATCCACCTTCACTCCAGCATTACTAGTTGCTGGCATGTACACCCCTACAAAACAAACCCGCCCGGCCCCCCAAAACCCATCCACCCTGACAACCCTCCCACCCCCCTCCCAACCCAGGACACGCAAAGGACTGGTCTCCTTTACCGCCACAGCCACACCTCCTTTCAACCTCAAAGCATTACTGGTAAACAACCTATAACCTTTCAAAACCAAATCACATCCTAACCTATGGTTATGCTCCTGCAAAAAAAACAGACATCAGTGCTAAATCTCCTTAAAAACCACTCTAACCATACCCTCTTGACCTCGGTCTTAAGACTGTTTACATTGAAAGTTGCACACCTGAATGTTACAAGAATGGCGGCTTACCCCTATGCCGATGAGGCTTACTTGGTTCTCCTTTTATAGGTCTCTGGCCATCTCTAGTATTCCCCCATTCCTGCCCTCCAACCCCTCCCTGTCCTTTCCTGCCGATCTTCCCATTGCATTCCCTCCCCCGGTCTCGCCATTTCCACCACAGCTGCCCAAACCTTCTTCCCCGGGCGCTGCGCTGGTGTGAGGACCTCGTCCATGTCTGACGCCCCCACTGGTCTCTTGCGGAAGCTACCCTCCACACACATATCCTCTTCAATCGTATCTTCTTGATGAACACCACCACATTGCTCTCCATTCTTACTCCTTTTCTGTTCATCCATCACCTCGACATCACCTAACCTCACGTCACCTTCCACACCATGTTCCGACTCTTCCAAAAAATCCTTCAGCACAGCTTCCAATATCCCTTCCTGAGCAGAATCTGTAGTCTCCAACGGTTTGTCTGGCAGCATTATTTCCCCCCCCCATCCGTTTCCTCTGGGAGCGTAACACGTCTCCAAAGCCGCCTCAGTTCTTTCAACCTCCTCACTCCATATGCTCTTCCCCCGACCTTCCACATCACCCATCAAAATGTCCAAGGCTTCTAACTGCTTGTCATCAGAAACTGTTTCTTGCACCCTAGGTCCCTGTCTCCTGGGGCATTGTGGCGCCATGTGCTCATAAGAGTCACATAAATGGCACGTCCTCCTCTGCACCACATAGTGTACAAAAACCTGAGTTCTATAGCCATGCAATGTGACATACGATGGTATCAGCCGCCTCAGGGTCATTTTCAGTGTGAAGGATCCTTCCGGCAGCCCCTCATATGGGCCGTCCCTCCACATTCCCATGCTCGCCGAATGGACAGTCCCATAACCGCTGAACACATCCTGAAGGCTGCATGCTGTCGCTTCAAAAGGTACATTCCTTACACTCACCCAAGTAAAATACATACTTAGAAACATCATGCATGCATACTTCTACTGCCGAATTTACGCTCATTCTCCGTTCCTGAAATTCGTCGACGATGCTGGAGTAGAAACCGGCCCTCATGAACTTCACAAAGACCCTTGACATGCCGTTCAGTGCCACACCGTACAACTCTTCATTGGGGATTCCATAAACGCCCCTGATATTTCCTGGGAGGAGAACGTTCATCGTGGCGCTGATTAAAGATCCCCATACCAGCTCGATGCAGACAGTATTTATACGCCGGCCATTTTGGTGCTAATGCTATGTTTTCCTCACCAGGTGGCGTACAGGAGAAACTGTAGAAGCGTCCTCTCTCCCCGCAGGTCGAGAGACAAAAGTGCTATAAATATATTGAACAATTTACTGGGATATAATCTTTCTGTTTTGCATGATGGTAGGATTGCTGGTTTCTTTTTCTGTCTCATAAACACGCTAGATAACAGGGATATCTTGCTACTCCTGCTTACACTTTGGTCACACTTCACAGACACGCACATGCATATATATATACATACATCTAGGTTTTTCTCCTTTTTCTAAATAGCTCTTGTTCTTCTTTATTTCTTCTATTGTCCATGGGGAAGTGGAAAAGAATCTTTCCTCCGTAAGCCATGCGTGTCGTATGAGGCGACTAAAATGCCGGGAGCAATGGGCTAGTAACCCCTTCTCCTGTAGACATTTACTAAAAAAGAGAAGAAGAAAAACTTTATAAAACTGGGATGCTTAAATGTGCGTGGATGTAGTGCGGATGACAAGAAACAGATGATTGCTGATGTTATGAATGAAAAGAAGTTGGATGTCCTGGCCCTAAGCGAAACAAAGCTGAAGGGGGTAGGGGAGTTTCAGTGGGGGGAAATAAATGGGATTAAATCTGGAGTATCTGAGAGAGTTAGAGCAAAGGAAGGGGTAGCAGTAATGTTGAATGATCAGTTATGGAAGGAGAAAAGAGAATATGAATGTGTAAATTCAAGAATTATGTGGATTAAAGTAAAGGTTGGATGCGAGAAGTGGGTTATAATAAGCGTGTATGCACCTGGAGAAGAGAGGAATGCAGAGGAGAGAGAGAGAGATTTTGGGAGATGTTAAGTGAATGTATAGGAGCCTTTGAACCAAGTGAGAGAGTGATTGTGGTAGGGGACATGAATGCTAAAGTAGGAGAAAATTTTAGAGAGGGTGTGGTAGGTAAGTTTGGGGTGCCAGGTGTAAATGATAATGGGAGCCCTTTGATTGAACTTTGTATAGAAAGGGGTTTAGTTATAGGTAATACATATTTTAAGAAAAAGAGGATAAATAAGTATACAAGATATGATGTAGGGCGAAATGACAGTAGTTTGTTGGATTATGTATTGGTAGATAAAAGACTGTTGAGTAGACTTCAGGATGTACATGTTTATAGAGGGACCACAGATATATCAGATCACTTTCTAGTTGTAGCTACACTGAGAGTAAAAGGTAGATGGGATACAAGGAGAATAGAAGCATCGGGGAAGAGAGAGGTGAAGGTTTATAAACTAAAAGAGGAGGCAGTTAGGGTAAAATATAAACAGCTATTGGAGGATAGATGGGCTAATGAGAGCATAGGCAATGGGGTCGAAGAGGTATGGGGTAGGTTTAAAAATGTAGTGTTAGAGTGTTCAGCAGAAGATTGTGGTTACAGGAAAGTGGGTGCGGGAGGGAAGAGGAGCGATTGGTGGAATGATGATGTAAAGAGAGTAGTAAGGGAGAAAAAGTTAGCATATGAGAAGTTTTTACAAAGTAGAAGTGATGCAAGGAGGGAAGAGTATATGGAGAAAAGGTTAAGAGAGTGGTGAAGCAATGTAAAAAGAGAGCAAATGAGAGAGTGGGTGAGATGTTATCAGCAAATTTTGTTGAAAATAAGAAAAAGTTTTGGAGTGAGATTAACAAGTTAAGAAAGCCTAGAGAACAAATGAAATTGTCAGTAAAAAATAGGAGAGGCGAGTTATTAAATGGAGAGTTAGAGGTATTGGGAAGATGGAGGGAATATTTTGAGGAATTGTTAAATGTTGATGAAGATAGGGAAGCTGTGATTTCGTGTATAGGAAAAGGAGGAATAACATCTTGTAGGAGTGAGGAAGAGCCAGTTGTGAGTGTGGGGGAAGTTCATGAGGCAGTAGGTAAAATGAAAGGGGGTAAGGCAGCCGGGATTGATGGGATAAAGATAGAAATGTTAAAAGCAGGTGGGGATATAGTTTTGGAGTGGTTGGTGCAATTATTTAATAAATGTATGGAAGAGGGTAAGGTACCTAGGGATTGGCAGAGAGCATGCATAGTTCCTTTGTATAAAGGCAAAGGGGACAAAAGAGAGTGCAAAAATTATAGGGGGATAAGTCTGCTGAGTATACCTGGTAAAGTGTATGGTAGAGTTATTATTGAAAGAATTAAGAGTAAGACGGAGAATAGGATAGCAGATGAACAAGGAGGCTTTAGGAAAGGTAGGGGTGTGTGGACCAGGTGTTTATAGTGAAACATATAAGTGAACAGTATTTAGATAAGGCTAAAGAGGTCTTTGTGGCATTTATGGATTTGGAAAAGGCGTATGACAGGGTGGATAGGGGGGCAATGTGGCAGATGTTGCAAGTGTATGATGTAGGAGGTAGGTTACTGAAAGCAGTGAAGAGTTTTTACGATAATAGTGAGGCTCAAGTTAGAGTATGTAGGAAAGAGGGAAATTATTTCCCAGTAAAAGTAGGCCTTAGACAAGGATGTGTGATATCACCGTGGTTGTTTAATATATTTATAGATGGGGTTGTAAGAGAAGTAAATGCGAGGGTCTTGGCAAGAGGCGTGGAGTTAAAAGATAAAGAATCACACACAAGGTGGGAGTTGTCACAGCTGCTCTTTGCTGATGACACTGTGCTCTTGGGAGATTCTGAAGAGAAATTGCAGAGATTGGTGGATGAATTTGGTAGGGTGTGCAAAAGAAGAAATTAAAGGTGATACAGGAAAGAGTAAGGTTATGAGGATAACAAAAAGATTAGGTGATGAAAGATTGAATATCAGATAGGAGGGAGAGAGTATGGAGGAGGTGAATGTATTCAGATATTTGGGAGTGGACGTGTCAGCGGATGGGTCTATGAAAGATGAGGTGAATCATAGAATTGATGAGGGGAAAAGAGTGAGTGGTGCACTTAGGAGTCTGTGGAGACAAAGAACTTTGTCCTTGGAGGCAAAGAGGGGAATGTATGAGAGTATAGTTTTACCAACGCTCTTATATGGGTGTGAAGCATGGGTGATGAATGCTGCAGCGAGAAGAAGGCTGGAGGCAGTGGAGATGTCATGTCTGAGGGCAATGTGTGGTGTGAATATAATGCAGAGAATTCGTAGTTTGGAAGTTAGGAGGAGGTGCGGGATTACCAAAACTGTTATCCAGAGGGCTGAGGAAGGGTTGTTGAGGTGGTTCGGACATGTAGAGAGAATGGAGCGAAACAGATTGACTTCAAGAGTGTATCAGTCTGTAGTGGAAGGAAGGCGGGGTAGGGGTCGGCCTAGGAAAGGTTGGAGAGAGGGGGTAAAGGAGGTTTTGTGTGCGAGGGGCTTGGACTTCCAGCAGGCATGCGTGAGCGTGTTTGATAGGAGTAAATGGAGACAAATGGTTTTTAATACTTGACGTGCTGTTGGAGTGTGAGCAAAGTAACATTTATGAAGGGGTTCAGGGAAACCGGCAGGCCGGACTTGAGTCCTGGAGATGGGAAGTACAGTGCCTGCACTCTGAAGGAGGGGTGTTAATGTTGCAGTTTAAAAACTGTAGTGTAAAGCACCCTTCTGGCAAGACAGTGATGGAGTGAATGATGGTGAAAGTTTTTCTTTTTCGGGCCACCCTGCCTTGGTGGGAATTGGCCAGTGTGATAATATAAAAAATAATATAATAATATAATCTTTCTCCTACAAACTCTAACCTGAGCCTCACTATCCTCGTATAATCTTAACTGCTTTCGAAAACCTACCACCTATTCCATACACTGGCAACATGTGCCACGTTGCTCCCCTATCCACCCTATCATATACCTTTTCTAAATCCATAAATGCAACGAAAACCTCCTTACCCTTATCTAAATACTGTTCACTTACATGCTTCACTGTAAACACTCGATCCTGCTCCCCGTCTGACTCTGAGTTCTTTCAATGGTAACTGGACTATACACCTTACCAGGTACACTCAACAGGCTTATTCTTCTGTGTGTGTGTGTGTGTGTGTGTGTGTGTGTGTGTGTGTGTGTGTGTGTGTGTGTGTACTCACCTATTTGTACTCACCTATTTGTGGTTGCAGGGGTCGAGTCCTAGCTCCTGGCCCCGCCTCTTCACCGGTTGCTACTAGGCCCTCTCTCTCCCCGCTCCATGAGCTTTATCAAACCTCGTCTTAAAACTGTGTATGGTTCCTGCCTCCACTACGTCATTTTCTAGGCTATTCCACTGCCTTACAACTCTATGACTGAAGAAATACTTCCTACTATCTCTCTGACTCATTTGTGTCTTCAACTCCAATTGTGGCCTCTTGTTTCTGTATCCCTCCCTGGAACATCCTGTCCTTGTCCACCTTGTCTATTCCACGCAGTATTTTATATGTCGTTATCATGTCTCCCCTGATCCTCCTGTCCTCAGTGTCGTCAGGCCGATTTCCCTTAATCTTTCTTCATAGGACATTCCCCTTAGCTCTGGAACTAACCTTGTTGCAAACCTTTGTACTTTCTCTAGTTTCTTGACGTGCTTTATCAAGTGCGGGTTTCCAAACAGGTGCTGCATACTCCAGTATGGGCCTGACATACACGGTGTACAGTGTCTTGAATGATTCCTTACTAAGGTATCGGAATGCTGTTCTCAGGTTTGCCAGGCGCCCATATGCTGCAGCAGTTATCTGATTGATGTGTGCTTCCGGAGACATGCTCGGTGTTATACTCACCCCAAGATCTTTCTCCTTGAGTGAGGTTTGCAGTCTTTGGCCACCTAGCCTATACTCTGTCTGTGGTCTTCTGTGCCCTTCCCCTATCTTCATGACTTTGCATTTGGCAGGATTAAATTCGAGAAGCCATTTGCTGGACCAGGTGTCCAGTCTGTCCAGGTCTCTTTGAAGGGTCCTGCCTGGTCCTCATCAGATTTAATTCTCCTCATTAACTTCACATCATCTGCAAACAGGGACACTTCTGGGGTCTAACCCTTCCGTCAGGGTCGTTCACATATACCAAAAATAGCACTGGTCCTAGGACCGACCCCTGTGGGACCCCGCTCGGGCACAGGTGCCCACTGTGATACATCATTACGTACCATGACTCGTTGTTGCCCCCCTGTCAGGGATTCTCTGATCCATTGCAGTGCCCTTCCTGTTATAAGGCGCCTGATGCTCTAGCTTCTGCACTAATCTCTTGTGAGGAACTGTGTCAAAGGCCTTCTTGCAGTCCAAGAAGATGCATCAACCCACCCCTCTCTCTCTTGTCTTACTTCTGTTATTTTATCATAAAACTCCAGAAGGTTTTTGACACCCGGATTTCCTTCCGTGAATCCGTGCTGGTTGGCATTTATACCCTGTTTCCGTTCCAGGGGCTCCACCACTCTCCTCCTGATAATCTTTTCCATAATTTTGCATACTATACACGTCAGGACACAGGTCTATAGTTTAGTGCCTCTTTTTCTGTCTCCTTTTTTTAAAATGGGAACTACATTTTCCGTCTTCCCCTACCTCAGGTAGTTGCCCAGTTTCCAGGGATGTGTTTGAAGGGTTGTGGTAAGTGGTACGCACAACATATCTCTCCCTCTCTAAGGACCCACGGAGAGATGTTGTCCGGTCCCATTGCCTTTGAGGTATCGATGTCCCTTAGCAGTTCTTCACCTCCTCCTCATCTGTATGTATGTCGTCCAACACTTGTTGGTGTAAATTCCTTGTTGGTGTCCCCATCTGGTCTGTCCCCCCAGAGTCCTTCCTGTCTCTACTGTAAATACTTCCTTAAATCTCGTGTTGAGCTCCTCGCATACCTCTTGATCGTTTCTTGTGAGTTTCTTGTGTGTGTGTGTGTGTGTGTGTGTGTGTGTGTGTGTGTGTGTGTGGTGTGGTGTGTGTGTGTGTGTGTGTGTGTTTTGGGGTTTTTGTGTGTGTGTGGGGTATGTGTGGGGTGTGTGTGTGTGTGTGGGGTGTGTGTGTGTGTGTGGGGTGTGGTGTGTGTGTGTTGGGGTTGTGTTTTAAATTAGGGCAATATATGTTTTAAAAAATAAATGGGGAATTTTAGCAACTTTTGGGTATCTTTATTTTGGAAACGTTTCCCCTGGGACAGTGCTTCTTCATTTTAAATTTCCAGAGAAGAAGGTGGACGATGAGAAGACTAAAGGTAATCCCCCTGATCCCGGATTTGATGTGTTAAAACTTTTTGTTCTTGGATTGAACACATTCATACATACCTACATATTTTTTACCTATTAAACAGGTGACCGCAGCAGGTGTGGCCCTTTACATCACAATAAAGGGGTTGGCCCGGGTCCCACTTGTGGCCGGAAAAATTAAGGGTGGGGTTGAAAGAGAAATTCTTCTAGTTACTCTTGCATCGAAAATGCAAATTGGGAAATAGTGGGAAAATTGAAAAAATAGATCCCGCAGAGGGGAACACCTTGAGCGGCGGGGTTTCTCTTCCCCCAGAGAATTATTTTCCCTCCCCTTATTTGGGGACAGACCCCGGAGTGTCTCCCTTTCCCCCCCAGGCGGTGGTGGCCCCTAGGGGTTTTTTTTACCCCCCATAAAATAAAATACAGTAATCAAAATATCTATTAGGGGCATAGCAATTCAAGGGGATGTTGCACCCGGTCGCCGTAACAACGGGCAGCAATGAAGCGAGCGACTAGGCACATGAAAGGTTGGGGGTAAACACAAAAGGGGGAATTTTGTTATTTAAACCCGGGATGTTCCTTCATCACTGTTTTACAATGTTTACTAAAATAAACTAATAATAAGAAATAGCCTGAGCCACTCGGGGAGAGGTGGACTGGGCCAGCTGGGGAGAGAAAAGGAAAAAACAAAAGCAACAAAATGCGTCTTATAATTTAAAAACCGTTTCGCCCCCACCGAGGGTGAACAAGTCAAAACATATTTTTTCCTGGGGACAGATAAAATGAGTATATGTAGCGTGAAGGGCAGGTCCCTTCCCCAAATTTTTTCCCCCTGGGCTAGACCCCTATATAAAAACATAATGAAGAAAAAGCTGCAGCAGGCCCACTGGCCCATGCGAGGCAGGTCCAAAATGTTTCCTTTCAGGCTTAAATCAATGACCCAAAAAATCACAACCCCCTTTAAAGGGTCAGACCTCTAGCACAAGCTAGCCAGGTCCAACTCACACCAAAATACACCAAATCCCTGTAAATTTTTCTAACCTATTTTTAAAACTACACAAAGTCTTAGCTTCTAATACGGGACTCGGGGGGTTGTTCCATTCATCCACAACACATTACCAAAACCCGTGCTTTCCCATATCATTCCTGAAAACTTATTTCTTCCCCAAATTAAAAACAAATTTTGCGAGTCCTTTTCTTAGGGCAGAATTTTTACACGCTATTAAATATATTTTAATTTTTTTATGTTTTTTTCCCTTTATACACTTCAGTCAATTCCCCTAATTTTAGCCCTTTTTAGAGAGTGCAGATTCAGGGCCCCAGCTATCCTCAAGGGGGAAAAATTTCTGATCATGGGATTAACTTTTTATCCTCCTTTTCGGTTTTTCCCGAGCATTTTTTCCATTCTGTAAAATGGGACCAGAACTGGCAGGGTTTAAAATTTAAAAGAGGCCCAACCAAGGATAAAAAGGGGGGTTGAAGAACAACCGAGGCTTTTTTATTATTTTTTTATTCTTGGGTATTTAAGCCCAGGATTTTTGTTAGCTTTAAAGCGAACCTAATTGGGGACCCTTTTTTCTTGCTTTCCGAAACGGGTAAAAACCCGAACTCCTAAATCCCTTTCGCAACAGTAATATTAAAATCTACATTATTTAGTTTTATGTTTGGGATGGGTTTTTTTACCTGCCCAAAATTTTTAGAAATTTTCATTTTTTCTATAATTTAAATTTCACTGCCACTTTTTCCCACCCTTTCACAGTGTTTCAAAAAAAAAGCGATTTTTTAAAAACTTAAAAAGATTTTCCATGAAAAACTAGAAAGGGGCTGCCCTTCTGCAAACCAGCCCGTTTTCTGGGTTTTCTAACAATTATTTAGTATCCTGGTCCAATTATCCATTTGAATTTTCAAAAAGAATTAATAGTGCTTCAGGATTACAACTGGTAGGCTACTAACTAGAGAAATTAAAATTTAATAAATTTATTAATCATAGTCTAGAGGTATATTATCAAATTAAATTAAATTAATCAATTCAAACAAATTAATAATAATCACTTCTCTCGTGTACAGTATTATTGTGCTGAAAGCACATATCACATTTATAAGTCTTAAGTACCGTCTGGTACATTAACATTTAATAATACAATATACAAATAAGTTTGTGTGTATGTGTGTAAATGTTCTAAGTAGTTCGCTATGTCTCACGACTCGACTAGACTTAAACAAGTGACTGACAAAGTCCTCAAATAAACTATCTTCTTGACCAACTGGCAATCAGAACAGTCTGCTTGAACAATAAAAAGAATGCTAAGCCCAATAGCAATATAACAAGCAACAGCGACACAGAATCAGGAACAAGGAGATAATATAACGGCACTAAGTAGGGACCATCAGCAGATCCTCCACAAAAGTCACACATCTCCCATACTACTGAATCTAAGTTCAGCATAAGAAAATCCCCGACTGTGACAGTACACAGATACCAGTACAAGTTAGGTCAGAAGCTACAGCTCAGGACCTGAGTTGCTTAGAGTGTCTATTCGACACACAACCTCAGTACAACGTCGAAAATCACTAAGTCTAGGCAATGTTCTGTGAACAGAGTTATACAGAACCAACAAGAAAGCTACAGAGACGATCTTCCAACAAGGGCCAATAAGGGAGATTTAGGAACTTCTTGTCAGGAATACGTCCAACCACCAAGCAAGTCTAGACCAGACTGAATACTTCAGGCGAGGTGTGATCACCCCCCCCCTCGATCACGTGATAGCTCCGTTGACAGTTGCTGCTCAGCAACAGAGAAGCCGGCAGGGAAACGAGCAATGAGCGATAATTACAGTAGTTAGACAATCAAGACTTGAACTTTGAGCACATAATATATGTTACATCCTACCTAACAACATAACTAAGTCAAATAATAATATAAAGCAATATATTTACGATTTAGCTATTATCGCAAATATAAGCAATATAAAATTATACGAAAAGGTAATATACATTATATACATATACATAATATACATCATATACATTGTAACCCATTCAGGGGTTGCAACAATCAGTCTATTCAAATTTTCCTGAAATGCTCTAATGTCATTAAAATGAACTGACGGCCTATTTTGGTGTCATCAACAAATTTGCTTATGAAGCTATTCATTCCCTCATCTATGTCGTTTAGGTATATTATGAACAACAAGGGGCCCAACACTGACCCCTGTGACCCACCGTTTTTGACGTGCCCCCATTCTGATTTCTCCCCATTTATGCAAACTCTCTGCTACCTAATTGTGAACTATGCATCTACCCAGGAATAAATTTCTCCTCCTATTCTGTATGCCTTAAGTTTCCTCACTAGCCTCTGGTGTGGAACTCTACCGAAAGCCTTACTGAAGTCCATATACACAATATCATATTCATTACCGTGATCTACCTCCTCAAACACCTTAGTGAAAAAAAAGTTAGTAAATTCGTAAGACAGGAACGCCCCTTTGTAAAACCATGTTGAGATTCGTTAATCAAATACTCATGAACTCTTTACCAAGGTAGATCTGTTTATACCTTGATAAAGCCCACTGTATGGGCGAAACGTAGCCAATAAAGAATCGCATTATACTTCATGTGTGTTTCATTTTTCCATCTGTCGATGTTTTATGCTATTTATTCCATAAGTCGGCGCTGTATGAACCTTGTAGGCTTAGCGATTCTATTTGATTACAATTACTCCGTAAGCGAGAGTCTGCCTCCGTCAGGCGGGCAAATGTAGCATCACCTTGGCTGAGGAGCTGGATCTCACCTGATTGGATGAGTTTAGCGCTTAATTATGATTATAATCATTTAATTGGTAGGTTTAACTGGACATCGATGCAACAGTGGGGGCCCCAGGACTGCTATGCTCAGAGCTGTCAGTGTGCCGGTGAAGAAAACACGTTAGCTCATGCAACATCTGCAAATCTGAAAACTGTGTTAGATGATTTCTTCAAATTCAGAATGTACATTGTACGTTTCTGAATTTAGCGTTGTTCCACAAGATAACCTTCAAGCTTTCAAATTGTTCCACAAGATAACCTCAAGGTTTAAAATTGTACCACAGACTGTCTTCAAACTTCAGAATTGTACCGCAGAGTAGATACAATCTTCAGAATTGCACCGTAGAGTAGATACAATCTTCAGAATTGTACCGCAGAGTAGATACAATCTTCAGAATTGTACCGCAGAGTAGATACAATCTTCAGAATTGTACCGCAGAGTAGATACAATCTTCAGAATTGCACCGTAGAGTAGATACAATCTTCAGAATTGTACCGCAGAGTAGATACAATCTTCAGAATTGTACCGCAGAGTAGATACAATCTTCAGAATTGTACCGCAGAGTAGATACAATCTTCAGAATTGTACCGCAGAGTAGATACAATCTTCAAAATTGTACCACAGAGTAGATACAATCTTCAGAAATGCACGAAAAGGGAGAAATTCTGACAGAGGAATTATGCAAAAGTCTCGGACACTGAGCTTGAGGTGTACTGAAGGGTTGTGACTGGTTGATATTGTGTCGGTGTTGTGTAGTGGGAAGTGTCGGTGTATGTTGTGTAATAGGGGGTAGCAGTGTGTGTGTTGTGTAGTGGGGATGTGTCAGTGTATGTATTGTGTGGTGGGAAGTGTCAGTGTATGTGCTGTGTAGTGGGGATGTGTCAGTGTATGTCGTGTAGTGGGGAAGTGTCTGCGTATACTGTGTAGTGGGTAAGTGTTCGGAGTAACTTCTGCATAGATTACAAAGTGTACCGTAGCTCCAGTTCCTTCACTCGAGGTCCCATCATTACCTTCCTTCCCTCCCATCTATGAAGGGATAACTGAAATAAATTTCTTTCCTTACTAAGCTATATTAAGATAAGTTTCATTGTCGTGCTTCGTGTGGCTAAGAAATTCTTTCTGAATCGCCACGGTAAATTACCCGCAGCCGAACTTTATTGTCTTATTGGCTACAATTTCTCCTGGTTTCCCTTGTCTAATTTCCTTCCCTTCAGAACTAATTACTGTCGTAAACCATTGCGAAACAATTGGATTGCTAATGCTTAGTGTGTCATAATACGGTTAACTTGTATCTGTAGTAGAATTAGTCGTGTTGGTGGTGAATTTATATGTTGTTGTTCTTGTTATAATTCCTTTTGTTGGTTTGAGACCTCAGATTAACATGGCTTTCATTTCCATAGGCTCTAATAGTTTGATGTCTGCCACCTCGGGGGAGATGTTGAAGTATCTCTGCTGGATGCAGAAGCATCTCTGCTGGATGTTGAAGTATCTCTGCTGGATGCAGAAGCATCTCTGCTGGATGCTGAAGTATCTCTGCTGGATGCTGAAGTATCCTCTGCTGGATGTTTAAGTATCTCTGCTGGATGCTGAAGCATCGGTGCTGGATGCTGAAGTATCCTCTGCTGGATGTTTAAGTATCTCTGCTGGATGCTGAAGCATCGGTGCTGGATGCTGAAGTATCCTCTGCTGGATGTTGAAGTATCCTCTGCTGGATGCTGAAGTATCCTCTGCTGTATGTTGAAGTATCCTCTGCTGGATGTTTAAGTATCTCTGCTGGATGCTGAAGCATCGGTGCTGGATGCTGAAGTATCCTCTGCTGGATGCTGAAGTATCTCTGCTGGATGCTGAAGTATCCTCTGCTGGATGTTTAAGTATCTCTGCTGGATGCTGAAGCATCGGTGCTGGATGCTGAAGTATCCTCTGCTGGATGCTGAAGTATCTCTGCTGGATGCTGAAGTATCCTCTGCTGGATGCTGAAGTATCCTCTGCTGGATGCTGAAGTATCCTCTGCTGGATGCTGAAGTATCTCTGCTGGATGCTGAAGTATCCTCTGATGGATGCTGAAGTATCCTCTGCTGGATGCTGAAGTATCCTCTGCTGGATGCTGAAGTATCTCTGCTGGATGCTGAAGTATCCTCTGCTGGATGCTGAAGCATCGGTGCTGGATGCTGAAGCATCGGTGCTGGATGCTGAAGCATCGGTGCTGGATGCTGAAGCGTCGATGCTGGATGCTGAAGCATCGGTGCTGGATGCTGAAGCATCGGTGCTGGATGCTGAAGCATCGGTGCTGGATGCTGAAGCATCGGTGCTGGATGCTGAAGCATCGGTGCTGGATGCTGAAGCATCGGTGCTGGATGCTGAAGCATCGGTGCTGGATGCTGAAGCATCGGTGCTGGAGCTGAAGCATCGGTGCTGGATGCTGAAGCATCGGTGCTGGATGCTGAAGCATCGGTGCTGGATGCTGAAGCATCGGTGCTGGATGCTGAAGCATCGGTGCTGGATGCTGAAGCATCGTGCTGGATGCTGAGCATCGGTGTGGATGCTGAAGCATCGGTGCTGGATGCTGAAGCATCGGTGCTGGATGCTGAAGCATCGGTGCTGGATGCTGAAGCATCGGTCCTCCTACATGTTTACTGGCCTATCAAATACATTGCAGCATTTAAAGTTTTTCTTTACTAGTCTCTCGGTAGCGTCTGACTCCTGTAGAGACTTCTCTTCAGCCCCAGCTCTCTTCTGAGAGTTGGACTCGTCAAGTTCCAGTTACTCTTTGGGCATTTCCTGAAGATCCTCTTTGGTAAATGTCACAAGTGACGTTCTGTCAGTATTTCGACGGGGTCGCGTCCGATCTCACTTCTGCTGGAGCGCTCCAAGTTTAAGAAACTCTGACAGCCACTCTGATTCTTTTTACCATTCACACACACAGCTTCGGATCTGGTATTGGGGTGGGATTTGCTGCTGTTTACCTGGAGTTTACCAGCAGTGAAGACTTATCCATAGTAGCAGCTTAGTAGTGGCAGCTTATCAGTATACTGTGACAGCTTATTAATAGTGGCAGCTTATGCACTCATTATCACTGGCAATATGCGGTATGAGAATGCATGTATTGTATTAAGTTCGCTGATCGGACGAGAAGCGGTGTGTTCAACGTGGTATGTCTTAAAAACAAAAGATTCCAGGCTGAAGCAATGTTGGAACTGGCTAGTACTTGGATGGGTGACCGCCTGGGAACACCAAACGTTGTTGTCATCAGTGTTTACGAGACCTGGTTACAGACTGGGCAACTGGGCGGTTGATCCCCGAAACCCTCTCCAGGTATACCTGTCCAGGTATAACAAATTTCCGGACTTTAAGTTCGTCCAGACCAGAGTCTGCTGACTCCATCAACCTCACTGTCATGGAGATTGATAACACTCAAGGGAAGATGCTGGCTTATACTGGTCTTCTCTTCCCCGCTAGTCACACTGCTCGCAAAGAAGCCGCAGCAGCAAGGAAAATGTGTAGTATAAAATATCACGCTACAGCTGACGAATATTTTATTAAAATTTATTAAATCCGGAGTGTTAACCCAGAATAACCTCAGAAAGCCAAGCAATGTAGCTTATTTCTTCTGTGATCCTGAGACCTTTTCCCAGGAGCTACCCTCAGCAGTTGTCTAAACTCCTTGATACAGTAGCGAGCAAATTAATTGGGACAGTAGTGAATTTTCTGATTTTCTCATAATGTCTTAGTCTCTGGCTTAGTTAATGTAGTTTGGGTTCTTTTCTTAAGAGTTTGCTACTGACGTCTGGCAATCATCCAGCTGTGGTGCTACCCTGCAACTCTCGTCAGCGCTACAACAGCTGTTGTTCTGTAAGGCTATTCTTGCACGCGTGCTCTGTGAATGAGACTTCGCCAACTTTTTCTCTTCAATTCATGATTACTGCTGAAATTTAAGATGGATGTTACACCTAGGAATTTTTGTAGCTCTTAGAAAATATGCTGATTTGAGTATCAGACAGATCGCCTTTGAAATAGTTTTATTGCTAAAGGCCCTGGATAGTCTGTTATTATTAAGGAAACGATGAACAGAGGCAAATACAGACAATCCTGGCAACTCATTTGCTTCCCAGTGTAAATAGTTTACGGAGAAGACATTTTTCAATAAGATCTTGATCCATGCCACACTTCCAGAAAAATGTTAACATTCTTCAAAGAGAGTGGGCTAAACTTTCTAAATTGGCCTGGAAACTTTCTGAAGATCAGCCCAACTGAGAATCTATGAGCAATAACCAAACCCAGGATCACGAAACCCAGGACCACGAAACCCAGGATCACGAAACCCAAGATCACGAAACCCAGAACCACGAAACTCGACTGTTCATATCATTATCATATCATTATCGAGTATTTCTCAAATAAACATTAATTTTCCAAATAAATATCTTATTTCTTCACTGTCCCAATTAATATGCATGATACTGTATTTACTGCTAGGTGACCAAGGGCAGTGATGTTTAGCGAAGCCTTACTGAGCGAGGCTGGGAGCCAGGCCTCGACCTCTGAAAAGATAAGTTGGTGAATACACGCAATTACCTGATGGTTAAGGAGCCATCCCAAGAGCTGTAGCTGCAAATTTGTGCACTTGAAGATAGTTAACTACACAGCTTGATGTGATGGGCACCAAAACAATGCCTGTTAGTAATCTTTGTCTAGAAATTAACGGACGGTTGATCAAACTTCTATTATTTATCGAGTTGAATGCCCCACACGGGTTTAACACTTCATATAAATGCCTTACGAGAAACAGATGCGTAGATGGAATTCATTACGCAAGAGCGCCCCGTGGTCAAGAATCATTGTATCATTATATTAGTTATGATTATAATAACTGTATCATTATAACGTTGGTGAACAAGTGGAGTGAAAGAGAACATGGAGGCAAACTCCATACGTGGAGGCAAACTCCATACGTGGAGGCAAACTCCATACGTGGAGGCAAACTCCATACGTGGAGGCAAACTCCATACGTGGAGGCAAACTCCATACGTGGAGGCAAACTCCATACGTGGAGGGATCGCCAGGATGACTGAGCATAATGATATAGTACTGGTTACCATAACCCTAATTTTTAAAGGGTTTGAGGGATAAGCCAGCGGAAGGCTTTGGTCAGATGACCAAAACCTCCAGCTGCGGGTCATTATATGACTAAGATCCTCGTCAGGAAACACTTGTCTTATTTCCTGACAAATCCTAACTGAGCATAAGAGGACAAAGATAAACTGTAGCAGTCTACTGAAGGTGAACTGGAGACCAGGAGATGGAGCTTTACACCATCCAGGTGTAGCTTGGTGAGCTGCGCTCTCACATATGTGCATACACATGTGCGTACACACACAAACACACAAACACTCTCTCTCTCTCTCTCTCCTCTCTCTCTCTCTCTCTCCTCTCTCTCGCTCTCTCTCTCACACACACACACACACATAGCAGTGATGCATAACCCACCACACAACAGCAGGAGGCCAAGGCAAGAGTACGACGAGAGCAATAGAGCGATGGTTGACACACTGCCTAGAGTGGCCAGAAGAGCTCATGCATGCAGGGCAAAGCTCCTGATCATGGGTGACTTTAACCACAAGGAGATCGATTGGGAGAACTTGGACCCGCATGGGGGCCAAGATACATGGAGGGCTAAGATGATGGAAAACTTCATGTACCAACACGTAAGGGACACTACAAGAGAGAGAGGAGAGGATGAACCAGCAAGGCTGGACTTAGTATTCACCTTGAGTAGTGCAGATATCGAGGACATAACATATGAAAGACCCCTTGGGGCCAGTGACCATGTGGTTTTAAGCTTCGAATACACAGTAGAGCTACAAGTGGAGGGAGAAGCAGGAAGGCCAGGACGAATGAAGCCAAACTACAACAAAGGGGACTACACAGGAATGAGGAACTTCCTGAACGGGGTTCAGTGGGACAGAGAACTGACAGGGAAGCCAGTTAATGAGATGATGGAATATGTAGCAACAAAATGCAAGGAGGCTGAGGAGAGGTTTGTACCCAAGGGTAACAGGAATAATGAAAAAGCCAGGATGAGCCCATGGTTTACCCAAAGATGCAGGGAGGCAAAAACCAAGTGTGCTAGGGAATGGAAGAAATATAGAAGGCAAAGGACCCAGGAGAATAAGGAGAGCAGTCGTAGAGCCAGAAACGAATATGCACAGATAAGAAGGGAGGCCCAAAGACAATATGAAAATGACATAGCAGCGAAAGCCAAATCTGACCCGAAACTGTTGTACAGCCACATCAGGAGGAAAACAACAGTCAAGGACCAGGTAATCAGGCTAAGGAAGGAAGGAGGAGAGACAACAAGAAATGACCGTGAAGTATGTGAGGAACTCAACAAGAGATTCAAAGAAGTGTTCACAGAGGAGACAGAAGGGGCTCCAGAAAGACGGAGAGGTGGGGCACACCACCATGTGCTGGACACAGTGCACACAACCGAGGAAGAAGTGAAGAGGCTTCTGAGTGAGCTAGATACCTCAAAAGCAATGGGGCCAGATAACATCTCCCCATGGGTATTGAGAGAGGGAGCAGAGGCATAATGTGTACCCCTAACAACAATATTCAATACATCTATCGAAACAGGGAGATTGCCTGAGGCATGGAAGACAGCAAATGTAGTCCCAATCTTTAAAAAAAGGAGACAGACATGAAGCATTAAACTACAGACCAGTGTCACTGACATGTATAGTATGCAAAATCATGGAGAAGATTATCAGGAGAAGAGTGGTGGAACACCTAGTTAGGAACGATCTCATCAACAACAGCCAACATGGTTTCAGGGACGGGAAATCCTGTGTCACAAACCTACTGGAGTTCTATGACATGGTGACAGCAGTAAGACAAGAGAGAGAGGGGTGGGTGGATTGCATATTCTTGGACTGCAAGAAGGCGTTTGACACAGTTCCACACAAGAGATTGGTGCAAAAACTGGATGACCAAGCAGGGATAACAGGGAAGGCACTACAATGGATCAGGGAATGCTTGTCAGGAAGACAGCAGCGAGTCATGGTACGTGGCGAGGTGTCAGAGTGGGCACCTGTGACCAGCGGGGTCCCACAGGGGTCAGTCCTAGGACCAGTGCTGTTTCTGGTGTTTGTGAACGACATGAAGGAAGGAATAGACTCTGAGGTGTCCCTGTTTGCAGATGACGTGAAGTTGATGAGAAGAATTCACTCGATCGAAGACCAGGCAGACCTACAAAGGGATCTGGACAGGCTGCAGACCTGGTCCAGCAATTGGCTCCTGGAGTTCAATCCCACCAAGTGCAAAGTCATGAAGATTGGGGAAGGGCAAAGAAGACCGCAGACGGAGTACAGTCTAGGGGGCCAGAGACTACAAACCTCACTCAAGGAAAAAGATCTTGGGGTGAGTATAACACCAGGCACATCTCCTGAAGCGTACATCAACTGCTGCAGCATATGGGCGCCTAGCAAACCTCAGAACAGCATTCCGACATCTTAATAAGGAATCATTCAGGACCCTGTACACCGTGTACGTTAGGCCCATATTGGAGTATGCGGCACCAGTTTGGAACCCACACCTAGCCAAGCACGTAAAGAAACTAGAGAAAGTGCAAAGGTTTGCAACAAGACTAGTCCCAGAGCTAAGAGGTATGTCCTACGAGGAGAGGTTAAGGGAAATCAACCTGACGACACTGGAGGACAGGAGAGATAGGGGGGACATGATAACGACATACAAAATACTGAGAGGAATTGACAAGGTGGACAAAGACAGGATGTTCCAGAGATTGGACACAGTAACAAGGGGACACAGTTGGAAGTTGAAGACGCAGATGAGTCACAGGGATGTTAGGAAGTATTTCTTCAGCCACGGAGTAGTCAGTAAGTGGAATAGTTTGGGAAGCGATGTAGTGGAGGCAGGATCCATACATAGCTTTAAGCAGAGGTATGATAAAGCTCACGGCTCAGGGAGAGTGACCTAGTAGCGATCAGTGAAGAGGCGGGGCAAGGAGCTCGGACTCGACCCCCGCAACCTCAACTAGGTGAGTACAACTAGGTGAGTACACACACACACACACACACACACACACACACACACACACACACACACACACACACACACACACACACACACACACGCACACACACACACAAACATACACACACACACACACAAACACACACACACACACACACACACACACACACACACAAACACACACACACACACACAACACACACACACACACACACACACACACACACCACACACACACAAACACACACACACACACACACACACACATTACACACACAAACACACACACACACACACACACACCACACACACACAAACACACACATACACACACACACACACACACACACATACACACACACACACACACACACACACACACACACACACACACGTGAAGAGGCGGGGCCAGGAGCTAGGACTCGACCCTGCAACCACAAATAGGTGAGTACAAATAGGTGAGTACACACACACACACACACACACAAATACACACATACACAGGCAGTGGAAAGGTTTATTCCAAGGGCAACAGAAACAATGGGAAGACCCAGAACTAGCCCTGGTTTACCCGACGGTTGTAAGGAGGCAAAAAACAAAGTGCAATAGAAAATGGAAAAAGTAGAGAAGGCAGGGAACACATGAAAATAGGGAGATTAGTCGCAGAGCCAGGAACGAGTATGCACAGGTAAGGAGGGAGGCCCAGCGACAGTATGAAAATAACATAGCATCGAAAATCGAGACTGACCCGAAACTGTTGTATACCACATCAGGAGGAAGACAACAGTCAAAGACCAGGTGATCAGACTGAGGACAGAAGGTGGAGAACTCACAAGAAATGATCAGGAGGTATGTGAGGAGCTAAACAGGAGATTTAAGGAAGTTTTTACAGTAGAGACAGGAAGGGCTCTGGGAAGACAGCACAGAAGGGAACATCAAGAAGGAATATACCAACAAGTGTTGGATGACATACGAACAACCGAGGAGGAGGTGCAGAAGCTGCTAAGTGACCTTGATACCTCAAAGGCGATGGGACCGGACAACATCTCCCCGTGGGTCCTTAGAGAAGGAGCAGAGATGCTGTGCATGCCCCTAACCACAATCTTCAACACATCCCTTGAAACTGGGCAACTACCTGAGAAATGGAAGACAGCAAATGTAGTCCCCATATTTAAGAAAGGAAACAGAAATGAGGCACTAAACTACAGACCTGTGTCTCTGACATGTATTGTGTGCAAAGTAATGGAGAAGATTATCAGGAGGAGAGTGGTGGAACACCTGGAATGGAACAAGATTATAAATGAAAACCAGCATGGGTTCATGGAAAGCAAATCCTGTGTCACAAACCTTCTGGAGTTTTATGACAAGGTAACAGAAGTAAGACACGAGAAAGAGGGGTGGGTTGATTGCATTTTCCTAGACTGCAGGAAGCCTTTGACACAGTTTTCCCCCTATGAGATTAGTGCAGAAGCTGGAGGATCAGGCGCATATAAAAGGGAGGGCACTGCAATGGATCAGGGAATGCCTGACAGGGAGGCAACAACGAGTCATGGTACGTGAAGAGGTATCACAGTGGGCGCCTGTGACGAGCGGGGTCCCACAGGGGTCAGTTCTAGGACCAGTGCTATTTTTGATATATGCGAACGACATGATGGAAGGAATAGACTCTGAAGTGTCCCTATTCGCAGATGATGTGAAGCTGATGAGAAGAATTAAATCGGATGAGGATGAGGCAGGACTGCAAAGAGACCTGGACAGGCTGGACATGTGGTCCAGAAACTGGCGTCTCGAATTCAATCCTGCCAAATGCAAAGTCATGAAGATTGGGGAGGGGCAAAGAAGACCGCAGACAGAGTATAGGCTAGGTGGACAAAGACTACAGACCTCACTCAGGGAGAAAGAACCATAACACCGAGCAAGTCACCGGAGGCACACATCAACCAAATAACTGCTGCAGCATACGGGCGCCTGGCAAACCTGAGAATAGCGTTCCGATACCTTAATAAGGAATCGTTCAAGACACTGTACACTGTGTATGTTAGGCCCATACTGGAGTATGCAGCACCAGTCTGGAACCCACACTGGTCAAGCACGTCAAGAAGTTAGAGAAAGTACAAAGGTTTGCAACAAGGCTAGTCCCAGAGCTCAGGGGAATGTCGTACGAGGAAAGGTTAAGGGAAATCGGACTAACGACACTGGAGGACAGAAGGGTCAGGGGAGACATGATAACGACATACAAGATACTGCGGGGAATAGACAAAGTGGACAGAGGTAGGATGTTCCAGAGAGGGGACACAGGGACAAGGGGTCACAACTGGAAGCTGAAGACTCAGACGAGTCACAGGGACGTTAGGAAGTATTTCTTCAGTCATAGAGTTGTCAGCAAGTGGAATAGCCTAGCAAGTGAAGTAGTGGAGGCAGGAACCATACATAGTTTTAAGAAGAGGTATGACAAAGCTCAGGAAGCAGAGAGAGAGAGGATCCAGTAGCGATCAGTGAAGAGGCGGGGCCAGGAGCTGAGTCTCGACCCCTGCAACCACAATTAGGTGAGTACACACACACACACACACACACACACACACACACACACACACACACACACACACACACACACGCACACACACACACACACATACACACACACACACACACACAAACACACACACACACACCACACACACACACACACACAAACACACACACACACACACACACACACACACACACACACACACACACAACAACACACACACACACACACACACACCACACACATACACACACAAACACACACACACACACACACACACACACACACACACACACACACACAAACACACACATACACACACACACACACACACACACACACATACACACACACATAACAGATGCCATCTTTCCAACGGGATACCAAATCCTGAGGAAAGACAGAGGGAACAGGGGGGGTGGAGGAGTGGCGTTGCTGATCAAAAATCGCTGGAATTTTGATGAGCTGGAGAGAGAAGATAGCGGAGAAGAAAGTGATTACATAGTGGGAACACTTCACTCTGGAGGTCCCAAGGTGGTAATAGCAGTGATGTATAACCCACCACAGAACAGCAGGAGGCCAAGGCAAGAGTACGACGAGAGCAATAGAGCGATGGTTGACACACTGGCTAGAGTGGCCAGAAGAGCTCATGCATGCAGGGCAAAGCTCCTGATCATGGGTGACTTTAACCACAAGGAGATAGATTGGGAGAACTTGGACCCACATGGGGGCCAAGATACTTGGAGGGCTAAGATGATGGAGGTGGTACTGGAGAACTTCATGTACCAACACGTAAGGGACACTACAAGAGAGAGAGGAGAGGATGAAGCAGCAAGGCTGGACTTAGTATTCACCTTCAGTAGTGCAGATATCGAGGACATCACATATGAAAGACCCCTTGGGGCCAGTGACCATGTGGTTGTAAGCTTCGAATACACAGTAGAGCTACAAGTGGAGGGAGAAGCAGGAAGGCCAGGACGAATGAAGCCAAACTACAAGAAAGGGGACTACACAGGAATGAGGAACTACCTGAACGGGGTTCAGTGGGACAGAGAACTGGCAGGGAAACCAGTTAATGAGATGATGGAATATGTAGCAATAAAATGCAAGGAGGCTGAGGAGAGGTTTGTACCCAAGGGTAACAGGAGTAATGAAAAAGCCAGGATGAGCCCATGGTTTACCCAAAGGTGCAGGGAGGCAAAAACCAAGTGTGCTAGGGAATGGAAGAAATATAGAAGGCAAAGGACCCAGGAGAATAAGGAGAACAGTCGTAGAGCCAGAAATGAATATGCACAGATAAGAAGGGAGGCCCAAAGACAATATGAAAATGACATAGCAGCGAAAGCCAAATCTGACCCGAAACTGTTGTACAGCCACATCAGGAGGAAAACAACAGTCAAGGACCAGGTAATCAGGCTAAGGAAGGAAGGAGGAGAGACAACAGGAAATGACCGGGAAGTATGTGAAGAACTCAACAAGAGATTCAAAGAAGTGTTCACAGAGGAGACAGAAGGGACTCCAGAAAGACGGAGAGGTGGGGCACACCACCAAGTGCTGGACACAGTGCACACAACCGAGGAAGAAGTGAAGAGGCTTCTGAGTGAGCTAGATACCTCAAAGGCAATGGGGCCAGATAACATCTCCCCATGGGTATTGAGAGAGGGAGCAGAGGCGCTATGTGTACCCCTAACAACAATATTCAATACATCTATCGAAACAGGGAGATTGCCTGAGGCATGGAAGACAGCAAATGTAGTCCCAATCTTTAAAAAAGGAGACAGACATGAAGCATTAAACTACAGACCAGTGTCACTGACATGTATAGTATGCAAAATCATGGAGAAGATTATCAGGAGAAGAGTGGTGGAACACCTAGAAAGGAATGATCTCATCAACAGCAGCCAGCATGGTTTCAGGGACGGGAAATCCTGTGTCACAAACCTACTGGAGTTCTATGACATGGTGACAGCAGTAAGACAAGAGAGAGAGGGGTGGGTGGATTGCATTTTCTTGGACTGCAAGAAGGCGTTTGACACAGTTCCACACAAGAGATTGGTGCAAAAACTGGAGGACCAAGCAGGGATAACAGGGAAGGCACTACAATGGATCAGGGAATACTTGTCAGGAAGACAGCAGCGAGTCATGGTACGTGGCGAGGTGTCAGAGTGGGCACCTGTGACCAGCGGGGTCCCGCAGGGGTCAGTCCTAGGACCAGTGCTGTTTCTGGTATTTGTGAACGACATGACGGAAGGAATAGACTCTGAGGTGTCCCGTTTGCAGATGACGTGAAGTTGATGAGAAGAATACACTCGATCGAAGACCAGGCAGAACTACAAAGGGATCTGGACAGGCTGCAGAACTGGTCCAGCAATTGGCTCCTGGAGTTCAATCCCACCAAGTGCAAAGTCATGAAGATTGGGGAAGGGCAAAGAAGGCCGCAGACGGAGTACAGTCTAGGGGGTCAGAGACTACAAACCTCACTCAAGGAAAAAGATCTTGGGGTGAGTATAACACCAGGCACATCTCCTGAAGCGCACATCAACCAAATAACTGCTGCAGCATATGGGCGCCTAGCAAACCTCAGAACAGCATTCCGACATCTTAATAAGGAATCGTTCAGGACCCTGTACACCGTATACGTTAGGCCCATATTGGAGTATGCGGCACCAGTTTGGAACCCACACCTAGCCAAGCACGTAAAGAAACTAGAGAAAAGTGCAAAGGTTTGCAACAAGACTAGTCCCAGAGCTAAGAGGTATGTCCTACGAGGAGAGGTTAAGGGAAATCAACCTGACGACACTGGAGGACAGGAGAGATAGGGGGGACATGATAACGACATACAAAATACTGAGAGGAATTGACAAGGTGGACAAAAACAGGATGTTCCAGAGATTGGACACAGTAACAAGGGGACACAGTTGGAAGCTAAAGACACAGATGAATCACAGGGATGTTAGGAAGTATTTCTTCAGCCACAGAGTAGTCAGTAAGTGGAATAGTTTGGGAAGCGATGTAGTGGAGGCAGGATCCATACATAGCTTTAAGCAGAGGTACGATAAAGCTCACGGCTCAGGGAGAGTGACCTAGTAGCGATCAGTGAAGAGGCGGGGCCAGGAGCTCGGACTCGACCCCCGCAACCTCAACTAGGTGAGTACAACTAGGTGAGTACACACACACACACACACACACACACACACGTGAAGAGGCGGGGCCAGGAGCTAGGACTCGACCCCTGCAACCACAAATAGGTGAGTACAAATAAGTGAGTACACACACACACACACACACAAATACACACATACACAGGCAGTGGAAAGGTTTATTCCCAAGGGCAACAGAAACAATGGGAAGACCAGAACTAGCCCCTGGTTTACCCGACGGTGTAAGGAGGCAAAAACAAAGTGCAATAGAAAATGGAAAAAGTAGAGAAGGCAGGGAACACATGAAAATAGGGAGATTAGTCGCAGAGCCAGGAACGAGTATGCACAGGTAAGGAGGGAGGCCCAGCGACAGTATGAAAATAACATAGCATCGAAAATCGAGACTGACCCGAAACTGTTGTATAGCCACATCAGGAGGAAGACAACAGTCAAAGACCAGGTGATCAGACTGAGGACAGAAGGTGGAGAACTCACAAGAAATGATCAGGAGGTATGTGAGGAGCTAAACAGGAGATTTAAGGAAGTTTTTACAGTAGAGACAGGAAGGGCTCTGGGAAGACAGCACAGAAGGGAACATCAAGAAGGAATATACCAACAAGTGTTGGATGACATACGAACAACCGAGGAGGAGGTGCAGAAGCTGCTAATCGACCTTGATACCTCAAAGGCGATGGGACCGGACAACATCTCACCGTGGGTCCTTAGAGAAGGAGCAGAGATGCTGTGCATGCCCCTAACCACAATCTTCAACACATCCCTTGAAACTGGGCAACTACCTGAGAAATGGAAGACAGCAAATGTAGTCCCCATATTTAAGAAAGGAAACAGAAATGAGGCACTAAACTACAGACCTGTGTCTCTGACATGTATTGTGTGCAGAGTAATGGAGAAGATTATCAGGAGGAGAGTGGTGGAACACCTGGAACGGAACATGATTATAAATGAAAATCAGCATGGGTTCATGGAAAGCAAATCCTGTGTCACAAACCTTCTGGAGTTTTATGACAAGGTAACAGAAGTAAGACACGAGAAAGAGGGTGGGTTGATTGCATTTTCCTAGACTGCAGGAAGCCCTTTGACACAGTTCCCCATATGAGATTAGTGCAGAAGCTGGAGGATCAGGCGCATATAAAAGGGAGGCCACTGCAATGGATCAGGGAATGCCTGACAGGGAGGCAACAACGAGTCATGGTACGTGAAGAGGTATCACAGTGGGCGCCTGTGACGAGTGGGGTCCCACAGGGGTCAGTTCTAGGACCAGTGCTATTTTTGATATATGCGAACGACATGATGGAAGGAATAGACTCTGAAGTGTCCCTATTCGCAGATGATGTGAAGCTGATGAGAAGAATTAAATCGGATGAGGATGAGGCAGGACTGCAAAGAGACCTGGACAGGCTGGACATGTGGTCCAGAAACTGGCGTCTCGAATTCAATCCTGCCAAATGCAAAGTCATGAAGATTGGGGAGGGGCAAAGAAGACCGCAGACAGAGTATAGGCTAGGTGGACAAAGACTACAGACCTCACTCAGGGAGAAAGAACCATAACACCGAGCAAGTCACCGGAGGCACACATCAACCAAATAACTGCTGCAGCATACGGGCGCCTGGCAAACCTGAGAATAGCGTTCCGATACCTTAATAAGGAATCGTTCAAGACACTGTACACTGTGTATGTTAGGCCCATACTGGAGTATGCAGCACCAGTCTGGAACCCACACCTGGTCAAGCACGTCAAGAAGTTAGAGAAAGTACAAAGGTTTGCAACAAGGCTAGTCCCAGAGCTCAGGGGAATGTCGTACGAGGAAAGGTTAAGGGAAATCGGACTAACGACACTGGAGGACAGAAGGGTCAGGGGAGACATGATAACGACATACAAGATACTGCGGGGAATAGACAAAGTGGACAGAGGTAGGATGTTCCAGAGAGGGGACACAGGGACAAGGGGTCACAACTGGAAGCTGAAGACTCAGACGAGTCACAGGGACGTTAGGAAGTATTTCTTCAGTCATAGAGTTGTCAGCAAGTGGAATAGCCTAGCAAGTGAAGTAGTGGAGGCAGGAACCATACATAGTTTTAAGAAGAGGTATGACAAAGCTCAAGAAGCAGAGAGGGAGAGGACCTAGTAGCTATCAGTGAAGAGGCAGGGCCAGGAGCTGAGTCTCGACCTCTGCAACCACAATTAGGTGAGTACAGGTAGAAAAAGGTCAGGTCACATAATCTTGGGAATTTTTTTAACTTTTTTGCTTAATCATCAATTACAGAGAGCATGTTTACATTATCAGTTGTTTTTTTAAAAGGTCGTTGTTGATTGGTGTTGTGCAGGTGTTGTCAGGTCATTTCTGCTGGGTGTCAGTAGTCAAGCAGGCAGGTGACCTCTGCTGGTTCTAAGTGGTCCAGCAGGCAGGTGACCTCTTCTGGGTGTCAATGGTTCAACAGGCAGGTGACCTCTGCTGGGTGTCAGTGGTCCAGCAAACAGGTGACCTCTGTTGGGTGTCAATGGTCCAGCAGGCAGGTGACCTCTGTTAGGTGTCAGTGGTCCAGCAGGCAGGTGACCTCTGCTGGGTGTCAGTGGTCCAGCAAACAGGTGACCTCTGTTGGGTGTCAATGGTCCAGCAGGCAGGTGACCTCTGCTGGGTGTCAGTGGTCCAGCAAACAGGTGACCTCTGTTGGGTGTCAATGGTCCAGCAGGCAGGTGACCTCTGCTGGGTGTCAGTGGTCCAGCAGGCA
>NC_069451.1:3839880-3932380 GCF_026875155.1 Cherax quadricarinatus | reverse complement strand
TTCCCAGTGCTTGAAGTTTTGCTAAGAGGCCCTGGTGCCACACCCGGTCGAAAGCGCCAGCAATGTCCAGTGCTACCACACAGCTGACTTTGGATTCATCCAGTGACTGGTGCCACTTAGTGGAGAGGTTTAACAACAGATCAGCAGCAGAGTAACCTTTCCTGAAGCCATATTGACGGTCACAAAGTAGTGAGTGGTAGTCAAAAAACTCTGTCATTTGTCTTGAGATTATTGTCTCAAGGATCTTACCAGTGATTGACAGGAGTGACACTGGTCTGTAGTTGCTGATTTCTGCTCTGCTCTTCTTTTTGTGAACAGGGACTACATTTGCCTCTTTCCACAGAGAGGGCCATTTACACTGTACTAGGCAGTGCTGAAAGATGAGAGTTAGAGGTGCTGCTAGCTGGTCTGCACATCTTCTCAGCAATCTTGGGCTCAACTTGTCTGGGCCCACAGCCTTTTCTTGGTCAAGCGATTTAAGAAGGAAATGCACCTCCTCCTGCCTTATTGTGACCACTGACAGTTTTGACACAGTTCTTGCAGCTAGCCAAGGAGGGTCCCTTCCTGGATCAGGAACTTGCATTTTGGTAGCAAAGTGTTCTGGAAAGAGGTCTGCCTTCTCTTGACTACTAGTAGAGGTGGTCCCATCCTGTCGATTTAGAGGTGGAATGAGTTCATCAGGCAGATAACCTTGTCTGTCCTTGACCAGGGACCACCAGGTTTTGGAGCCTACTCTACCTGATGCTAGCTTTCTTTTTGTGTCCACCTCCCATTTAGCAATGGCCCACTTTTGAACGTCACCCATATGCCTAAAGGCTTGCCTGTGCAAGTTCCTGTTATAGGTGGTAGGATGTCTCTTATACCTTCGCCATGCTTTGTACTTAGCAGTAGCAGCCTCTCTACAACGAAAGCCAAACCAAGGCTGATCTGTAGGCCTTGTCACATATTGCCGGTGAGGAATGTGTTCTTGTTGTAGATTAAGGATAGGTCCAGTGAAGGCTTTCACTTGGTTGTCAACATCCCCTTGGAGAAGAGCATTCCAGTCGGTGGTGGCGAGCTCAGAGCAAAGGGCTGGCCAATTACCTCTTTCCGATAGCCAGGTTGTGCGTGTGGACTCCTCAC
Organism: Cherax quadricarinatus; assembly: GCF_026875155.1. Classification (NCBI taxonomy): domain Eukaryota; kingdom Metazoa; phylum Arthropoda; class Malacostraca; order Decapoda; family Parastacidae; genus Cherax; species Cherax quadricarinatus. Next base: position 3,931,258 of record NC_069451.1, on the reverse strand, counting down.
CTCGTTCTGTTGGGATCTTAATTAGGTGTCGTAAAAACAGCCTTGTGGTCAGACGATACAACGTAGCCGAGGAGTTGACAAGTGACTATGCCTTCTGCCAGATCACTCACTACTGGGTCAAGGGAAGAGCCAGAGATTGAGGAACCAGTGATTGACAGGAGTGACACTAGTCTGTAGTTGCTGATTTCTGCTCTGCTCTTCTTTTTGTGAACAGGGACTACATTTGCCTCTCTCTCACCCCTTTTTTTTTTTTTTTTTTTTTTTACACAGGGTTTGACAAGGTTAAGGATCCCTAGCTTTATTGACAAGCTATTTACAGGTTAAGGATTCCTAACTTTATTGGCAAGCTAAGAGCTGTTACCTACATCAGCTCATTTGAAAGCATTTTTATTGTTATGAGACATACAAGTAGGGAACAGGATGAAGCTGGAGGCATCTGTGGGCCAGCATTTTCATTTGATCAACTGACTTTATCTCGCTGACATCATTATGCTGTACGAATGTGTTCCATACTCGAGTCATCCTGGGTATGTATGATCTCAGATGGAGTGAAGTTGCTGCTTTCTACCCGTCTTGTGGCATAAAAGCTTGTTTCACGCTGTCCTCGAAGTGGATCCAAGTGTGGTACTTTGACAATGTTGGCCTTGTATATAACAGTAAGGCCACCCACATCCCTCCTATGTTGAAGGCTCTGCTGAAATGACAGATCTATCCAGGATGGGTCCAGGCGAGAGATGAGACGTCTTGCTCTGTTCTCTACTCTGTCAAGCAGTCGCAGATGAGGGGGGGGGGGAGGCTCTCTCTCTCTCTCTCTCTCTCTCTCTCTCTCTCTCTTGCTAGCGCGCGCGTACACACACACACACACACACACACACATGCGGGGCCAGGAGCTGAGTCTCGACCCCTGCAACCACAATTAGGTGAGTACACACACTCATACATCTGATATCGCCTACGACTGCTTCACCTCACTTGTCTACAGTATATAAGTCACTTCATCGCTCATATGCTATATTCTTCTCAAGACTGATGGATTGATTACATTATCTCCTGGCTGAGGGACTGATTACCTCAAACTTCTTCTGATCTTCACCATTCTTTTTTGTATAGGACTGATGAAGCCGCGAAACGCACATGTATCTAATTTATCAACTCGGCTCTCCGAACTACTTATCTAGATCTCGAGTGTAGATAGTGAGAACTGAAGGAATTGTTAGAGTAATATAAACTAATAGTTAATAGGGTTACCAAGCTTTATTCCTTGGGTGGCATTGAAAAGATGTTGGGTAAATATTTTAGTTAGTGGATTTGGGTTTGAGAAGAACTTGCCTAGTGTGGGCCAGTAGGCCTGCTGCATTGTTCCTTTTTTTCTTATGTTCTTATTGAGGTTTCACTCGCTCGTTGTGCTGTGTTCAGTGTTGACTCTGTGACAACCTTGCCCTGTTATGTCCAGTGTTGACTCTGTGACAACCTTGCTCTGTTATGTCCAGTGTTGACTCTGTGATAACCTTGCCCTGTTATGTCCAGTGTTGACTCTGTGACAACCTTGCCCTGTTATGTCCAGTGTTGACTCTGTGACAACCTTGCCCTGTTATGTCCAGTGTTGACTCTGTGATAACCTTTCCCTGTTGTGTCCGGTGTTGAATCTGTGACAACTTTGCCCTGTTATGTCCAGTGTTGACTCTGTGACAACCTTGTCCTGTTATGTCCAGTGTTGACTCTGTGACAACCTTGCTCTGTTATGTCCAGTGTTGACTCTGTGACAACCTTGCTCTGTTATGTCCAGTATTGACTCTGTGACAACCTTGCCCTGTTATGTCCAGTGTCTCATTCTTCCATCTGCAGTACTGAGACCACTGATTGCCGCTTCATCCTCACCAATCCATGACTTTCTCGGTTTTGAAAACTGACAAATTGAAGATTGAGACACTTATGCATCATATGGGAATCTTTATTAAAGAAACGTTTCACCACACAGTGGCTTTATCAGTCCAATACAAAAGGTGTAAGGAGAGGAGGAGTTTGGGGTAATCAGTCCCTCAGCCTGGAGTCGATGTGTTCAGTCCATCACTCTTGTAGAATGTACAGCATAGAGCCAGAAGAGAGGCTTATATACTGTGGCCAGGTGAGTGGAAGCAGGAGACGGGATCACAGTGGAGCCATCCACTAGTGTAAAGAGGTCTTCGTCCAAATTTTCGACAAGTATTGAATTGTATTGGACTGATGAAACCACTGTATGGTGAAACGTTTCCTTAATAAAAAGTCCCATATGTTGCATAAGTGTCTCAAACTTCAACATCACCTTGACTTTGTTGTGTGTGAGTCGAGCATCAGCGCCGCGTACTGAAGAACCTCACACCCTCACACCATCTGAACCTACCATCATAGCACCTGAAGATGTGACGGTAGTACAATCATGTATATGGTGGAGACGTTTCTCTGGAGAGAGCTTGCACAGTTTCAAAAGCGATAAATACCTAGTATCACATTTTATCTCACACTTGATGGTATCCGAAAGCATCTTTCACCATGAGAGCTTCAAGTTCCGTGAAGTACCTAAGTTTACCACTAACTTACCTCTTGTGAGAGTCGGTCGTTTCTTGAGTCGTTCGTTTCTTGAATCGTTCGTTTCTTGAGTCGTTCGTTTCTTGAGTCGGTCGTTTCTTGAGTCGGGCGTTGTCCGTTTCTTGAGTCGGTCGTTTCTTGAGTCGGTCGTTTCTTGAGTCGGTCGTTTCTTGAGTCGGTCGTTTCTTGAGTCGGTCGTTTCTTGAGTCGGTCGTTTCTTGAGTCGTTCGTTTCTTGAGTCGGTCGTTTCTTGAGTCGTTCGTTTCTTGAGTCGTCGTTTCTTGAGTCGTTCGTTTCTTGAGTCGTCGTTTCTTGAGTCGTTCGTTTCTGATCGGTCGTTTCTTGAGTTCGTTTCTTGAGTCGTTCGTTTCTTGAGTCGGTCGTTTCTTGAGTCGTTCGTTTCTTGAGTCGTTCGTTTCTTGAGTCGGTCGTTTCTTGAGTCGTTCGTTTCTTGAGTCGGTCGTTTCTTGAGTCGTTCGTTTCTTGAGTCGGTCGTTTCTTGAGTCGTTCGTTTCTTGAGTCGTTCGTTTCTTGAGTCGGTCGTTTCTTGAGTCGGTCGTTTCTTGAGTCGTTCGTTTCTTGAGTCGGTCGTTTCTTGAGTCGTTCGTTTCTTGAGTCGTCGTTTCTGAGTCGTTCGTTTCTTGAGTCGTCGTTTCTTGATCGTTTCGTTTCTTGAGTCGGTCGTTTCTTGAGTCGGTCGTTTCTTGATCGGTGTTTTCTTGAGTCGGTCGTTTCTTGAAGTCGTTCGTTTCTTGAGCTCGGTTCTTTTCTTGAGTCGGTCCGTTTCTTGAGTCGTCGTTTCTTGAGTCGGTCGTTTCTTGAGTCGTCGTTTCTTGAGTCGTTCGTTTCTTGATCGTTTTCTTGAGTCGTCGTTTCTATGGAATTCGTTTCGTTTTCTGAGTCGTTCGTTTCTTGAGTCGGTCGATTCTTGAGTCGTCGTTTCTTGAGCCGTTCTGATGTTTCCGCATTATTTACAATCATGTTTATTTGTTTTGCCAGCTTTGATAGGCATTTTCTTATTTTTTCTGTGAGGAGTGTGTTGCTTTCTCAGGAGATTTTGTCGTTCAGTCATCTCTGTGGCGCATTCTTGTGTCCATGCTATGTCTTCGTGTGCAGAGCATGTTTATTCCATTTGGTCGGATGCGTTTGGTTCTACATGGTTGTGGGCAGGATGTGTGTGGGCAGGAATGTTGTGGGCAGGCATGTGTGGGCAGCATGTTGTGGGCAGGCGTGTTGTGGGCAGGATGTTGTGGGCAGGCTGTTTGTGGGCAGGTGTGTTGTGGGCAGGCATGTTGTGGGCAGGCATGTTGTGGGCAGGCATGTTGTGGGCAGGCGTGTTGTGGGCAGGCATGTTGTGGGCAGGCGTGCTGTGGGCAGGCATGTTGTGGGCAGGCATGTTGTGGGCAGGCGTGTTGTGGGCAGGCATGTTGTGGGCAGGCATGTTGTGGGCAGGCGTGTTGTGGGCAGGCATGTTGTGGGCAGGCATGTTGTGGGCAGGCGTGTTGTGGGCAGGTGTTGTGGGCAGGCATGTTGTGGGCAGGCATGTTGTGGGCAGGCGTGTTGTGGGCAGGCGTGTTGTGGGCAGGCGTGTTGTGGGCAGGCGTGTTGTGGGCAGGCATGTTGTGGGCAGGCGTGTTGTGGGCAGGCGTGTTGTGGGCAGGCATGTTGTGGGCAGGCGTGTTGTGGGCAGGCATGTTGTGGGCAGGCATGTTGTGGGCAGGCGTGTTGTGGGCAGGCATGTTGTGGGCAGGCATGTTGTGGGCAGGCATGTTGTGGGCAGCGTGTTGTGGCAGGCATGTTGTGGCAGCGTGTTGTGGGCAGGCTGTGTGGGCAGGCGTGTTGTGGGCAGGTGTGTTGGCAGGCATGTTGTGGGCAGGCGTGTTGTGGGCAGGCTGTTGTGGGCAGGCATGTTGTGGGCACTTTGTGGGCGCATGTTGTGGGCAGGCGTGTGTGGGCAGGCATGTTGTGGGCAGGCATGTTGTGGGCAGGCGTGTTGTGGGCAGGCATGTTGTGGGCAGGCGTGTTGTGGGCAGGCGTGTTGTGGGCAGGCATGTTGTGGGCAGGCATGTTGTGGGCAGTGCGTGCTGTGGGCGGGCATGTTGTGGCAGGCATGTGTGGGCAGGCGTGTTGTGGGCAGGCGTGTTGTGGGCAGGCATGTTGTGGGCAGGCATGTTGTGGGCAGGCGTGTTGTGGCAGGCATGTGTGGCAGCGTATTGTGGGCAGGCGTGTTGTGGGCAGGCGTGTTGTGGGCAAGCGTGTTGTGGGCAGGGTGTTGTGGCAGGCGTGTTGGGGCAGCGTGTTGTGGGCAGGAGTGTTGTGGCAGGCGTGTTGTGGGCAGGCGTGTTGTGGGCAAGCGTGTTGTGGGCAGGAGTGTTGTGGGCAGGCGTGTTGTGGGCAGCCGTGTTGTGGGCAGGCGTGTTGTGGGCAGGCGTGTTGTGGCAGGGTGTGTGGGCAGGCGTGTTGTGGGCAGCGTGTTGTGGGCAGCCGTGTTGTGGAGCAGGAGTGTTGTGGGCAGGCGTGTTGTGGGCAGGCATGTTGTGGGCAGGCGTGTTGTGGGCAGGCATGTTGTGGGTAGCCGTGTTGTGGGCAGGCGTGTTGTGGGCAGGCGTGTTGTGGGCAGGCGTGTTGTGGGCAGGCGTGTTGTGGGCAGGCGTGTTGTGGGCAGCCGTGTTGTGGGCAGCCGTGTTGTGGAGCAGGAGTGTTGTGGGCAGGCGTGTTGTGGGCAGGCATGTTGTGGGCAAGCGTGTTGTGGGCAGGCATGTTGTGGGCAGGCGTGTTGTGGGCAGGCGTGTTGTGGGCAGCCGTGTTGTGGGCAGGCGTGTTGTGGGCAGGCATGTTGTGGGCAGGCGTGTTGTGGGCAGGCGTGTTGTGGGCAGGCGTGTTGTGGGCAAGCGTGTTGTGGGCAGGAGTGTTGTGGGCAGGCGTGTTGTGGGCAGGCGTGTTGTGAGCAAGCGTGTTGTGGGCAGGCGTGTTGTGGGCAAGCGTGTTGTGGGCAGGCGTGTTGTGGGCAGGCGTGTTGTGGGCAAGCGTGTTGTGGGCAGGAGTGTTGTGGGCAGGCGTGTTGTGGGCAGGCGTGTTGTGGGCAGGCGTGTTGTGGGCAGGCGTGTTGTGGGCAGGCGTGTTGTGGGCAGGCGTGTTGTGGGCAAGCGTGTTGTGGGCAGGAGTGTTGTGGGCAGGCGTGTTGTGGGCAGGCGTGTTGTGGGCAAGCGTGTTGTGGGCAGGCGTGTTGTGGGCAAGCGTGTTGTAGGCAGGCGTGTTGTGGGCAAGCGTTTTGTGGGCAGGCGTGTTGTGGGCAAGCGTGTTGTGGGCAAGCGTGCTGTGGGAATGCATGTTGTGGGCAAGCGTGTTGTGGGAATGCGTGTTGTGGGAATGCATGTTGTGGGCAGGCGTGTTGTGAGCAAGCGTGTTGTGGGCAGGCGTGTTGTGGGCAAGCGTGTTGTGGGAATGCGTGTTGTGGGAATGCATGTTGTGGGCAGGCGTGTTGTGGGCAAGCGTGTTGTGGGCAGGCGTGCTGTGGGCAAGCGTGTTGTGGGCAAGCGTGTTGTGGGAATGCATGTTGTGGGCAGGCGTGTTGTGGGAATGCATGTTGTGGGCAGGCGTGTTGTGAGCAAGCGTGTTGTGGGCAGGCGTGTTGTGGGCAAGCGTGTTGTGGGCAGGCGTGTTGTGGGCAGGCGTGTTTTGGGCAGGCGTGTTGTGGAGCAGGCGTGTGATGGGGGCAGGCCTGTTGCAAGAAGGCGTGTGGTGGGCAGGTGTGTGTTGGGGGCAGGCCTGTTGTGGGCAGGCGTGTTCTGGGGCAGGCGTGTGGTGGGCAGGCGTGTTGTGGAGCAGGCGCATGGTGGGCAGGCGTGTTGTGGGCAGGCGTGTTGTGTGAGCAGGCGTGTTGTGGGCAGGCGTGTTGTGTGGGCAGGCGTGTTTTGGGAGGCAGACGTGTTGTGGGGGCAGGCGTGTTGTGGGGGGCAGACGTGTTGTGGGGGCGGGCGTGTTGTGGGGGCAGGCGTGTTGTGGGGGGCAGACGTGTTGTGGGGGCGGGCGTGTTGTGGGGGCAGGCGTGTTGTGGGGGGGCAGGCGTGTTGTGGTGGGCAGGCGTGTGGTGGGGGCAGGCGTGTGGTGGGGCAGGCGTGTGGTGGGGGCAGGGGTGTGGTGGGGGCAGGCGTCTGGTGGGGTTCAGGCGTGTGGTAGGGGTAGGCGTGTGGTGGGGGCAGGCGTGTGGTGGGGGCAGGCGTGTTGTGGGAAGCAGGCGTGTGGAGGGGTTCAGGCGTGTGTGGGGAGTAGGCGTGTGGTGGGGTTCAGGCGTGTGGTGGCGCAGGCGTGTTGTGGGGGCAGGCGTGTGGTGTGGGCAGGCGTGTGGTGGGGCAGGCGTGTGGTGGGGGCAGGCGTGTGGTGGGGGCAGGCGTGTTTTCGGGGGCCTGCGTGTGGTGGTGGGCAGGTGTGTGGTGGGAACAGGTGTGTGGTGGGGGCAGGCGTGTGGTGGGGGCAGGCGTGTGGTGGGGTAAGCGTGTGGTGGGGTCAGGCGTGTGGTTGGGATAAGCATGTGGTGGGGGCAGGCGTGTGGTGGGGAGCAGGCGTGTGGTGGGAGTAGGCGTGTTGTGGGGGCAGGTGTGTGGTGGGGCAGGTGTATGGTGGGGGCAGGCGTGTGGTGGGGCATGCGTGTGGTGGGGGCAGGCGTGTTCTTGGCAGCTGATTAGAAAATATAATTGTGATGCCTGAGGGTAATTAGGTATCCAGAAAGTTGGGTACATTAACGAGGACTACCCCGGGCTATTAACTACACTGTAATCTTGTGCCTCACTCGGCACTACTCCTTTCGCGTGCACTTAGGTAGAAGGGGCCTGGGTTATGCAACATTGAATAATATCTGCTTTCGTCTGCTTCATCAAGAGTCAGAAGTTCCTTCCAGGAGGTGGCATGATGCCGACGATGGGCTCTTGATCCATGGCATTGCAGCTGCCCTCAGCTTCAACAGATCATACTTGATTGCTTTCCATTCCCCAAGTGCTGCATTAGCCTTAAGGGTTTGTCGCTCTCCCATGTTAATGATTTCCCTGGTATTGTATTTGCTTGATTTTCAGTGTTCGTACTCTGGCTGCCTGGCTTAACTCTCCAAGTGTTCGTACTCTGGCTGCCTGGCTTAACTCTCCAAGTGTTCGTACTCTGGCTGCCTGGCTTAACTCTCCAAGTGTTCATACTCTGGCTGCCTGGCTTAACTCTCCAAGTGTTCGTACTCTGGCTGCCTGGCTTAACTCTCTAAGTGTTCGTACTCTGGCTGCCTGGCTTAACTCTCTAAGTGTTCGTACTCTGGCTGCCTGGCTTAACTCTCCAAGTGTTCGTACTCTGGCTGCCTGGCTTAACTCTCCAAGTGTTCGTACTCTGGCTGCCTGGCTTAACTCTCCAAGTGTTCGTACACTGGCTGCCTGGCTTAACTCTCCAAGTGTTCGTACTCTGGCTGCCTGGCTTAACTCTCCAAGTGTTCGTACTCTGGCTGCCTGGCTTAACTCTCCAAGTGTTCGTACTCTGGCTGCCTGGCTTAACTCTCCAAGTGTTCGTACTCTGGCTGCCTGGCTTAACTCTCCAAGTGTTCGTACTCTGGCTGCCTGGCTTAACTCTCCAAGTGTTCGTACTCTGGCTGCCTGGCTTAACTCTCCAAGTGTTCGTACTCTGGCTGCCTGGCTTAACTCTCCAAGTGTTCGTACTCTGGCTGCCTGGCTTAACTCTCCAAGTGCTCGTACTCTGGCTGCCTGGCTTAACTCTCCAAGTGTTCGTACTCTGGCTGCCTGGCTTAACTCTCTAAGTGTTCGTACTCTGGCTGCCTGGCTTAACTCTCCAAGTGTTCATACTCTGGCTGCCTGGCTTAACTCACCAAGTGTTCGTACTCTGGCTGCCTGGCTTAACTCTCCAAGTGTTCGTACTCTGGCTGCCTGGCTTAACTCTCTAAGTGTTCGTACTCTGGCTGCCTGGCTTAACTCTCCAAGTGTTCATACTCTGGCTGCCTGGCTTAACTCACCAAGTGTTCGTACTCTGGCTGCCTGGCTTAACTCTCCAAGTGTTCGTACTCTGGCTGCCTGGCTTAACTCTCTAAGTGTTCGTACTCTGGCTGCCTGGCTTAACTCTCCAAGTGTTCGTACTCTGGCTGCCTGGCTTAACTCTCCAAGTGTTCGTACTCTGGCTGCCTGGCTTAACTCTCCAAGTGTTCGTACTCTGGCTGCCTGGCTTAACTCTCCAAGTGTTCGTACTCTGGCTGCCTGGCTTAACTCTCTAAGTGTTCGTACTCTGGCTGCCTGGCTTAACTCTCCAAGTGTTCGTACTCTGGCTGCCTGGCTTAACTCTCCAAGTGTTCGTACTCTGGCTGCCTGGCTTAACTCTCCAAGTGTTCGTACTCTGGCTGCCTGGCTTAACTCTCCAAGTGTTCGTACTCTGGCTGCCTGGCTTAACTCTCCAAGTGTTCGTACTCTGGCTGCCTGGCTTAACTCTCCAAGTGTTCGTACTCTGGCTGCCTGGCTTAACTCTCCAAGTGTTCGTACTCTGGCTGCCTGGCTTAACTCTCCAAGTGCTCGTACTCTGGCTGCCTGGCTTAACTCTCCAAGTGTTCGTACTCTGGCTGCCTGGCTTAACTCTCTAAGTGTTCGTACTCTGGCTGCCTGGCTTAACTCTCCAAGTGTTCATACTCTGGCTGCCTGGCTTAACTCACCAAGTGTTCGTACTCTGGCTGCCTGGCTTAACTCTCCAAGTGTTCGTACTCTGGCTGCCTGGCTTAACTCTCTAAGTGTTCGTACTCTGGCTGCCTGGCTTAACTCTCCAAGTGTTCATACTCTGGCTGCCTGGCTTAACTCACCAAGTGTTCGTACTCTGGCTGCCTGGCTTAACTCTCCAAGTGTTCGTACTCTGGCTGCCTGGGTTAACTCTCCAAGTGTTCGTACTCTGGCTGCCTGGCTTAACTCTCCAAGTGTTCGTACTCTGGCTGCCTGGCTTAACTCTCCAAGTGTTCGTACTCTGGCTGCCTGGCTTAACTCTCCAAGTGTTCGTACTCTGGCTGCCTGGCTTAACTCTCCAAGTGTTCGTACTCTTGCTGCCTGGCTTAACTCTCTTAGTGTTCGTACTCTGGCTGCCTGGCTTAACTCTCCAAGTGTTCGTACTCTGGCTGCCTGGCTTAACTCTCCAAGTGTTCGTACTCTGGCTGCCTGGCTTAACTCTCCAAGTGTTCGTACTCTGGCTGCCTGGCTTAAATCTCCAAGTGTTCGTACTCTGGCTGCCTGGCTTAACTCTCCAAGTGTTCATACTCTTGCTGCCTGGCATAATTAACCAAGTATTCGTACTCTTGCTGCCTGCCATAATTATCCAAGTGTTCGTACTCTTGCTCCCTGGCTTAATTATCCAAGTGTTCGAACTCTTGCTGCTTGACTTAATTATCCCAGTGTTCATGCCTCTACCCAGGTTAATCATTCCAGTGTTCATGCTTCTACCCAGGTTAATTATTCCAGTGTTCATGTTTCTACCCAGGTTAATCATTCCAGTGTTCATACTTCTACCCAGGTTAATCATTCCAGTGTTCATGCCTCTACCCAGGTTAATCATTCCAGTGTTCATGCCTCTACCCAGGTTAATCATTCCAGTGTTCATGCCTCTACCCAGGTTAATCATTCCAGTGTTCATGCCTCTACCCAGGTTAATCATTCCAGTGTTCATGCTTCTACCCAGGTTAATCATTCCAGTGTTCATGCCTCTACCCAGGTTAATCATCCCAGTGTTCATACTCCTACCCAGGTTAATCATTACAGTGTTCATGCTTCTACCCAGGTTAATCATTCCAGTGTTCATACTTCTACCCAGGTTAATCATTCCAGTGTTCATGCCTCTAACCAGGTTAATCATTCCAGTGTTCATACTTCTACCCAGGTTAATCATTCCAGTGTTCATACTTCTACCCAGGTTAATAATTCCAGTGTTCATACTTCTACCCAGGTTAATCATTCCAGTGTTCATGCCTCTACCCAGGTTAATCATTCCAGTGTTCATACTTCTACCCAGGTTAATCATTCCAGTGTTCATGCTTCTACCCAGGTTAATCATTCCAGTGTTCATACTTCTACCCAGGTTAATCATTCCAGTGTTCATGCCTCTACCCAGGTTAATCATTCCAGTGTTCATACTCCTACCCAGGTTAATCATTCCAGTGTTCATGCTTCTACCCAGGTTAATCATTCCAGTGTTCATACTCCTACCCAGGTTCATCATTCCAGTGTTCATACTTCTACCCAGGTTAATCATTCCAGTGTTCATGCTTCTACCCAGGTTAATCATTCCACTGTTCATACTCCTACCCAGGTTAATCATTCCAGTGTTCATACTTCTACCCAGGTTAATCATTCCAGTGTTCATACTTCTACCCAGGTTAATCATCCCTGTGTTCATACTCCTACCCAGGTTAATCATTCCAGTGTTCATACTTCTACCCAGGTTAATCATTCCAGTGTTCATGCTTCTACCCAGGTTAATCATTCCAGTGTTCATGCCTCTACCCAGGTTAATCATTCCAGTGTTCATACTCCTACCCAGGTTAATCATTCCAGTGTTCATGCTTCTACCCAGGTTAATCATTCCAGTGTTCATACTCCTACCAGGTTAATCATTCAGTGTTCATACTTTCTACCAGGTTAATCATTCTCAGTGTTCATACTTCTACCCAGGTTAATCATCCAGTGTTCATACTTTCCCACCCAGGTTAATCATTCCAGTGTTCATACTTCTACCCAGGTTAATCATTCCAGTGTTCATACTTCTACCCAGGTTAATCATCCCAGTGTTCATTCTACCCGTTAATCATCCAGTGTTCATACTCTACCCAGGTTAATCATCCCAGTGTTCATACTCCTACCCAGGTTAATCATTCCAGTGTTCATACTCCTACCCAGGTTAATCATCACAGTGTTCATACTCCTACCCAGGTTAATCATCCCAGTGTTCATACTCCTACCCAGGTTAATCATCCAAGTGTTCATACTCCTACCCAGGTTAATCATTCCAGTGTTCATACTCCTACCCAAGTTAATCATCCCAGTGTTCATACTCCTACCCAGGTTAATCATTCCAGTGTTCATACTTCTACCCAGGTTAATCATTCCAGTGTTCATACTTCTACCCAGGTTAATCATCCCAGTGTTCATACTCCTACCCAGGTTAATCATTCCAGTGATCATACTCCTACCCAGGTTAATCATCCCAGTGTTCATACTCCTACCCAGGTTAATTATCCCAGTGTTCATACTCCTACCCAGGTTAATCATCCCAGTGTTCATACTCCTACCCAGGTTAATCATTCCAGTGTTCATACTCCTACCCAGGTTAATCATCCCAGTGTTCATACTCCTACCCAGGTTAATCATTCCAGTGTTCATACTTCTACCCAGGTTAATCATTCCAGTGTTCATACTTCTACCCAGGTTAATCACCCCAGTGTTCATACTCCTACCCAGGTTAATCATCCCAGTGTTCATACTCCTACCCAGGTTAATCATCCCAGTGTTCATACTCCTACCCAGGTTAATCATTCCAGTGTTCATACTCCTACCCAGGTTAATCATCCCAGTGTTCATACTCCTACCCAGGTTAATCATTCCAGTGTTCATACTTCTACCCAGGTTAATCATTCCAGTGTTCATACTCCTACCCAGGTTAATCATCCCAGTGTTCATACTCCTACCCAGGTTAATCATTCCAGTGTTCATACTTCTACCCAGGTTAATCATTCCAGTGTTCATACTTCTACCAAGGTTAATCATCCCAGTGTTCATGCCTCTACCCAGGTTAATCATTCCAGTGTTCATACTCCTACCCAGGTTAATAATTCCAATGTTCATACTCCTACCCAGGTTAATCATCCCAGTGTTCATACTCCTACCCAGGTTAATCATCCCAGTGTTCATACTCCTACCCAGGTTAATCATCCCAGTGTTCATACTCCTACCCAGGTTAATCATTCCAGTGTTCATACTCCTACCCAGGTTAATCATCCCAGTGTTCATACTCCTACCCAGGTTAATCATCCCAGTGTTCATACTCCTACCCAGGTTAATCATCCCAGTGTTCATACTCCTACCCAGGTTAATCATCCCAGTGTTCATACTCCTACCCAGGTTAATCATCCCAGTGTTCATAATCCTACCCAGGTTAATCATCCCAGTGTTCATACTCCTACCCAGGTTAATCATCCCAGTGTTCATACTCCTACCCAGGTTAATCATTCCAGTGTTCATACTCCTACCCAGGTTAATCATTCCAGTGTTCATACTCCTACCCAGGTTAATCATTCCAGTGTTCATACTCCTACCCAGGTTAATCATTCCAGTGTTCATACTCCTACCCTGGTTAATCATTTCAGTGTTCATGCCTCTAACCAGGTTAATCATTCCAGTGTTCATACTTCTACCCAGGTTAATCATCCCAGTGTTCATGCCTCTACCCAGGTTAATCATTCCAGTGTTCATACTCCTACCTAGGTTAATCATCCCAGTGTTCATACTCCTACCCAGGTTAATAATTCCAGTGTTCATACTCCTACCCAGGTTAATCATCCCAGTGTTCATACTCCTACCCAGGTTAATAATTCCAGTGTTCATACTCCTACCTAGGTTAATCATCCCCGTGTTCATACTCCTACCCAGGTTAATAATTCCAGTGTTCATACTCCTACCCAGGTTAATCATTCCAGTGTTCATACTCCTACCTAGGTTAATCATCCCAGTGTTCATACTCCTACCCAGGTTAATCATTCCAGTGTTCATACTCCTACCTAGGTTAATCATCCCAGTGTTCGTACTCCTACCTAGGTTAATCATCCAGTGTTCATACTCCTACCAGGTTAATCATTCCAGTGTTCATACTCCTACCTAGGTTAATCATTCCAGTGTTCATACTCCTACCTAGGTTAATCATTCCAGTGTTCATACTCCTACCTAGGTTAATCATTCCAGTGTTCATACTCCTACCTAGGTTAATCATTCCAGTGTTCATACTCCTACCCAGGTTAATCATTCCAGTGTTCATACTCCTACCTAGGTTAATCATCCCAGTGTTCATACTCCTACCTAGGTTAATCATCCCAGTGTTCATACTCCTACCCAGGTTAATCATTCCAGTGTTCATACTCCTACCTAGGTTAATCATTCCAGTGTTCATACTCCTACCTAGGTTAATCATCCCAGTGTTCATACTTCTACCCAGGTTAATCATCCCAGTGTTCATACTCCTACCTAGGTTAATCATCCAAGTGTTCATACTCCTACCCAGGTTAATCATTCCAGTGTTCATACTCCTACCTAGGTTAATCATTCCAGTGTTCATACTCCTACCTAGGTTAATCATCCCAGTGTTCATACTCCTACCCAGGTTAATCATTCCAGTGTTCATACTCCTACCTAGGTTAATCATTCCAGTGTTCATACTCCTACCTAGGTTAATCATCCAGTGTTCATACTCCTACCTAGGTTAATCATCCCAGTGTTCATACTCCTACCCAGGTTAATCATTCCAGTGTTCATACTCCTACCTAGGTTAATCATTCCAGTGTTCATACTCCTACCTAGGTTAATCATCCCAGTGTTCATACTCCTACCTAGGTTAATCATCCCAGTGTTCATACTCCTACCTAGGTTAATCATCCCAGTGTTCATACTCCTACCTAGGTTAATCATCCCAGTGTTCATACTCCTACCCAGGTTAATCATTCCAGTGTTCATACTCCTACCTAGGTTAATCATTCCAGTGTTCATACTCCTACCTAGGTTAATCATCCCAGTGTTCATACTCCTACCTAGGTTAATCATCCCAGTGTTCATGCTTCTACCCAGGTTAATCATCCCAGGAAGCTTATCACTGTTAATCTGAACAATGTTAACGCTGGAACAGACTACAACACATTTTTGCACCAGATTTGCACTTAATTACAGGACAGGAAGTACAACTAGTGGTGTGAGCCAGCGAGCCCGTGGGCAGGTGTGAGCCAGCGAGCCCGTGGGCAGGTGTGAGCCAGCGAGCCCGTGGGCAGGTGTGAGCCAGCGAGCCGTGGGCAGGTGTGAGCCAGCGAGCCGTGGGCAGGTGTGAGCCAGCGAGCCGTGGGCAGGTGTGAGCCAGCGAGCCCGTGGGCAGGTGTGAGCCAGCGAGCCCGTGGGCAGGTGTGAGCCAGCGAGCCCGTGGGCAGGTGTGGGCCAGCGAGTCCGTGGGCAGGTGTGAGCCAGCGAGTCCGTGGGCAGGTGTGAGCCAGCGAGTCCGTGGGCAGTGTGAGCCAGCGAGCCCGTGGGCAGGTGTGAGCCAGCGAGTCCGAGGGCAGGTGTGGGCCAGCGAGCCCGTGGGCAGGTGTGAGCCAGCAAGCCCGTGGGCAGGTGTGAGCCAGCGAGCCCGTGGGCAGGTGTGAGCCAGCAAGCCCGTGGGCAGGTGTGAGCCAACGAGCCCGTGGGCAGGTGTGAGCCAGCGAGCCCTTGGGCAGGTGTGGGCCAGCGAGCCCGTGGGCAGGTGTGAGCCAGCGAGCCCGTGGGCAGGTGTGGGCTTGCGAGTCCGTGGGCAGGTGTGAGCCAGCGAGTCCGTGGGCAGGTGTGAGCCAACGAGCCCGTGGGCAGGTGTGGGCCAGCGAATCCGTGGGCAGGTGTGAGCCAGCGAGCTCGTGGGCAGGTGTGAGCCAGCGAGCCCGTGTTCAGGTATGGTACAGGGTGTGGTACAGGGTGCAATGCGAAGTGTGGTACAGGGTGTGGTACAGAGTGTTGTGCAAGGTGTGGTACAGGGTGTGGTACAGGGTGTGGTACTGGGTGTGTTACAGGGTGTTGTACCGGGTGTGGTGTAGGGTGTGGTACTGGGTGTGGTACAGGGTGTGGTACCAGGTGTGGTGTAGGGTGTGGCACGGGGTGTGGTACAGGGTGTGGTACAGGGTGTGATACAAAGCGTGGTACAGGGTGTGGTACAGGTTGTGGTACAGGGTGTGGTACAAGGTGTGGAACATGGTGTGGTACAGGGTGTGGTACAAAGTGTGGAACAGGGTGTGGTACAGGGTGTGGAACATGGTGTGGAACAGGGTGTGGTACAGGGTGTGGTACAGGGTGTGGAACATGGTGTGGAACAGGGTGTGGAACAAGGTGTGGAACATGGTGTGGAACAGGGTGTGGTACAGGGTGTGGTACAGGGTGTGGTACAAGGTGCGGAACATGGTGTGGAACAGGGTGTGGTGCAGGGTGTGGTACAGGGTGTGGTACAAGGTGTGGTACAGGGTGTGGTACAGGGTGTGGTACAGGGTGTGGTACAGGGTGTGGAACAGGGTGTGGTATAGGGTGTGGTACAGGGTGTGGAACAGGGTGTGGAACAGGGTGTGGTACAGGGTGTGGTACAGGGTGTGGTACAGGGTGTGATGGCTGGTGTCTTGTGGTCAAGTAACCTCGCTTGTAGAGTCGACCTGGAGCACCGTCAACAATATTCCCAGTCTGCCTCTGCCTCTCCCTCGACCTCTCTTAAAAACGTCTCCGGCGAAATGTTTTGGTTTGGAATTCTGAAAACTGGAGCGACGATCGTGAATATTTCATGTCTAGTTCTTTCTAAAGATTTCTATAGAAGATGAAAGAGCCTTTCTTTGCCCCTCTTTAATATTCCCTATGAAATTTCACGTAAAAAAATCTATTATAGAATACATCAAGCCATTAATTTCTTAATACTAAATTATTTCGTATTGAAATCTGACAGAAAAATAAATGCAAGTGCCAATGTACCCATGGAAAATATATAGATATTTAAGGTCATTGAGGGTCACCCGTGACCAATTGTCTAGTTAGACTAAGTCAATTGTTTGAACTGTGACGCAGGAATAACTTGTTAACTTGTCACTATAGAGTCTCGAGTCCTTATGATAACAATGCAACACTTGGGTAACTTTACTCTCTACGTGTCGCTCAAAATGCTCTGCACGCACAACTTAACTGTAACTCGTCTGTACAACCATTGTATCAGTAAGAAATAAAATAATATTATTACAGAAGTTATTTGAACCTATTGCACATGTGTTGTTCATCAGTTTATTGGCGCTATATACTGTTGCTACTGCTACTGCTGCTGCTGCTGCTGCTGCTGCTGCTGCTGCTGCTGCTGCTGCTGCTGCTGCTGCTGCCGAACCTTTAAGTTCATTCTCGTACCACTCGTTATGTATATAAACATTGTTTCGTAAAACGTCAAGCTTTTCTAACATATTAAACACTGGTCGCTCCCTGGCTGTCTGTACAGATGTGGACCTGCCAGAGGGAAGCCAGTTTTTACAATGTTTAAGGTGATGGAACTGTAGAAGTGAATGCTAGCGTGTTAGGGAGAGGTGAAGTCTTGAATGATAGGGAATCTAAAATTTGAAGTGTTATCTTTTGATATTTGCTAATGAGTGTTTCTCTTAGACAGGACAGAAGATAAGATATGAAATTGGAGTTTGTAAGAAAGTGTAAATAAGGTTCGTAATGATTTCTTCATGCGTTGCCTGTTTAGATATGTCAGGAATCAGGACAAGTATTTCCTGATGCGAGTTTAAGTCATGTGATGAACTACCACTGAAACCTTTGGTCATCTGACCGAGGGCTTCCGCTGGCTTACCGGTCTACCAATTTAAAATTAAGGTTTTAATTACAACCATTACATTATATATATTATATTATATATATATATATATATATAATTATATATATATATATATTATATATATATATATATATATATATATAATATATTATATATTATATATATTATATATATATATATATATATATATTTTGCATGTTGAGATTTGGTCACTAAGAGAGGCAAGACAGCTTTATCATGTTGCTATATATCTATGGAGCACATAATGTGTAGGCGACATCTGAGGACGGACTGAAGTTAGTGTGTGGACAAGGTTGTGCAGTAACCTCTTGAGACTCGAGCAAGTATGTGTCAGTTTATTAGGCAGAAGTGAGTGGAGATATTTTTTTTTTTTTTTGAGAGGATTTGAAATGCTGTTGGAGTGTGAGCAAGGTGCCATCTATGAATCAATTTAGGTAAAGTAAGACGCCAGTTTGCTCCTGCCAGCCTCCACAGACACAGGAGACTCCTCCAGACACAACCTGCTACAAAACAACCTCCAATAAACCTCCTTTTTAAGTGACTTTCCTGATTTTTTACCAAAATGTAACATACCGACTTAATATTATTTTTTCTATGTCAATAAGAATCTTTTTTAATCTCTTAGTAGTTCAAATCTACAAAAATATATCGATAAATTTGTGTAGGAACACAACAGTAGAATATATTCCAACATAAATATCCAGAGGCCGAACAAAAGTGAGAGGGAAAAAGTTTTATTCAATTAATGGGAAATTACGAAGTCTTGTGAAAAAAAGAAATGTAAATTACCTACAGTGTAGCTTTTATTTTGTGTTGGGGAGACCCAAGACTTTTGTGAGGGTGAGGGTGGTGAGGGAGCTAGACAGTGAGGGTGGTGAGGGAGCTAGACAGTGAGGGTGGTGAGGGAGCTAGACAGTGAGGGTGAGGGTGGTGAGGGAGCTAGACAGTGAGGGTGGTGAGGGAGCTAGACAGTGAGGGTGAGGGTGGTGAGGGAGCTAGACAGTGAGGGTGAGGGTGGTGAGGGAGCTAGACAGTGAGGGTGAGGGTGGTGAGGGAACTAGACAGTGAGGGTGAGGGTGGTGAGGGAGCTAGACAGTGAGGGTGAGGGTGGTGAAGGAACTAGACAGTGAGGGTGAGGGTGGTGATGGAGCTAGACAGTGAGGGTGGTGAGGGAGCTAGACAGTGAGGGTGAGCGTGGTGATGGAGCTAGACAGTGAGGGTGAGGGTGGTGAGGGAACTAGACAGTGAGTGTGAGGGTGGTGAGGGAGCTAGGCAGTGAGGGTGAGGGTGGTGAGGGAGCTAGACAGTGAGGGTGAGGGAACTAAACAGTGAGGGTGAGGGTGGTGAGGGAGCTAGACAGTGAGGGTGAGGGTGGTGAGGGAACTAGACAGTGAGGGTGAGGGTGGTGAGGGATCTAGACAGTGAGGGTGAGGGTGGTGATGGAGCCAGACAGTGAGGGTGAGGGTGGTGATGGAGCTAGACAGTGAGGGTCGTGAGGGAGCTAGACAGTGAGGGTGAGGGTGGTGAGGGAGCTAGACAGTGAGGGTGAGGGTGGTGAGGGAACTAGACAGTGAGGGTGAGGGTGGTGAGGGAGCTAGACAGTAGGGTGAGGGTGGTGATGGAGCTAGACAGTGAGGGTGAGGGTGGTGAGGGAGCTAGACAGTGAGGGTGAGGCGCTAGACAGTGAGGGTGGTGAGGGAGCTAGACACTGTGGGCGAGGGAGCTAGACAGTGAGGGTGGTGAGGGAGCTAGACAGTGAAGGTGGTGAGGGAGCTAGACAGTGAGAGTGGGGGTGCGAGGGAGCTAGACAGTGAGGGTGATGAGGGAGCTAGACAGTGAGGGTGGTGAGGGAGCTAGACAGTGAGGGTGAGGGTGGTGAGGGAGCTAGACTGTGAGGGTGAGGGTGGTGAGGGAGCTAGACAGTGAGGGTGGTGAGGGAGCTAGACAGTGAGGGTGGTGAGGGAGCTAGACAGTGAGTGTGAGGGTGGTGAGGGAGCTAGACAGTGAGGGTGGTGAGGGAGCTAGACAGTGAGTGTGAGGGTGGTGAGGGAGCTAGACTGTGAGGGTGAGGGTGGTGAGGGAGCTAGACAGTGAGGGTGAGGGTGGTGAGGAGCTAGACAGTGAGGGTGGTGAGGGAGCTAGACAGTGAGGGTGGTGAGGGAGCTAGACAGTGAGTGTGAGGGTGGTGGGGAGCTAGACAGTGAGGGTGAGGGTGGTGAGGGAGCTAGACAGTGAGGGTGGTGAGGGAGCTAGACAGTGAGGGTGGTGAGGGAGCTAGACAGTGAGTGTGAGGGTGGTGAGGGAGCTAGACAGTGAGGGTGAGGGAACTAGATAGTGAGGGTGAGGGTGGTGAGGGAGCTAGACAGTGAGGGTGAGGGTGGTGAGGTAGCTAGACAGTGAGGGTGAGGGAATAGACAGTGAGGGTGGTGAGGGAGCTAGACAGTGAGGGTGAGGGTGGTGAGGAAACTAGACAGTGAGTGTGAGGGTGGTGAGGGAGCTAGACAGTGAGAGTGAGGGTGGTGAGGGAGCTAGACAGTGAGGGCAAGGGTGGTGAGGGAGCTAGACAGTGAGGGTGAGGGTGGTGAGGGAGCTAGAAAGTGAGGGTGGTGAGGGAGCTAGACAGTGAGGGTGAGGGTGGTGAGGGAACTAGACAGTGAGTGCGAGGGTGGTGAGGGAGCTAGACAGTGAGGGTGAGGGTGGTGAGGGAACTAGACAGTGAGTGCGAGGGTGGTGAGGGAGCTAGACAGTGAGGGTGAGGGTGGTGAGGGAGCTAGACAGTGAGGGTGAGGGAACTAGACAGTGAGGGTGAGGGTGGTGAGGGAGCTAGACAGTGAGGGTGAGGGTGGTGAGGGAGCTAGACAGTGAGGGTGAGGGTGGTGAGGGAACTAGACAGTGAGGGTGAGGGTGTGAGGGAGCTAGACAGTGAGGGTGAGGGTGGTGAAGGAACTAGACAGTGAGGGTGAGGGTGGTGATGGAGCTAGACAGTGAGGGTGGTGAGGGAGCTAGACAGTGAGGGTGAGGGTGGTGATGGAGCTAGACAGTGAGGGTGAGGGTGGTGAGGGAACTAGACAGTGAGTGTGAGGGTGGTGAGGGAACTAGGCAGTGAGGGTGAGGGTGGTGAGGGAGCTAGACAGTGAGGGTGATGGAACTAAACAGTGAGGGTGAGGGTGGTGAGGGAGCTAGACAGTGAGGGTGAGGGTGGTGAGGGAACTAGACAGTGAGGGTGAGGGTGGTGAGGGATCTAGACAGTGAGGGTGAGGGTGGTGATGGAGCTAGACAGTGAGGGTGAGGGTGGTGATGGAGCTAGACAGTGAGGGTCGTGAGGGAGCTAGACAGTGAGGGTGAGGGTGGTGAGGGAGCTAGACAGTGAGGGTGAGGGTGGTGAGGGAACTAGACAGTGAGGGTGAGGGTGGTGAGGGAGCTAGACAGTTAGGGTGAGGGTGGTGATGGAGTTAGACAGTGAGGGTGAGGGTGGTGAGGGAGCTAGACAGTGAGGGTGGTGAGGGAGGTAGACAGTGAGGGTGAGGGCGCTAGACAGTGAGGGTGGTGAGGGAGCTAGACACTGTGGGCGAGGGAGCTAGACAGTGAGGGTGGTGAGGGAGCTAGACAGTGAAGGTGGTGAGGGAGCTAGACAGTGAGAGTGGGGGTGCCGAGGGAGCTAGACAGTGAGGGTGATGAGGGAGCTAGACAGTGAGGGTGGTGAGGGAGATAGACAGTGAGAGTGGCGAGGGAGCTAGACAGTGAGGGTGGTGAGGGAGCTAGACAGTGAAGGTGGTGAGGGAGCTAGACAGTGAGAGTGGGGGTGCCGAGGGAGCTAGACAGTGAGGGTGATGAGGGAGCTAGACAGTGAGGGTGGTGAGGG
Organism: Cherax quadricarinatus; assembly: GCF_026875155.1. Taxonomy (NCBI): domain Eukaryota; kingdom Metazoa; phylum Arthropoda; class Malacostraca; order Decapoda; family Parastacidae; genus Cherax; species Cherax quadricarinatus. The sequence continues at coordinate 3,910,224 of NC_069451.1, read as the reverse complement.
AGCTAGACAGTGAGGGTGAGGGTGGTGAGGGAGCTAGACTGTGAGGGTGAGGGTGGTGAGGGAGCTAGACAGTGAGGGTGGTGAGGGAGCTAGACAGTGAGGGTGGTGAGGGAGCTAGACAGTGAGGGTGGTGAGGGAGCTAGACAGTGAGTGTGAGGGGTGGTGAGGGAGCTAGACAGTGAGGGTGGTGAGGGAGCTAGACAGTGAGGGTGGTGAGGGAGCTAGACAGTGAGGGTGGTGAGGGAGCTAGACAGTGAGTGTGAGGGTGGTGAGGGAGCTAGACTGTGAGGGTGAGGTTGGTGAGGGAGCTAGACAGTGAGGGTGGTGAGGGAGCTAGACAGTGAGGGTGAGGGTGGTGAGGGAGCTAGACAGTGAGGGTGGTGAGGGAGCTAGACAGTGAGGGTGGTGAGGGAGCTAGACAGTGAGGTGAGGGTGGTGAGGGAGCTAGACAGTGAGGGTGAGGGTGGTGAGGGAGCTAGACAGTGAGGGTGGTGAAGGAGCTAGACAGTGAGGGTGGTGAGGGAGCTAGACAGTGGTGTGAGGGTGGTGAGGGAGCTAGACAGTGAGGGTGAGGGTGGTGAGGAGCTAGACAGTGAGGGTGGTGAGGGAGCTAGACGTGAGTGTGAGGGTGGTGAGGGAGCTAGACAGTGAGGGTGAGGGAACTAGACAGTGAGGGTGAGGGTGGTGAGGGAGCTAGACAGTGAGGGTGAGGGTGGTGAGGTAGCTAGACAGTGAGGTGAGGGAACTAGACAGTGAGGGTGGTGAGGGAGCTAGACAGTGAGGGTGAGGGTGGTGAGGGAACTAGACAGTGAGTGCGAGGGTGTTGAGGAGCTAGACAGTGAGGGTGAGGGTGGTGAGGGAACTAGACAGTGAGTGCGAGGGTGGTGAGGGAGCTAGACAGTGAGGGTGAGGGTAATGAGGGAGCTAGACAGTGAGGGTGAGGGAACTAGACAGTGAGGGTGAGGGTGGTGAGGGAGCTAGACAGTGAGGGTGAGAGTGGTGAGGGAGCTAGACAGTGAGGGTGAGGGTGGTGAGGGAGCTAGACAGTGAGGGTGAGGGTGGTGAAGGAACTAGACAGTGAGGGTGAGGGTGGTGATGGAGCTAGACAGTGAGGGTGGTGAGGGAGCTAGACAGTGAGGGTGAGGGTGGTGATGGAGCTAGACAGTGAGGGTGAGGGTGGTGAGGGAACTAGACAGTGAGTGTGAGGGTGGTGAGGGAGCTAGACAGTGAGGGTGAGGGTGGTGAAGGAACTAGACAGTGAGGGTGAGGGTGGTGAGGGAGCTAGACAGTGAGGGTGAGGGTGGTGAAGGAACTAGACAGTGAGGGTGAGGGTGGTGATGGAGCTAGACAGTGAGGGTGGTGAGGGAGCTAGACAGTGAGGGTGAGGGTGGTGATGGAGCTAGACAGTGAGGGTGAGGGTGGTGAGGGAACTAGACAGTGAGTGTGAGGGTGGTGAGGGAGCTAGACAGTGAGGGTGAGGGTGGTGAAGGAACTAGACAGTGAGGGTGAGGGTGGTGAGGGAGCTAGACAGTGAGGGTGAGGGTGGTGAAGGAACTAGACAGTGAGGGTGAGGGTGGTGATGGAGCTAGACAGTGAGGGTGGTGAGGGAGCTAGACAGTGAGGGTGAGGGTGGTGATGGAGCTAGACAGTGAGGGTGAGGGTGGTGAGGGAACTAGACAGTGAGTGTGAGGGTGGTGAGGGAGCTAGCAGTGAGGGTGAGGGTGGTGAGGGAGCTAGACAGTGAGGGTGAGGGAACTAACAGTGAGGGTGAGGGTGGTGAGGGAGCTAGACAAGTGAGGGTGAGGGTGGTGAGGGAACTAGACAGTGAGGGTGAGGGTGGTGAGGGATCTAGACAGTGAGGGTGAGGGTGGTGATGGAGCTAGACAGTGAGGGTGAGGGTGGTGATGGAGCTAGACAGTGAGGGTCGTGAGGGAGCTAGACGGTGAGGGTGAGGGTGGTGAGGGAGCTAGACAGTGAGGTTGAGGGTGGTGAGGGAACTAGACAGTGAGGGTGAGGGTGGTGAGGGAGCTAGACAGTTAGGGTGAGGGTGGTGATGGAGTTAGACAGTGAGGGTGAGGGTGGTGAGGGAGCTAGACAGTGAGGGTGGTGAGGGAGCTAGACAGTGAGGGTGAGGGCGCTAGACAGTGAGGGTGGTGAGGGAGCTAGACACTGTGGGCGAGGGAGCTAGACAGTGAGGGTGGTGAGGGAGCTAGACAGTGAAAGTGGTGAGGGAGCTAGACAGTGAAGGTGGTGAGGGAGCTAGACAGTGAGAGTGGGGGTGCCGAGGGAGCTAGACAGTGAGGGTGATGAGGGAGCTAGACAGTGAGGGTGGTGAGGGAGCTAGACACTGTGGGCGAGGGAGCTAGACAGTGAGGGTGGTGAGGGAGCTAGACAGTGAAGGTTGTGAGGGAGCTAGACAGTGAGAGTGATGAGGGAGCTAGATGTGAGGGTGGTGAGGGAGATATACAGTGAGAGTGGTGAGGGAGCTAGACAGGGAGGGTAAGGGTGGTGAGGGTGGTGAGGGAGCTAGACAGTGAGGGTAAGGGTGGTAAGGGTGGTGAGGGAGCTAGACAGTGAGGGTAAGGGTGGTGAGGGAGCTAGACAGTGAGGGTAAGGGTGGTGAGGGAGCTAGACAGTGAGGGTAAGGGTGGTGAGGGTGGTGAGGGAGATAGACAGTGAGAGTGGTGAGGTAGCTAGACAGTGAGGGTAAGGGTGGTGAGGGTGGTGAGGGAGCTAGACAGTGAGGGTAAGGGTGGTGAGGGTGGTGAGGGAGCTAGACAGTGAGGGTAAGGGTGGTGAGGGAGCTAGACAGTGAGGGTAAGGGTGGTGAGGGTGGTGAGGGAGATAGACAGTGAGAGTGGTGAGGGAGCTAGACAGTGAGGGTAAGGGTGGTGAGGGTGGTGAGGGAGCTAGACAGTGAGGGTAAGGGTGGTGAGGGTGGTGAGGGAGCTAGACAGTGAGGGTAAGGGTGGTGAGGGAGCTAGACAGTGAGGGTAAGGGTGGTGAGGGAGCTAGACAGTGAGGGTAAGGGTGGTGAGGGAGCTAGACAGTGAGAACATAAGAACATAAGAAAGAAAGAAAACACTGTAACAGGTTTACTGACCCATGCGAAGCAGGTCCATGCCACCCCCTCGGCCTAGAACAATGACCACCTAGTCAGGTCACTTCCACTTAAGAAGGAGCACGGCACCAGACCTAGTAACCCAAGCTAGTTAGGTGCAACTCACACCCACCCACACCCACTCATGTATTTATCCAACCTATTTTTAAAACTATACAACGTCTTAGCTTCTATGACTGTACTCGGGAGTCTGTTCCACTCATCCACAACTCTATTACCAAACCAGTGCTTTCCTATATCCTTCCTAAATCTGAGCTTTTCCAACTTGAAGCCATTGCTGTGAGTCCTGTTTTGGCTGGATATTTTCAGCAAGCTATTTACATCCTCTTTATTTATTCCTGTTTTCCATTTATATACTTCAGTCATATTCCCCTAATTCTACGCCTTTCTAGAGAGTGCAGATTCAGAGCCTCAGTCTGTCCTCATAGGGAAAATTTCTGATACATGGGATCAACTTTGCCATCCTCCTCTGTACGTTTTCCAGTGCATTTATATCCATTCTGTAATATGGTGACCAGAACTGTGCAGTATAATCTAAATGAGACCTAACCAAGGATATATGGAGTTGAAGAACAACCTGAGGGCTTCTATTATTTATACTTCTTGATATGAAGCCAAGGATTCTCTTAGCTTTATTGCGAACACTAATGCACTGTTGTCTTGATTTCAGATTACTGCTAACCAGAACTCCTAAATCTTTTTCGCAGTCAGTAGTATTAAGATCTACACTATTAAGTTTATAAGTGGCATGGTTATTGTCCTGTCCAACATTTAGCACTTTGTAAAGTAAAAGGACACAGGTGCAACTAATGTGACATTTATTGTGGCAACGTTTCGCTCTCCAGGAGCTTTATCAAGCCATTACAAACAATACATGGACACAGAGGGTATATAAAGGCTCAGAGTGAGGTGAATACTAGTGAGGTACCATTTCGATGTTCACTAGTGGTAGTAGTAGTAGTAGTAGTAGTAGTAGTGGTAGTGACAAAAGTAATACAATATGGTAGAGCAATTAATTCGTACATGAGTAAGAGGATATAAAAGCTACGAATTAATTGCTCTACCATATTGTATTACTTTTGTCACTACTACTACTACTACTACTACTACTACTACCACTAGTGAACATCGAAATGGTACCTCACTAGTATTCACCTCACTCTGAGCCTTTATATACCCTCTGTGTCCATGTATTGTTTGTAATGGCTTGATAAAGCTCCTGGAGAGCGAAACGTTGCCACAATAAATGTCACATTAGTTGCACTTGTGTCCTTTTACTTTACATATTGTCGGTAATTCTACCAACTATTACATTTAGCACTTTGCATTTGTCTATTTTAAACTGCATCTGCCACTTCTCCGACCACGGCATCAGTCAATTCAAATCATCCTGGAGTGCACTAATGTCCTCAATAGAATGAATTGGACGGCTTATTTTGGTGTCATCAGCAAATTTGCTTATGTCGCTATTTATTCCCTCATCTATGTCGTTTATGTAAATTGTGAACAACAACGGGCCCAACACTGACCTCTGTGAAACACCACTTGTGACGTGCCCCCATCTGATTTCTTCCCATTTATGCAAACTCTCTGCTGCCTATTTGTCAGCCATGCCTCTACCCAGGAAAAAATTTCTCTTCCTCTTCCGTGTGCCTTAAGTTTCCTCAAAATCTCTGCTGTGAAACTCTATCGAAAGCCTTACTGAAGTCCATATACACAATATCATATTCATTACCATGATCTACCTCCTCAAACACCTTAGCGAAAAAAGTTAGTAAATTCGTAAGACAGGAACGCCCCACTCGGTACATCATCAGATGCAGCATTCTCCACCTGACCACAGCATTCTGAGCCTGACTATAAATACTCGCGTACCTTCCATCTCAGGTAGATCTGTTTGTGACTTGAAAAAACCCACTGTGTGGGCGAAACGTTGTCAATAAAGGATCACATTATACTGCATATGTGTTTATATTTCCATTGTGTCGGTATTTTATACCATTTATTTCCATCGTGGTCAGTATAACTTCATGCTGTACAGACCATGTCCAGCATGATTTGATTGGTGTCATTCTGTACGAGAGTAAATGCTTGGGTAGCTTTGGGTAGAGGTCGTTTTGATAAGGACCTGCCAGTAGGCCAGTAGGCCTTCTGCAGTGTTCTTCCATTCTTATGTTCTTATCTTCTTATGAAGCTATACGGACCACTCCCACCTAGTGTATGGTCTAGCCAGACCACTCCCACCCAGTGTATGATCTAGCCAGACCACTTTCACCCAGTGTATGGTCCAACCAGACCACTTTCACCCAGTGTATGGCCAAGCCAGACCACTCCCACCCAGTATATGGTCTAACCAGACCACTCCCAGTGAATGGTCTAGCCAGACCTCTCCCACCTAGTGTATGGCCTAGCCAAACCACTTCCACCCAGTGTATGGCCCAGCCAGACCACTCCCTCCCAGTGTATGGTTTAGCCAGACCACTTCCACAGTGTATGGTCCAGCCAGACCATTCTCACCCAGTGTATCTTCCAGCCAGATCACTCCCAGTGTATGATCTAGCCAGAGGACTCCCACCCAGTGTATGGCCTAGCCAGATAACTCCCTCCCAGTGTATGGTCCAGGCAGACCACTCCCACCCAATGTATAGTCCAACCACACCACTCCCACCCACTATATGGTCTAGCCAGACCACTCCACCCACTGTATGATCTAGCCACACCACTCCCACCCAGTGTATGGTCTAGCCAGATCACTCCCATCCAGTACATTTTCTAGCCAGGAGACTCCCACCCAGTGTATGGTCTATCCAGACCACTCCACTGTGTTCGTGTGGGCCAGCCAGACCACTCCACCCTGTGTTCGTATGGTCCAGCAAGATCACTACACCCTGTGTTTCTGTGGATCATCCACACCCCTCGCATATTAATGCATTACGAGTATTCCACACACATTAAACACAGCAATTTAATTCACGACGCACAAGGGTCACCTCCTGGGCAGCATAGGGTCGAGATAAGACGATTTAGATCAAGTGACTGAGACTGCTGGAGAAGAAAAGTTGGGCCCAATCCGACAACCACATTAAAAGAGACAGCCTTAGGAAATACAGAGAAAAGTTTGTTAAATTAGGTGTGGTGGGGCGGGTGGGGTGGGATTTTGGAGGTGAAGGTAGGAAGATAGAAAGGAAGGCTTGGAGAGAGAGAGAGAGTTTCATAGAAGGGAATTACATGAAGGAAAGGTGGTCTAGTAGGTGAAGAAATGTGGGGAAGAGGATGATTGGAGGTAGTGTGGGGAGGAATGTAGGGACTATGGGGAGGAAGAGAAGTAGAGATAAACTTGTGTAGTGAATAGTAGTGATAATAGCTTGGGGAAGGAATGTAAGGAGTAGTCGTAGTGTGGGGAGGAGGAAGAGGAAAGGAGATGCAGCTGTTAATAGTATTACTGCTACTACTACTAGAAGTAGTAGTAATAGTGTGAGAGAGGGCAGTACTGGCACTATCAGCAACACTGACACTCACGCAAAAAGCAATTCTGGACGTCATTCACAAGTTGTGTCAAGAGTCATAAAGCCTTCGTCGGCGTCCATTGAGACGCTTGCTCCACCACCGCCAGCATCTCAGCCTCCCAGCATCTCAGCCTCCCAGCATCCCAGCATATCAGTCTTCCAGCATCTCAGCCTTCCAGCATCTCAGCCTCCCAGCATACCAGCATCTCAACATTCCAGCATTTCAGCCTCCCAGCATCTCAGCCTCCCAGCATCCAAGCATTTCAGCCTCCCAGCATCTCAGATTCTCAGCATCTCAGCCTTCCAGCATCCCAGCATCCCAGCCTCCAGCCTGGAATTCTAAAAGTTTAATGGACCTTCAAAATCTTTGGAAAAAACAGATAAGGCTTTCTGAAGACACCTGAGAGATTGACCATGATGACTGGTTCTTGCCAGTCATGATGACTGGTTCTTGCCAGTCATGATGACTGGTTCTTGCCAGTCATGATGACTGGTTCTTGCCAGTCATGATGACTGGTTCTTGCCAGTCATGATGACTGGTTCTTGCCAGTCATGATGACTGGTTCTTGCCAGTCATGATGACTGGTTCTTGCCAGTCATGATGACTGGTTCTTGCCAGTCATGATGACTGGTTCTTGGCAGCCATGATGACTGGTTCTTGCCAGCTATGATGATTGGATCTTGCCAATCATGATGACTGGTTCTTGCCAGTCATGATGACTGGTTCTTGCCAGCCATGATGACTGGTTCTTGCCAGTCATGATGACTGGTTCTTGCCAGTCATGATGACTGGTTCTTGCCAATCATGATGACTGGTTCTTGCCAGTCATGATGACTGGTTCTTGCCAGTCATGATGACTGGTTTTGGCAGTCATGATGACTGGTTCTTGCCAGTCATGATGACTGGTTCTTGGCAGTCATGATGACTGGTTCTTGCCAGTCATGATGACTGGTTCTTGCCAGTCATGATGACTGGTTCTTGCCAGTCATGATGACTGGTTCTTGCCAGTCATGATGACTGGTTCTTGGCAGCCATGATGACTGGTTCTTGCCAGCTATGATGATTGGATCTTGCCAATCATGATGACTGGTTCTTGCCAATCATGATGACTGGTTCTTGCCAGTCATGATGACTGGTTCTTGCCAGTCATGATGACTGGTTCTTGGCAGTCATGATGACTGGTTCTTGCCAGTCATGATGACTGGTTCTTGCCAATCATGATGACTGGTTCTTGCCAGCCATGATGACTGGTTCTTGCCAGTCATGATGACTGGTTCTTGCCAGCCAGAGAGAAGCGATTTGAAGAGAATCATCATGGGCATGGCATCCCTAGTTTTGAAGGTTCTCATTATCTCTCCTATCATTTTCTTAGCAGATGTGATAGAAACATTGTTGTGATTCTTGAAAGTGAAATCCTCTGACATTATCACTCCCAGGTCTTTCACATCAGTTTTTCGCTCTATTATGTAATTGGAATTTGTGTTTACTCCGATACGGCTTTAATTTCCTCGAGTTTTCTATATCGGAGTAACTAAAATTTCTGTCATGGTGACTGGTTCTTGCCACTCATGATATATGCCGTGTTGGATTTTATATTTCGCGTCAGGTCGCCCCTATATTTCACGCCATGCTAGTGCTGCCATCTCGTGGGCTTAGGTCTAGCTTCAGTTCGTCAGATGCTGCATTGTTCTCTCTCTTGCAGTTAGCAGCCTACAGACAACAGGTTCCCCTCCTCTCTCTCCTTTGCAGGCTGGGAGCCTGGGCTGGCCCCCAGGCAAGCCTAGACACACTGCCTGTATCAAGAACCCAATAAATCAGAGACGTCCTCCAAAGAGTATTATTCAATGCTAACCATTTTTATTGATATAAATGGTGGCAGCTGCGGGGTAATACTCTTTGGAGGACGTCTCTGCTTTATTGGGTTCTTGATACAGGCAGTGTGTCTAGGTTTGCCCTGGGGGCCAGCCAGGGCTCCCAGCCTGCCGAGGCCCACATCGCCTCCGAAGAGTATTATTTACCAAAACCATTTTTATTGATATAAATAGTAACATGCAGTGTTTGCAGTAGTTGTGTTTGCCCAGTGGAAGAAAGATGAAGTTACTGCCTCCTTCATCAACTCGTACAAGCAGCATCCGTCTCTCAACAAGTTCTATTGATGTCGTGCCTGCAACTCTTATCATCCAGACACAGGTACAAGCAGTATTCAGGCCCAGATACGCTGACTTTCCATAGAAAAATCTTCGCGGCATCACCTGAGTCCACAGCATCCCATGCTGTGTCATGCGTTCAGCATCACCTGCATATTGCTACTGTTGTTTCAGCTCAGCACGATTATCTCAGCATGACAGGTGAGTTTCGTGGTGTTTTCACGTCCTAGTGGTAGAGTCCACCCTGGGCTCCACATGTGTGTATATGGGTGGGGAAGGGAAGCGGAGGATCCTCGCCTCACCTTACGCCACCAAGCTTCCACGATCTGCACCAATCAGTGCTACCTTTACCCATCCCGTCCATGCTGTTTCTCTGAATTCTGTGTGAATTCCTGGCCAGAGCTGTGTATCCGAGTACCCGAGGTCACTCGAAGTCATGTGGATCATGAAGCCACGTGTAGATTATCAAGTCACGTGAGTTACCAGGCCGTGTGGATAATTATGCGAAATTATGTCCAAAGACACGTGTTGTTCATGCCTGATCAAACCAGGTGTCCAAACCACATGCTGTTGTCTCCTGCCTGACGTCACCTCGCGACGCCAGCCTAGGTCATCACCTCGCGATATCACGACAGTACATTGCTCGACGTCACTCAGGACGTCTGCCTAACATCACCCCAGGATGTTGCCGGATGTTACCTCGAGAGGTCACCCGATGACACCACCTCACAAAGTCACTTCTGACATCACCCCATGATGTCACAACGATAGTGTTAATCTGAAATTTCTATAGTGAGCAAATTAAGGTGTTTTCAGTAATGTCTAACTAAAGCGATTGAGAAAGAAATTGAAAGTGTATCGTAATGTCACATATTAATTCCTCTCAGTGAGTGCTCCATTACTAGTGTTCTCATGTGTTCGTGAGTGCCTTACTGTCTTTTTTTCCACAGGAAGGCATCATTTGCGAGTGCAAGCCAGGTTCTAATAATATTACCACATGTTCAGTGTTGGTGTGCAAGTTTTCCATGTGTTCCGATAAGGTGGTCTGAATCCAGATCAGTGTGTAGACCACAGTAAAGTCTTAGCTCAGACTATTATAGCACCCATGCATTACATGTCACCACTTTGTGACCATTCATTCACTGTGATTCATTCCTGGCGTCAGATAAATGAGCACCCTGTATAGAGAGTGCCTAATTATGCTCACCACTCTTGTAGACGTCACGTCAGAGTCGTCCTTGCTGCGAATCCCGGATATGCCTGGGTCTGAGTCGTTCATACTACGACTCACCCTCTCGCCAGCACCAGGCTGTGCTGAGCAGAGTTCCCGGCAGTGACTACCCCTGAGACAGTAACAGTCGAGAAGAGACCTCCTGAGTCACGGCCAGAAGTCCTGCCCAGATTCTGAGTTCTGACGACACCTCACTCGAGGGAACCAGCAGGTTGTGTCCCTGGCTGAGTGAACCATACAACAACTACCTCACGATGACAATTCCAGACGAGACCGTACCCTGATGCATAACTCAACCTCAGCGATGTCTCCTGATGTGCTGCAGTATATGTCCAGACGCAGGAAGGCGTGCAGTGACGTCCACCGAGGTTCACTGTGTAGACACACCATGTTTTTAGCACACACCTGTTTTTTTCTTCCCTCCCTATAGGAAGTTTTTTTGTGTCCAAGTTTTGTCCAAACACATATGTTTTATGTTTTGTGCCTGTGTCCTTCCTGCGAGAGAGAGACCTAATTTTATTCTGTCACTTGACACGGTTGTGGTTAACCCTGTTGGGGTCGACCACTCTTATATTTCTCGTCATGCCAGTGCTGCCATCTCGCAGACTTAGGCCTAGCTTCAGTCCGTGAGACGTTGCATCGTTCTCACTCACGCAGTAGACACCCTATAGACAACAAGTGCCCTCCTGTCTCTCAGGCTAAGGACCCTGACTGGCCCCCAGGGCAAGCCTAGACACATTGCCAGTATCATGATTCCAATAAAGCAGAGACGTCCTCCGAAGAGTATTATTCACCACCATATATAATGATATAATGATGACTGATTCCTGCCAGTCAGGGTGGCTGGTTCCTGCCAGTCAGGGTGGCTGGTTCCTGCCAGTCAGGGTGGCTGGTTCCTGCCAGTCAGGGTGGCTGGTTCCTGCCAGTCAGGGTGGCTGGTTCCTGCCAGTCAGGGTGGCTGGTTCATGCCAGTCAGGGTGGCTGGTTCATGCCAGTCAGGGTGGCTGGTTCCTTCCAATGTGGAATATACATTTATTAATTTACTATATACATTGAATATCAACTGTCAACCCCTTTAATGTATATTTCAAAACAAATGCTTCACTGGACAGTACACAAATAACCCTCACACAGGAGAATGAAGCTAAACGTTTCTTATGTGCTGATTACTGGTGTATTGTTCCAGTCAAGGTATTGTATCTTTTTCTTCTTCAGGATGCATCTCTTGTACTGAGGAAAAACCCAAAGGTGGGAGGAGGTTGACAGCCGTCCGTGTGCACTCTACGTTGATAAATGAGACACTCGTGCAACATTTGGGTATCTTTATTCAGGAAACGTTTCTCCAGTCAGTGGCTTCTTCAGTCCAATGCACAGAAAGGTGGAAGGAGTTTGAAGCAATCAGTCCCTCAGTCTGGAGTCGATGTGTTCAGTCCATTACTGCACATATTCTGTCTTAAGAAATATTTCTTCAATGATATCTGTGTTTTGTAATAAAGTTAAGCCATTAAATTATTGGCAAAAATTTTGATTAACGCAAATATTTTTTTCCTCTTCGTATATCATGTTTGTAAGTTCAGAAATAAGTTCGAGAATTCAACCCAGGAGCTAAACTCAAAATTGATCGAATTTTTTTTAAAAGTTTAATTTTTTTACACCTTTTCAGTGTCCTCCCCCCCCCCCCAAAAAAAAAGGTCAGGTGGGGTGTGTAAGCCATAGTGACCAGTCTGGTCCTCCCTCTTAATGGACCATCAATGGCCTCTTGGTAATTTCCCTTATATTTAATGGGAAATGAAAGCGCTTTAGATAATTTTATAATTTTTTAAACCTTATAGTTATATCGCCTGTTTCTGCATGTTATGAATGTTCGCGTTTCATTGGATTTGTATGTTGTGATGAAGCCTCTAGGCTCGTTCAACTCATAGTTTCTCTCTCGTAAGAACTTGTCACGGGTAATGTTAATGTAGAATGTTTTTGTACCGACCTTTGAACACTTATATGATGTGTCTAGTGCATGAGCTCTTAAGAGTGGATATTTAGGAGTGATTTAAAAAAATAAACACTCTTAGCACTAACATTCTTGCCTCCAAGTATTAAGAGGAACGAATGTCCACCGCTTATATTTCAGTTTATTCTGGAATTACATATGTAATTCTTCTCATAGAATGATGAGATTTGCTAAAAAGTGATGATCATTACAGAGCTTGACGTCAGGGGCAGACAATGCACAGGTTTCAAGGAGGCGTCTTCCTGCAGACCCAAAAGATGTCTATGACAACCGGAAGGGACTCCGCCAGGATGTAACAATGCTTGTAAAGGAATAGTTTAATGTTAATAGTGGTATTTAGATAAGATACCAACATTAACTTCTCTTCAGAATCTTCTAGATTAACTGTCATCGGCAAGATGCAACTTTGATAACTCTCATGTTTTATCAGATTAGTTATCTTTTATTTCTAGGCTCTACAGCCTAGTCTATCAGTGCTAAACAACAGTATTAGTAGGGCTGTACCTAGGCCTATTAATACTAGAAAATAATCTCCCTCTCCTACATATCCTAACCTGGGCCTCACGATCCACAAACTTGCAGTAACCTGCCACCACTTCGTAACTGTAACATTTTCCACATCGCTTCTCTATCCACCCTATCATATTTTTGTTTATAAATCCATAAAATCATAAAAAAAAAGTTCATTACTATTACAACCTAGGATTTCAAAGGCCTGTTATCCCGGGTGTAATGGGAGCAAAAGAAACACAGCAGAAAAAGTTTAGACTTATATTATCCTTCACCAATTTAGAACAGCAATATGTACACTATGTACAGTAATAAGTATAGTGCACGTCACGGTAAGCAAGGCAGAAATAGAAGCCACAAGATAGCAGACCGTGCTCAACCAGCTCTAGAATGAGAATGACAAGGGCAGACAGGAGAGCGGTATCCACATAACCTCTGCGATTGCCAATCCCACCTTCTTATTGGCTAGAACCTGGTCACTAGTTGAACGACGGGGCCCCATCATCAACTCTTAGCAACCTGGTTCGCTGGTTGGGGGAGATAGCCTGTAAATGAGGGTGTGTCCATGCGCCGAATAAAGGTTACGTACTCTTTGCATGCCACAATTACCTTTATCCAAATATTGTTCAATTGTGACCCTTTCGGGTTCTGCGTTTTCCTTGATTATAATATTGATAATTGTTCACTTATGTTCCAACGTGAACACTTGGCCTACACATCGCCTAACTTTCGTGAACCTTGACTTATTCTCTAATCCTTAAATTTTAACTACCTTACACTTTACCTGGTATAATCAACACGTATATTCCACTATAATTCTTCCATTCTTGTATTCCCTATGCTCCCCTCAAGGGAGGTTCCTTGACGCTGGTGAAGGGCTCTTGATCTAGGGAATTGGATCTGTGCTCGGGTTCCCTGAATTGAGCCTGAATACCTTCCATCCCTCCCCCAGGATCTATATAATCCCCACGGGTTTAGCGCTCTCCATGATAATGATAATATCCCCTAAGTACATTCTCTATCAGTCCCTAGGTACGTTCTACCCTCTCACCCATACAGTGAATAAATGCACCAACCACTCTCAATTTACATCTCCACCTTTCTTGATCTCTTGTCTCGACTGCTTCACTTCCCTACATTGTGCATACTGTCTCGCCCACACAGATTCCTTGTGCTACATCTACCTGTTGCTATCACTGTTGCTGCTACTGTTGATTTAACTGTCACCCCTCCCCTCTAAACACATGCACGTTCAGAAGTCTAGCCATCAACCTTATATTCAACCTTATATCTACTGATACACAGCCAAACGATAACACACACACACACACATACACACACACACACACACACACACACACACACACACACACACACACACACACACACACACACACACACACACACACACACAGGGACAAAGCCAGCTAGCTTTGGTGTATTAATAACATGGGTGGGTGGAGGTGTAAGCATCATTAGGTTCACAATGCCACACATGAGAGCCCAGGGATCACCCTAAGCCGCATCAATAAACACTTTGTGAAGCTCAGACTCTCGTAAATTGACCCACCGTGAGAGAGAACCTCTCCACCGCTAATGGAAAATTTCTCTATTATAGGAGAAGACTATTTTCTGATGGAGCTTACCCTAATGCATGTTAGGAATTACTCTTTTGTACTTTTTCAGGGTTTTTTACACCCCCCTCCCCTGAAGGGGTACCTTGATGCTGCTGAAGGGGTCCCTTGATGCTACTGAAGGGGGACCTTGATGCTACTGAAGGGGGACCTTGATGCTACTGAAGGGGTCCCTTGATGCTACTGAAGGGGGACCTTGATGCTGCTGAAGGGGTCCCTTGATGCTACTGAAGTGGACCTTGATGCTACTGAAGGGGTACCTTGATTCTACTGAAGGAGTACTTTTATGCTACTGAAGGGATACCTTGATGCTGCTGAAGGGGTACCTTGATGCTGCTGAAGGTGTACCTTGATGCTGCTGAAGGGATCCCTTGATGCTACTGAAAGGGTCCCTTGATGCTACTGAAGGGGTACCTTGATGCTGCTGAAGGGGGTCCCTTGATGCTACTGAATGGGTACCTTGATGCTACTGAAGGGGTACCTTGATGCTACCGAGAAGGTTCCTTGATGCTTCTGAAAGGGTCCCTTGATGCTACTGAAGGGGTTTCTTGATGCTACTGAACGGGTCCCTTGATGCTACTGAAGGGGCCCTTGATACTACTGAAGGGGTTCGTTGATGCTACTGAAGGGGTACCTTGATGCTACTGAAGGGGCCCTTGATACTACTGAAGGGGTTCGTTGATGCTACTGAAGGGGTCCTTGATGCTACTGAAGGGCTCCCTTGATGTTACTGAAGGGGTCTCTTGATACTACTGAAGGTGTTCTTTGAAGCTACTGAAGGGGTCCCTTGATGCTACTGAAGGAGGCCCTTGATGCTACTGAATGGGTCACTTGATGCTACTGAATGGGTCACTTGATGCTACTGAATGGGTCACTTGATGCTATTGAAGGGGTCCTTTGATGCTACTGAAGGGGTTCCTTGATGCTACTGAAGAGGTCCCTTGAGCTACTGAAGGGGTCCCTTGGTGCTACTGAAGGGGTCCTTTGATGCTACTGAAGGGGTCACTTGATGCTACTGAAGGAGTCCTTTGATGCTACTGAAGGGGTTCCTTGATGCTACTGAAGGGGTCCCTTGAGCTACTGAAGGGGTCCTTTGGTGCTACTGAAGAGGTCCCTTGAGCTACTGAAGGGGTCCTTTGATGCTACTGAAGAGGTCCCTTGAGCTACTGAAGGGGTCCTTTGATGCTACTGAAGAGGTCCCTTGAGCTACTGAAGGGGTTCCTTGATGCTACTGAAGGGGTCCCTTGAGCTACTGAAGGGGTCCTTTGATGCTACTGAAGAGGTCCCTTGAGCTACTGAAGGGGTCCTTTGATGCTACTGAAGAGGTCCCTTGAGCTACTGAAGGGGTCCTTTGATGCTACTGAAGAGGTCCCTTGAGCTACTGAAGGGGTCCTTTGATGCTACTGAAGAGGTCCCTTGAGCTACTGAAGGGGTCCTTTGATGCTACTGAAGAGGTCCCTTGAGCTACTGAAGGGGTCCTTTGATGCTACTGAAGAGGTCCCTTGAGCTACTGAAGGGGTCCTTTGATGCTACTGAAGAGGTCCCTTGAGCTACTGAAGGGATCCCTTGATGCTACTGAATAGTTTGTCAAAAGAATTGGAGCTACGTATCGGTGTCTTAGGTCAAACCAGATTGCCTTCTGTTCCTCTGGCGCTATATGACCCTTAAGAGTTTAAAGCTTTCCCATAAATTATAATAATAATATTAATAGGATTTCTGTAGGTGTCGATAAGAATTATTTTAACGAAGTATTTAAGGCTTAAAGTAATTCCTGCTGTATATTCCTGTGATCTAATAATTCCTTGATCTCCGCTCTCCGGTAAATGAGATTAGATAAAGCCTTTAAAACCTCAAGGGTCGTACAGCTGCTAGGAAGTTTAAGGTAATCAGATCTGGATTACTTTTACAATCATAACTAAGAGATAAACCCGTAAGGGTTAGATATGCCTGATCAGAGACCAGCAAGGGTGGAGAGAGGATAACAGATGTATAATAAGGAAGGGCGGTGAGGAGTGCTAGAGGAAGTATAATCAAAGTTGGTGTAATTAAACTGTTGCTGACAAAAATGTCAGAGGGAGTCTGTGTCAAAGGTGGGGATATCAGGATCAGATATGGAAAGGTGTAATTTCCTGGATCAAGAGCCATTCACCTATTTGTGGTTGCAGGGGTCGATTCATAGACCCTGGCCCTATCTGGAGCTATGACTGTGTGTGTGTGTGTGAAAATTAAATGACTTATCGAGATGAATTCCCATTTCATGTCAAGAGAAACATTAACTTTTCAGAAATTTTCCCTGGTGAGCCCAGCGAATCATAATATGCAAATGTGGGTAAGTTTTAATAGTCATAACTGTAATGCTGTAACTTACGAGTGAAAGAAATACTTGTTGTTATGGAGGGAGTTGAAGACTTTATCTTTTCTCTCTTGTTTCTAGCGTTGCTTCTTCACTATAACAACTTGATTGAAAAAATCATGTTGTTTCTTCCACTTTTACCTCGGTTGTCGGACCGTTTGGCACATAATCGAAAGGCCCTGAGTTCGATATCCTGTCAAATGTTTCCTTGCATCTGAAGATTGAGACACTTATGCAACATATGGTAATCTTTATTGAAGAAACGTTTCGCCACACAGTGGCTTCATCAGTCCAATACAAATCAGAAAGGAGTCAGTTTTGGAGGAGTTTGAGGTAATCAGTCCCTCAGCCTTGCATCTGCTGCCACTGTCCACCTAGCAGTGAACGGATAACTGGTTGGTAGTAGACTATTGTAGGTGGGACGTATAGGTGAGTCTCCTAACACCTGCTATCCTCCTCACCTACCATAAAATAGGTCATGACTCGACAGGACAGACTCATTACGGTCAAATTAAGATATATTATATTTATTTTTCTTTTTATTCGTGTATTCGTGTAGTAGGCCTCTACTGGTCTATGAGACCTAGTCTGAGAAGGGAAGGTGCCATTAGACAAGTACCTGGGTGGTAGTTGACTATCTGAGGCCGTATTATGGGTAGAATTTGAAAATATAAGTAATTTAGTAGCAATACCAGCAAATTTCTCTTGTAGCTATAAACTAGAGACTGGACACCAACATAACACCTTTGTACCTACAAATAGATAATTATCACAAGTAGAACTAATCATACATAAAAGCTTTTGTAGGTTATATACTAAGAGTAAAGGAACCGACCCTAATTACTCTGCAAGACTAGACAGAGTGAGGGTGAAAGAGGGGAAGAACGAGGGGAAGAGGGAGAGGGAGAGGGGGAAGGAAGGAAAACACGAAATGAAAGATACTGAGAGGCTCTCGTACAGACAGATAACCGATCTCACTTGAAAGTTACCCCTCGACAATCACACTCGACAGTCACCCTCGACAGTCATACTCGACAGTCACACTCGACAGTCACCCTCGACAGTCACACTAAACAGTCACCCTCGACAGTCACCCTTGACAGTCATACTCGACAGTCACCCTCGACAGTCACCCTTGACAGTCACACTCAACAGTCACCCTCGACAGTCACCCTTGACAGTCACACTCGACAGTCACACTCGACAGTCACACTCGACAGTCACCCTCGACAGTCACACTCAACAGTCACCCTCGACAGTCACCCTTGACAGTTATTGTCAGACATCACACTCCTAATGAGGACAACATTCACCGGTGAAAATGATCAGAAAAATATTTTGGAACCAATTAAGGCGTTCGAATTTTATTAGACTCTGACGAGCAAGTTGTGAACGAGACTCCAGGAACATACATGAATTGTGAACCAGTGGACGATTACACCGCCACCACTGCTCTGTCTGACCACCACTGCTCTAGTCTGACCACCACTGCTCTGTCTGACCACCACTGCTCTATCTGATCACCTCTGCTCTATATAACGTAAAAATAATGTAACTTGCGCTATAAGCTTAAGCAGACGAGTACTGATGCCTGAGAAGGAATCTTAATCATGAGAAACTCATTCATGCACTTCTGCCTTGATCACAGTCATATACTTCTGCCTTGATCACAGTCATATACTTCTGCCTTGATCACAGTCATATACTTCTGCCTTGATCACAGTCATATACTTCTGCCTTGATCACAGTCATATACTTCTGCCTTGATCACAGTCATATACTTCTGCCTTGATCACAGTCATATACTTCTGCCTTGATCACATATACTTCTGCCTTGATCACAGTCATATACTTCTGCCTTGATCACAGTCATATACTTCTCTGATCACGTCATATACTTCTGCCTTGATCACATATACTTCTGCCTTGATCACAGTCATATACTTCTGCCTTGATCACATATACTTCTGCCTTGATCACAGTCATATACTTCTGCCTTGATCACAGTCACATACTTCTGCCTTGATCACAGTCATATACTTCTGCCTTGATTACAGTCACATACTTCTGCCTTGATCACACTCATATACTTCTGCCTTGATCCCAGTCATATACTTCTACCTTGATCACAGTCACATACTTCTGCCTTGATCACAGTCATATACTTCTGCCTTGATCACAGTCATATGCTTCTGCCTTGATCACAGTCATATACTTCTGCCTTGATCACAGTCATATGCTTCTGTCTTGATCACAGTCATATACTTTTGCCTTGATCACAGCCATATACTTCTGCCTTGATCAGAGTCACATACTTCTGCCTTGATCAGAGTCATATACTTCTGCCTTGATCACAGTCATGTACTTCTGCCTTGATCACACTCATATACTTCTTCCTTGATCACAGTCATATACTTCTGCCTTGATCACAGTCATATACTTCTGCCTTGATCACAGTCATATACTTCTGCCTTGATCACAGTCATATACTTCTGCCTTGATCCTAGTCATATTACTTCTGCTTGACACAGTCATATACTTCGCCTTGATCACAGTCATATACTCTTCTGCCTTGATCAAGTCATATACTTCTGCCTTGATCACAGTCATATACTTCTGCCTTGATCACAGTCATATACTTCTGTCTTGATCACAGTCATATACTTCTGCCTTGATCACATATACTTCTGCCTTGATCACAGTCATATACTTCTGCCTTGATCACAGTCATATACTTCTGCCTTGATCACAGTCATATACTTCTGCCTTGATCACAGTCACATACTTCTGCCTTGATCACAGTCATATACTTCTGCCTTGATCACAGTCATATACTTCTGCCTTGATCACAGTCATATACTTCTGTCTTGATCACACTCACATGCTTCTGCCTGATCACAGTCAATACTTCTGCCTTGATCACACTCATATACTTCTGCCTTGATCACAGTCATATACTTCTGCCTTGATCACACTCATATACTTCTGCCTTGATCACAGTCATATACTTCTGCCTTGATCACAGTCATATACTTCTGCCTTGATCAAATCTAAATATTTCCTCCTCCTCCACAGGCGTTATATAACCCTTACAGGTTTAGTGCTTTCCTCATAAAGATAGCACCTTTATAATTTCAAACAAATCTTGACCCATTACTACATTCGTGGGAAGCACAAAATCTAAAGGGGTAATACAACACCTGGACAAATAGGTGGAATTCAGAGTCAGTCCAAGGAAGATGAGCACAGCTCCTCTTCCTAAGATCAAGAGCCCCCTCTTCACAGGAGTCAAGGAACTTTACTTGAGGGGACATCTTGTCACCACAAGCCAGTGCCACAGTGCAAACAACAGTGCCGCAGTGCAGACAACATTGCTATAGAACAGACAACAGTGCCACAGTACAGACAACAGTGCCCCATTTCAGACAGTGCCATAGTACAGACAACAGTGCCACAGTACAGACAACAGTGCCACAGTACAGATAAAAGTGCCACAGAACAGACAAAAGTGCCACAGTACAGACAACAGTGCCACAGAACAAACAACAGTGCCACAGTTCAGACAAAAGTGCCACAGAACAGACAGCAGTGCCAGAGTACAGACAACAGTGCCACAGTACAGACAACAGTACCAAAGTACAGACAATAGTGCCACAGAACAGACAACAGTGCCACAATACACAACAGTGCAGCATTACAGTGCCACTTTAAAGACGGTGCCAGAGTACAGTGCTGGAGCAAAGTGCCACAACGTACACAGTGTCACAATACAGACAGTGCCACAGAACAGACAACGGTGCCACAGTACACAGTGCCACAATGCAGACAGTGCAGCAGTGCCACAGTACAATGCCACAGTACAGACAAGTGTCACAGTACACAGTGCTACGGTACAGATAGTACCACAGTACAGACAACAGTGCAACAGTACAAATAAGAATGCCACAGAACAGACAACAGTGCCGCAGTGAAACGCTACAGACAACAGTTCTACAGCACAGACAACAGTGCCACAGAACAGACAGTGCCACAGTGCAGACAACAGTGCCACAGTGAAGACAACAGTGCCACTGAGCAGACAACAATGCCACAGAGCAGACAACAGCGCCACAGAGCATACAACAGTGCCACAGCGCAGACAACCTGGAGTCTACCTGGAGGGCATTCCGGGGATCAAGCCTCACGAGGCCCGGTCCACGACCAGGCCTCCCGGTGGATCAGGGCCTGATCAACGAGGCTGTTGCTGCTGGCCGCATGTCGTCCAGCGTACGAACCACAGCCCGGCTGATCCGGCACCGACTTTAGGTATCTATTCAGCACCCTCTTAAAGACAACCAGGAGTCTAGTGGGAGGCTGTTGAATAGTCTTGGGCCCCGGACACCTACTGTGTCTTCTCTCAGTGGGCCAGTGGCACCCCTACTTTTCACTGGGGGTATGTTGCATCGCCTGCCAAGTCTTTTGCTTTCGTAAGGAGTGATTTCTCTGTGCAGATTAGTAACCAGTCCCTCCAGAAACTTCTAGGTGTAGATTATGATATATCTCTCTCGCCTGCGCTCCAGTGAGTACAAGTCAAGTGTTTCCAGGCGTTCCCAGTAGTTAAGGTGTCTGTTGGAACTTATACGTGCAGTAAAGGTTCTCTGCACATTCTCTAGAACTGTCATTTCACCTGCCTTGAATGGGATGTTAATGTACAGCAGTATTCCAGCCTAGTGAGAACAAGTGATTTGAAAAAGGATCATCAATGACTTAGCATCTCTTGTCTTGAATGTTCTCATTATCCATCCTGGGAGATCAAGGGGTTTGCTATCCTGCTTCTTAGAACTCTTTCAAACACAGTAGAGACGACAGTGCCACAATACAGACAATGCAACACAGCAGAGCCAGACAATAGCGCTACAGTACAGACAACAGTGCCACAGTGCACAAGAGTGCAGCATTACAGTGAAACTTTAAAGACAGTGCCACAGTACAGTGCCACAGTACAGTGCCACATTACAGTGCCACAGTACAGTGCCACAACACACAGAACATTGCCACAGTACAAGTAGTGCCACAGTAAAGACAACAGTGCCACAGTACACAGTGCACAGAGCAACAGTGCCACAGAATAGTGCCACGATATAATGCCGAAATACAGTGCCACAGTACAGACAAGCGTTACAGTACACAGTACCACAATACAGACAACAGTGCTACAGTACACAGTGCCACAGTGCACAGTGCAACAGTACCACAGAACAGTGCAACGACACAATGCCGAAGTACAGTGCCACAGGACAGACAATTGTCACAGTACACACTACGACAGTACAGACAACAGTACTGCAATACACAAATACCACAGTAGAGACGACAGTGCCATAACACAGACAGTGCAACAACACAGTGCCACAGTACATTGCTACAGTACAGTGTCATAGTACAGTGTCATAGTACAGTGTCATAGTACAGTGTCACAGTAAAGTGCCACAGCAAAATGTCACAGTAAAGTCTCAGGATAAAGTGTCATAGTACAGTGCCACCGTACAGTGTCATAGTACAGTGCCACAGTACAGTGTCACGGCACAGTGTTATTGTCAGAGTAGAGTGTCACAGTACAGTGCTGTAGTACAGTGCCACAGCACAATGTCACGGTACAGTGTCACAGTACAATACCACAGTACAGTGTCACAGTACAGTGTCACAGTGCAGTGTCACATTCAGTGTCACAGTACAATACCTCAGTAGTGTCATAGTAGAATAGTAGAGTGCCACAGTTCAATGCCACAGAACAGTGCCACAGTATGCCACAATACACAGTATAGTGCCACAGTACAGTGACACAGCACAGTGACACAGTACAGTGTCACAGCACAGTGCCACAGTACAGTGCCACACCACAGTGACAGTACAGTATCAAAGTACAGTGTCACAGTACAGTGACACAGTACAGTGACAGTACAGTGTCACAGTACAGTGATACAGTACAGTGACATAGTACAGTGACACAGTACAGTGACAGTACAGCGACATAGTACAGTGACACAGTACAGTGGCATAGCACAGTGACACAGTACAGTGACAGTACAGCGACATAGTACAGTGACACAGTACAGTGACACAGTACAGTGACACAGTACAGTGACACAGTACAGTGACATAGTACAGTGACACAGTACAGTGACACAGTACAGTGACGCAGTACAGTGACACAGTACAGTGACACAGTACAGTGACATAGTACAGTGACACAGTACAGTGGCACAGTACAGTGACACAGTACAGTGACATAGTACAGTGACACAGTACAGTGACACAGTACAGTGACGCAGTACAGTGACACAGTACAGTGACACAGTACAGTGACATAGTACAGTGACACAGTACAGTGTCACAGTACAGTGACAAAGTACAGTGAAACAGTACAGTGACACAGTACAGTGACACGGTACAGTGACACAGTAGAGTGACATAGTACAGTGACATAGTACTGTGGCACAGTACAGTGACGCAGTACAGTGACACAGTACAGTGACACAGTACAGTGACACAGTACAGTGACACAGAACACTGACAGAGTACAGTGACATAGTACAGTGACATAGTACAGTGACACAGTACAGTGACACAGAACAGTGACACAGTACAGTGACGCAGTACAGTGACATAGTACAGTGACACAGTACAGTGACACAGAACAGTGACACAGTACAGTGACATAGTACAGTGACATAGTACAGTGACACAGTACAGTGACACAGAACAGTGACACAGTACAGTGACATAGTACAGTGACATAGTACAGTGACACAGTACAGTGACACAGTACTCCCACTAATCACTTAATTTCCTCTGCTCAGAAATAGAAAAGTCTAACACAGTCCACACAGATAATTTCCCCCTGAAATACTTGGTATTACACCCCTGAAATACTTGGTATTACACCCCTGAAATACTTGGTATTACACCCCTGAAATACTTGGTATTACACCCCAGAAATACTTGGTATTACACCCCTGAAATACTTGGTATTACACCCCTGAAATACTTGGTATTACACCCCTGAAATACTTGGTATTACACCCCTGAAATACTTGGTATTACACCCCTGAAATACTTGGTATTACACCCCTGAAATACTTGGTATTACACCCCTGAAATACTTGGTATTACACCCCTGAAATACTTGGTATTACACCCCTGAAATACTTGGTATTACACCACTGAAATACTTGGTATTACACCCCTGAAATACTTGGTATTACACCCTGAAATACTTGGTATTACACCCAGAAAAACTTGGTATTACACCCCAGAAATACTTGGTATTACACCCCTGAAATACTTGGTATTACACCCCTGAAATACTTGGTATTACACCCCTGAAATACTTGGTATTACACCCCAGAAATACTTGGTATTACACCCATGAAATACTTGGTATTACACCCCTGAAATACTTGGTATTACACCCCAGAAATACTTGGTATTACACCCCTGAAATACTTGGTATTACACCCCTGAAAAAACTTGGTAATTACAACCCCTGAAATACTTGGATTACACCCCATAAATACTTGGTATTAACCCCCGAAAATACTTGGTATTACACCCCTGAAATTTCTTGGTATTACACCCTGAAATACTTGGTATTACACCCCTGAAATACTTGGTATTACACCCCTGAAATAACTTGGTATTACACCCTGAAATACTTTGTATTACCCCCTGAAATACTTGGTATTACACCCATAAATACTTGGTATTACACCCTGAAATACTTGTATTAAACCCCCCAGAAATACTTGGTATTACACCCTGAAATACTTGGTATTACACCCCTGAAATACTTGGTTTACACCCCTGAAATACTTGGTATTTCACCCAGAAATACTTGGTATTACACCCCTGAAATACTTTGGGATTACACCCTGAAATACTTGGGATTACACCCTGAAATACTTGGTATTACACCACAGAAATACTTGGGATTACACCCCTGAAATACTTGGTATTACACCCCTGAAATACTTGGGATTACACCCTGAAATACTTGGTATTACACCCCTGAAATACTTGGTATTACACCCCCGAAATACTTGGTATTACACCCCAGAAATACTTGGTATTCACCCCTGAAATACTTGGTATTACACCCCTGAAATACTTGGTATTACACCCTTTAAAAAAAACTTGGATTACACCCTGAAATACTTGGTATTACACCCCGAAAAACTTGGTATTACACCCTGAAATACTTGGTATTACACCCCTGAAATACTTGGTATTACACCCCTGAAATACTTGGTATTACACCCCGAAATACTTGGTATTACACCCTGAAATACTTGGTATTACACCCTGAAATACTTGGTATTACACCCCGAAATATTGGTATTGCACCCCAGAAATACTTGGGATTACACCCTGAAATTACTTGGGATTACACCCCTGAAATACTTTGGGTACACCCTGAAATACTTGGTAAATTAACCACAGAAATACTTGGTATTACACCCCTGAAATACTTGGTATTTACACCCCTGAAATACTTGGCATTACACAACTGAAATACTTGGTATTACACCCCAGAAATACTTGGTATTACACCCATGAAATACTTGGTATTACACCCCAGAAATACTTGTTATTACACCCCTGAAATACTTGGGATTACACCCCAGAATACTTGGTATTACACCCCCCGAAATACTTGGTATTTCACCCCTGAAATTTTGTTATTACACTGAAATTATTGGATTACACCCTGAAATACCCTTTATATTTACCCCCTGAAACTTGGTATTACACCCTGAAATACTTTTATTACACCCCTGAAAAACTTGTAATTTCACCCTGAAATACTGGTATTACACCACTGAAAAACTTTGGTATTAACAAATTGAAATACTTGGGATTCCCCCTGAAATACTTGGGATTCACCCTGAAATACATTTGGTATTACACCCTGAAATAATTGGTATTACACCCTGAAATACTTGGTATTACACCTCTGAAATACTTGGTATTACACCCTGAAATACTTGGTATTCACCCTTGAAATACTTGGTATTACACCCCTGAAATACTTGGTATTACCCACTGAAATACTTGGGATTACACCTCTGAAATACTTGGGATTCACCCCTGAAATACTTGGTATTCACCCCTGAAAACTTGGGTATACACCCTGAAATTACTTGGGATCACCCCTGAAATTACTGGTATCACCCCTTTAAATACTTGGTATTACACCACTGAATACTTGGTATTAACCTCTGAAATACTTGGGTATTACACCCCTGAAATACTTGGTATTACACCCCTGAAAATACTTGGTATTACACCCCCGAAATACTTGGTATTTCACCCCTGAAATATTGGTTTACACCTGAAAAACTTGGTATTAACCACTGAAAAACTTGGTTTAAACCTCGAAATACTTGGTATTACACCCCCAAATTTTTGGTTTAACCCTGAAATATTGAACGGGAAAAGATTGGGAAGAAGTCGACACTCCCGATAGCCCTACAAATAATTTTATCAAAGTTAGGTGGAGTGGTGTATCACTATACAAGTTAATAGTGCTTGGATATTGCTTAGACTATGAGGTTTGCTGTGCTGGAAAATATGCTTCGCTGTACAAGTTAAATTAGTCTGAGAGATAGTTCTATTATACACTATAAAAGTTTAAACAAAATTGTATTAAATAGGGGGTTTCTTTTCTACGGGGGGGGTTCGAGAGTAAAAAAGGCACCAGACATCCACTTCCTCCTCCACTGGTGGACACTGAGCTACTGTAGTGCCTCCTCCACTGGTGGACACTGAGCTACTGTAGTGCCTCCTCCACTGGTGGACACTGAGCTACTGTAGTGCCTCCTCCACTGGGGGCCACTGAGCTCCTGCAGTGCCTCCTCCACTGGTGGACACTGAGCTACTGTAGTGCCTCCTACACTGGTGGACACTGAGCTACTGTAGTGCCTCCTACACTGGTGGACACTGAGCTCCTGAAGTGCCTCCTACACTGGTGAACACTGAACTCCTGTAGTGCCTCTTCCACTGGTGAACACTGAGCTCCTGTAGTGCCTCTTCCACTGGTGAAACAACTGAGCTCCTGTAGTGCCTCCTCCACTGGTGAACACTGAGCTACTGTAGTGCCTCCTCCACTGGTGAACACTGAGCTCCTGTAGTGCCTCTTCCACTGGTGAACACTGAGCTCCTGTAGTGCCTCTTCCACTGGTGGACACTGAGCTACTGTAGTGCATCTTCCACTGGTGAACACTTAGCTCCTGTAGTGCCTCCTCCACTGGTGAACACTGAGCTCCTGTAGTGCCTCCTCCACTGGTGAACACTGAGCTCCTGTAGATGCCTCCTCCACTGGTTTAACACTGAGCTATGTTAGCCCCCTTTCCACTGGGTGAACACTGAGCCCCCTGTAGTGCCTCCTCCACTAGTGAACACTGAGCTACTGTAGCGCCTCTTCCACTGGTGAACACTGAGCTCCTGTAGTGCCTCTTCCACTGGTGAACACTGAGATCCTGTAGTGCCTCCTCCACTAGTGAACACTGAGCTACTGTAGCGCCTCTTCCACTGGTAAACACTGAGCTCCTGTAGTGCCTCTTCCACTGGTGAACACTGAGCTCCTGTAGTACCTCCTCCACTGGTGAACACTGAGCTACTGTAGCGCCTCTTCCACTGGTGGCCACTGAGCTCCTGCAGTGCCTCTTCCACTGGGGAACACGAGCTCCTGTTTGTACCTCCTCCACTGGTGGACACTGAGCTACTGTAGCGCCTCTTCCACTGGTGGCCACTGAGCTCCTGCAGTGCCTCTTCCACTGGTGAACACTGAGCTCCTGTAGTACCTCCTCCACTGGTGAACACTGAGCTACTGTAGCGCCTCTTCCACTGGTGGCCACTGAGCTTTTGCAGTGCCTCTTCCACTGGTGAACACTGAGCTCCTGTAGTGCCTCCTCCACTGGTGAACACTGAGCTCCTGTAGTGCCTCCTCCACTGGTGAACACTGAGCTCCTGTAGTGCCTCTTCCACTGGTGAACACTGAGCTCCTGTAGTGCCTCCTCCACTGGTGAACATTGAGCTACTGTAGCGCCTCTTCCACTGGTGAACACTGAGCTCCTGTAGTGCCTCCTCCACTGGTTTAACAAATGAGTCTTGTAGTGCCTCTTCCACTGGTGAACACTGAGCTCCTGTAGTGCCTCCTCCACTGGTGAACATTGAGCTACTGTAGCGCCTCTTCCACTGGTGAACACTGAGCTCCTGTAGTGCCTCCTCCACTGGTGAACACTGAGCTCCTGTAGTGCCTCCTCCACTGGTGGCCACTGAGCTCCTGTAGTGCCTCCTCCACTGGTGGAGACTGAGCTCCTGTAGTGCCTCCTCCACTGGTGGACACTGAGCTCCTGTAGTGCCTCCTCCACTGGTGAACATGAGCTCTTGTAGTTCCTTTCCACTGGTGAACACTGAGCCCTTTTAGTGCCTCCTCCACTAGTGAACACTGAGCTCTTGTAGTGCCCCTTTCATGGGGAAATGAGCTCCTGTAGGCCTCCCCCAGGTGAACACTGAGCTCCCGTAGTGTCCTCATGGTGGCCACTGGCTCCTGTAGTGCCTCCTCCCCTGGTGGCCCCTGAGCTCCTGTAGTGCCTCTCCCGGTGGAGACTGAGCTAGTAGTGCCCTCCATGGTGGAGATGAGCTCCTGTATGCCCTCCACGGGGGAGATGGCCCCTTTGTGCCTCCTCCATGGTGAACACTTTGGGTCTTGTAGTGCCTCTTCCACTGGTGAACCCCGAGTCCGTGTGCCTCCTCCACTGGTGAAACTGAGTCCTGTGGCCTCCTCCATGGTGGCCAGAGCCCTGTAGGCCTCCCCCCTGGTGGAGCTGAGCTCCCCGTAGTCCTCCTCCCCTGGTGGGGAAATGAGCTCCTGTAGTGCCTCCCCCCACTGATGGGCCCTGAGCTCCTGTAGTGCCCCCCACTGGGGGCAGGCTCCCGTAGTGCCTCCCCCACTGGTGGGGATGAGCTCCTGTTGTGCCTCCTCCACTGGTGGGGACTGAGCTCCTGTAGTGCCTCCTCCACTGGTGGAGACTGAGCTCCTGTAGTGCCTCCTCCACTGGTGGCCACTGAGCTCCTGTAGTGCCTCCTCCTCACTCTTCAGGATACGTGCAGTTTTGTTAGAAGTTCTCCTCCTGATGTTACATGATTGTGATGTGATGACTGTTAGTTCAGCGACGTTTGTCGTTACTGTAGTTGCTTACGGTAATGATATAATCAGCATCTTGGTGTTCCTGTTTTTCCTGCCGAGTGAAAGTACTGTGTTAATGTTGCTGTTTAGATATTGTCCGATTTGTTTTTGTGGGCTAGGGGGAGGGGGAGGGAGGGGAGGGGGAGGGGGAGGGGGAGGGGGAGGGAATCTCACGAATTGGATTAGTATTTTACTTACGTTAAGATTTATATGTTGTTGGAAGATCTCACTTCCCAAAATGTTTTTAATGGTGAAGGGAAAAGTCGTGTTGGAAGATGGTTCTTCCACTGTTTTCGACATCACACTGCAAGAGAAAATACTGTGTTGCTTCTGGAGCCTTGCAGTGAATGCAGTTTTTATTTATATCAGTTCCGTAGCCGCGGGCTGCTCGTTTAGTGTGTCCTGTCCTTAGTCTGGTCATTGCTGTGTCTAGTACTCTAAGTTTTGCTTCCACATTTTCCCTATTCTTCTTAGCTACTAGTTCCAAAGTGTGTGCAGGAGCATGTGGGGTTAGCAGTGTTGTAGTGAGTGCTGTGTTGTGTTGTACACCACACCACAAGTTTTAGAGTGAAATTGTAATTGTATAGTGTCAGCACATTCGTGAATAAACATTAAACCAACCCAGTGTGACTGGCTATAGCTGCTTTTAGAGTATTTTCTGTGTCAACACTTCCCGATGTAATCTTCTCTTCAAGGTTTTGGATCTTGTTCTCGAGGTTGGTTATCTTGGATTCTCGTCGCTCGAGTGTTGCTTTGATATATGTTTGGATACCAGTGATGAAGCCATTACAAACTGCATTAACACAAATGCTTAATAAAACGCCATGTAGGACAGCACTGAAGACAAAGATCACTGGGTAGTTTTCATCCTGTTTTGAGATGGAAGTGAGGAATCTTATACACGGAAGCACAAGTGCATGGAGTCCGTCACTGTATCTTAACAAACGTATGTGATAATGACAAGCTGAGGGAAAGAAAACATAAGCAAACACTTTGATATTTTATTAAGAAACGTTTCCTAATGTTTTAATTGTTTAATCAGAATTACTGCTGCAATTGAATTTTATGCTAATAGTAAGCTGAATTATTTTTTTTTTTTTTTGGTGAAAAACATTCCCAAAAAATATTTTAACTAAAAAAAAATTGAGTTTTTCAAGAAACTCTTGAAAAAGTCTCGAATCCTTGAAATATCTCCAAAAATAAAATTTACGATCATTTTTCAACATTTATCAATAGTTCACATATTTTTAAAAAATACCGTAAATAGCGTAATAATGTTGAGGATTCTGATGTTTCTTCAACTTGAATATTGTATATTAAACATGGAAAAACAAACTCTTGGTTCGTTTACTGCCGTTTTGGGTCAATCATTATCATATTGAGTTATTGCATTTAGGGTAATGTAGGTCCACGGGGAAAAGGAAGAACTGCTGGCTGGTTTTCGTAATTTTGAAAAATGTGTAACTAAAAGTAGATTATGTAGAGCCCCAGTTTATAGAGGGTTATGGGTGGGAGGCAGATCCAGTCATCACATCCAGATGTGATGACAGGTTTCACCTAGGAGCGATGTGGACGCGTTGATGTACAGGAATGAACAGGAAGAGTAATTACCAGACACTGTCTATACTTGTAGCTAATGGTCAGAGTTAATTCTCTTTAAAGGCCTATTGAAGGTGAGGAACGTAAGGTTACACATGTGATTCACATGTTGATGCTTTGAATTGTCTCCAGCTATGGTGTAGAAATATACCTAATTGGATGAATCTTATTAAGCTAGCTGGCGCAGTGGCTAACACGACGGTCTGGAGTTTTGAGACTCTCTGACTGCGGGTTCAAACCCCACCCGTGGTATTTTTTTTTTTTTCACATTCTAACTTACTATTATCATAAACTATTCTATAACCAGACACTGGCAAGTATGTATTAACTTACCTAAAACATATATAAATTAACATACAATACACAACCCTTACTTAGACCGAAAGTTGTGAAAGCTTTTCTGTTCGACTTGTTGGGCCGAAACATCGTCACAAGTTTCTCAATATAGTGCGGCTCATTTGTGTATTCTTCCAGTCACGGTACTGTGACTTTTTTTCCATAATAGCCAATGTATCTCCCTGAATTCTAATAACAATGGTATTATTCAGTATCCATTGCTTCCAACCCTCTCTGGTTAGGTTAGGGTCAGTGTTTCCTGACGCGGGTTTTTGGTCATCTGACAGAGGCCTTCCAATGGCTTACCGGTCAACCCCTTTAAAAATTAGCGTTATAATATCCCTCTCAGGTGTTCACAGACTAGAATATCCGGAATATATATTTACAATTCCACATAGACAAATAAGGCGGGTTCACCAGTTGTAAACAACACACTGACAAACATGGCGGCCTGCCTGATAAAATGACCTTGGTCCAGAGTAACCAATTAATAAATTTAACTAACAAGTACCTAATTTAACTAGCTAATACCTAATTTAACTAGCTAATACCTAATTTAACTAGCTAATACCTAATTAACTAGCTATACCTAATTTAACTAGCTAATACCTAATTTAACTAGCTAATACCTAATTTAACTAGCTAATACCTAATTTAACTAGCTAATACCTAATTTAACTAGCTATTACTCAAGGAAAGCCTTGTCGACTAGACATGTTGATAGTGTGTGGGAGAGCTGAGGAACCACACTGGAGGGTGATGTGTGCAAAACCTGTGTGTCTTCATTGAGGAGACTTTTCGCGAACCAGCGGCTTCATCAGTCTAATACAGAAACCGTAGAATCAGTAATTATCTTTTAGGTTTAATCAGTCATTTATTAAGGCTAAGGGACTGATCCCCTCAGTTTTCCTCAAGTCTCCTACAGAATATTCTTTGTATTGGACCGATAGCCACTAGTGGGAGGAACGTCTCCACAATGAAGATACCAGGAGCAACACAAGTCTTATTCGTCTATTTGTCTGTAATATTTACCATTGCTGTAGTGAAGCTACAGTCAAGCTACAGTGTCTGAGAGTCAAGCTACCGCGTGTGAGAGCCAAACTACAATGTCTGAGAATCAAGCTACAGTGTCTGAGAGTCAAGCTACAGTGTCTGAGAATCCAGCCACAGTGTCTGAGAGTCAAGCTACAGTGTCTGAGAGTCAAGCTACAGCGTCTGAGAGTCAAGCTACAGTGTCTGAGAACCAAGCTACAGTGTCTGAGAATCAAGCTACAGTGTCTGAGTCAAGCTACAGCGTCTGAGAGTCAAGCTACAGTGTTTGAGAATCAAGCTACAGTGTCTGAGAATCAAGCTACAGTATCTGAGTCAAGCTACAGTGTCTGAGAGTCAAGCTACAGTGTCTGAAAGTCAAGCTACAGTGTCTGAGAATCAAGTTACAGTATCTGAGAGTCAAGCTACGGTGTCTGAGAGTCAAGCTACAGTGTCTGAGAATCAAGCTACAGTGCCTGAGAGCCAAACTAGTGTCTGAGAATCAAGCTACAGTGTCTGAGAATCAAGCTACAGTGTCTGAGAGTCAAGCTACAGTGTCTGAGAATCAAGCTACAGTGTCTGAGAATCAAGCTACAGTGTCCGAGAATCAAGCTACAGTGTCTGAGAATCAAGCTACAGTGTCTGAGAGTCAAGCTACAGTGTCTGAGAATCAAGCTACAGTGTCTGAGAATCAAGCTACAGTGTCTGAGAATCAAGCTACAGTGTCTGAGTCAAGCTAGAGTGACTGAGAATCAAGTTACAGTATCTGAGAGTCAAGCTACGGTGTCTGAGAGTCAAGCTACAGTGTCTGAGAATCAAGTTACAGTATCTGAGAGTCAAGCTACGGTGTCTGAGAGTCAAGCTACAGTGTCTGAGAATCAAGCTACAGTGCCTGAGAGCCAAACTAGTGTCTGAGAATCAAGCTACAGTGTCTGAGAATCAAGCTACAGTGTCTGAGAGTCAAGCTACAGTGTCTGAGAATCAAGCTACAGTGTCTGAGAATCAAGCTACAGTGTCCGAGAATCAAGCTACAGTGTCTGAGAATCAAGCTACAGTGTCTGAGAGTCAAGCTACAGTGTCTGAGAATCAAGCTACAGTGTCTGAGAATCAAGCTACAGTGTCTGAGAATCAAGCTACAGTGTCTGAGTCAAGCTACAGTGACTGAGAGTCAAGCTACAGTGTCTGAGAATCAAGCTACAGTGTCTGAGAATCAAGCTACAGTGTCTGAGAATCAAGCTACAGTGTCTGAGTCAAGCTACAGTGTCTGAGAGTCAAGCTACAGTGTCTGAGAATCAAGCTACAGTGTCTGAGAGTCAAGCTACAGTGTCTGAGAATCAAGCTACAGCGTCTGAGAATCAAGCTACAGTGTCTGAGAGTCAAGCTACAGTGTCTGAAAGTCAAGTTACAGTGTCTGAGAGCCAAGTTACAGTGTGTGAGAGTCAGCAGTGAGAGAGAGGGTAGGGTTCACCGTGGTCACTGTCTAACACTGCTCGACCCTCTGCTCCACCACTCTGCCTGATGGACCTGATACGAAAAAAGGTGAAAAAATGTTTGGAATATTCGTGGATATTTTGCTTTTGTGTATCCTCTCGCCCCTTACAAAAGTATATAAAAGACAAATAATATATATATATATATATATATATATATATATATTATATATATATATATATATATATATATATATGTCGTGCCTAATAGGCAGAACTTGCGATCTTGGCTTAAATGGCAACGGTCATCTTGCCATATAGAACAAGTGAAAATTTGTGTATGCAATAATTTCGCCAAAATCATTCTGAACCTAACGAAAAAAATACATTTCACTGTGTTTGTTTAGTATTAAATTATTGTAAACAAATCTAAAATATATTTAGTTGGGTTAGGCTAAAATAAATTGTTCTTGTTATAATAAGGTTAGGTAAGTTTTCTAAGTTCCTTTTGGTGCAAAATTATAATTTTTTACATCAACATTAATGAAAAAAATATATCTTAAAACGTATAAGAGAAATTTTCAGAAAGGACTTAATTTTAAATGAGTTCTTGCTAATTGACCAGTTTTACATATTCGGCACGACATATATATATATATATATATATATATATATATATATATATATATATATATATTATATATATATATATATATATATATATATTGTATATAATTGTGCGTGTACTTATATATATATATATATATATATATATATATATATATATATATATATATATATATATATATATATGTCGTGCCGAATAGGCAGTACTTGCGATCTTGGCTTAAATAGCAGCTCTCATCTTGCCATATAAGACAAGCGAAAATTTGTGTATGCTATAATTTCGCTAAAATCATTCTGAACCTAACGAAAAAAATATATTTCACTGTGTTTGTTTAGTATTAAATTATTGTAAACAAATCTAAAATATATTTAGTTGGGTTAGGCTAAAATAAATTGTTCTTGTTATAATAAGGTTAGGTAAGTTTTCTAAGATTCTTTTGGTGCAAAATTAAAATTTTTTACATTAACATTAATGAAAAAAATATATCTTTAAACGTATTAGAGAAATTTTTAGAAAGGACTTAATTTTAAATGAGTTCTTGCTAACTGACCAGTTTTACATATTCGGCACGACATATATATATATATATATATATATATATATATATATATATATATATATATGTCGTGCCGAATATGTAAAACTGATCAATTAGCAAGAACTCATTTAAAATTAATTCCTTTCTGAAATTTTCTCTTATGCGTTTAAAGATATATTTTTTTCATTAATGTTAATGTAAAAATTTATAATTTTGCACCAAAAGAATCTTAGAAAACTTACCTAACCTTATTATAACAAGCGCAATTTATTTTAGCCTAAAGCAACTAAATATATTTTAGATTTGTTAACAATAATTTAATATTAAACAAACACAGTGAAATATATTTTTTTTGTTAGGTTCAGAATGATTTTGGCGAAATTATTGCATACCCAAATTTTCACTTGTCCTATATGGCAAGATGAGCGTTGCTATTTAAGCCAAGATCGCAAGTTCTGCCTATTTGGCACGACATATGTATATATATATATATATATATATATATATATATATATATATATATATATATATATATATATATATATATATATATATATATGTATATATATATATATATATATATATATATATATATATATATATATATATATATATATATATATATATATATATATATATATATATGTATATACATATTACACACACTTCGCATGTTTAAGTATATCAATGATTTTAGTAATACATTTCTACTTTGGAGGGATATCAACTGAAAGTAGTAGAGATGTATTCAGAAAGTCAGAATATTCTTTTTATGGAACGCTAAACCCATAGGGACCATACGGCCCCTGGAAGGAAAAGGGGGGGCAACAAGTTCGATCTAAGAGAGGGGAATATTCAATTCCTTGGTTGAGGAATCTCTCCCTGGCGTCAAAGAACCTTCCTTGAGAGGACGTCAGTGCAACAACTTACACACCTGTATCTTCTAAATTTTCCGTGCTAACACCTGCATTATATACGGTGCCAGATGTTTTACCCATTAAAAGTTTTAATTAATTAAGTGCTCCAGTTCTACATTTTGAAATGTTTAAAACTTACTCTCTGGCTCACTGGATTATCATAAATTTCTAGGTAAGAGTTTAGGTGAACAAGTTTAATTGATTACACTATGTAACACAATTTTTGTTTCTGGCAAGTAAGTGTTATTTTCCAACCCATTATTCCTTTTAAACTTTGCTTTTGTGGCTCACAGAATGAATTTTTGACAAAAAAAGGATAAATTTCAATATTTTTTGGCTAGTTTTGGATGTAAAACAAAAACATAGTGGAATAAATAAATTTTACATAAATAAAGTAAAGTTTACACAAATTATATTTTAAACTTTCTGAAACATATTTACAAAGTTAAAAATGGGTATTTTTCTAGATTTGCGAGCAGCAACAAATCACTTTCTCGTTTAAGCCCCCAAATGTAGTCTCCCGTCATGTTTTCATTACAAGATCCCTGATATCAGTGTTCCAAGTCCATTATATCTCGGTGGAAGCGATCACCTTGCTTCTCTGACTATGCTCCTATATTCTCCTTGAAATTGTCAAGATGAGCATTAAGGATATGGACCTTAAGGGACATCCTACAGCCCATCTGACAATAGCTTTTTACCAAGGTCTCAACAAGTTCCTCATAGCTGTCAGCGTTGCTGTTGCCCACAAAGCCCTGTGATACAGCAACAAAACTCTACCAGACTTCCTTTTCCTTCTCTGTGAGCTTCTTTGGAAATTCTGAGCACTCCATGATTTTTCTGACTTGTGGTGCAGTGAAGATGCCAACCTTCACCTTTGCCTCTGATAGCTTGACAAAGAAGTCTTGAAGATACTTGAAGGCTGCAGACTCTTTGTCAAGAGCTGTAACAAACTGTTTCATTAGCCCTAATTTGATGTATAAAGGAGGGAACAGAACCTTTTGAGGATCCACCAATGGTTTATATTTGATATTATGTCTTCCTACTGAGAACTCAGTCCTTTGAGGCCAGTGCTTCCTCTGGTAATGTGCTGCTCTGTCTCTACTATCCCAGTGACAGAGATAACAGGGAAACTTGGTAAAACCTCCTTGGAGTCCCATCAAAAATGCCACCATTTTGAAATCTCCAATAACCTCCCAGCCATACTTATCATAGTTCAAAGATTCTAGTAGAAGTTTGACATTGTTGTAGTCCTCCTTAAGAAGCATTGAATGGGCCAAGGGAAGAGATGGATACTTGTTCCCATTTTACAGAAGTACAGCTTTTAGGTTTCTGGAGGAGCTGTTAATGAAGAGTCTTCACTCATCTGGATTGCATGCAATTCCAGTTGCATCAAACAGTCCTGATACATCATTACAGTAGCACAACTTGTCTTCATTAGTGAAGAAGCTTGAGAAATGTTGGTGACGTTTCTTTGGCTTGTCACTTGCACACTTTCATCCACCAAGTCCCACTCCTGGAGCCTTGAAATCGGAAGCTCAGCATTGGACTTTGTCAAACCAAGATCTGTGATAAGGTCATTAAGGTCTATTCGGTTTGGGTAGTAAGGATTCCTCCCAACAGCTGCATCTGTGAGATCAAAGTCTTGTTCACTCTGCTCCACATTTTCTGATTTACTGCTTTCTTCTTCTGACGGTTAACTTCTTTCTGGAGATGTAAGTACAGGAAGATCAGCACTTATATAAGCCAAGCCAAGCCCTGTAACATAATAGTTTTACATCAGTCTTTCTTGAAAGTGTTCCAGAAGTGTCCTGACCACAAAAGCGAAGTTCTGGGATCAAAATTGGATTTTTAAATTTTGTTTAGTTATAAAGAATTGAGAAATGATGCTTATTTCCCAGGAACACAACAACAGCGAAACTTTCTTACAGAGTGTTATTTAATCCCTATGTTAGCACAGTTATAGATGACAGAGGTACAGTTTATTTCCCATCAAGATTTATTCACTTATGCATCAAGATTCATGATGAGTTAGTTTCACTCCTAGAGTGCATTACGTCTAGCACTCAAGCCTTTAAAAGAGCACAAAGACAATAAATATTAGGATCCTATCCTCGTTCATCTATAGTATTCCTCTGTATATTATTCAACTGATATTTTCGCAATTTCTGTAGACATTTGCTGGCGAGAATTCAACAGCATCAAGGTCGTTAATATAGACAAAGTTAGTTATCAAAACGATCATTTACGGATCAAGAATACAGTTAATGCTGTGACTTCACATTACGGGTTAGTGACTTCACAGTCAGTTGGTGTGGAGTCCCAGAGCGTCCTCTGAGTCGCTAGTCACTGAAGTTGGTGTTACGTCCCAGAGCGTCGTCTGAGTCACTAGTCACTGAAGTTGGTGCTACGTCCCAGAGCGTCGTCTGAGTCGCTAGTCACTGAAGTTGGTGTTACGTCCCAGAGCGTCGTCTGAGTCACTAGTCACTGAAGTTTGTGTTACGTCCCAGAGCGTCGTCTGAGTCACTAGTCACTGAAGTTGGTGTTACTTCCCAGAGCGTCGTCTGAGTCGCTTGTCACAGAAACCTGAGGTCAACACTGCGGCCATAACTAAACTAACCTGTTTTGAATTTACTCACATTTGCTATTGAATGAAAAATTTTTAATTGATTTTTTTTTTTCATTATTTCATCCTCTTTTATGTTTACGTAAGCGAGCATATAATTAGGGTAACAGTGTTTCTACTTTCATCTGAGACCGTCTTCAGGAAAGTAAACAAAGACGAATTATATTTTATCTTTTTAAAATACTGCTGAGACTGTAAGTCATTGAATGTTGGGAAATATTTTAAGGAGAAACTGTGGTGAATGTCTCTACAAAGGGAACAGATAATGTCTCAATAAAGGTGTAACTGTACTGTCTCCATTAAAGGAGCAACTGTAGTGCCTCCATTAAAGGAGCAACTGTAGTGCCTCCATTAAAGGAGCAACTGTAGTGCCTCCATCAAAGGAGCAACTGTAGTGCCTCCATTAAAGGAGCAACTGTAGTGCCTCCATTAAAGGAACAACTGTAGTGCCTCCATTAAAGGAGCAACTGTAGTGCCTCCATTAAAGGAGCAAACTGTAGTGCCTCCATTAAAGGAGCAACTGTAGTGCCTCCATTAAAGGAGCAACTGTAGTGCCTCCATTAAAGGAGCAACTGTAGTGCCTCCATTAAAGGAGCAACTGTAGTGCCTCCATCAAAGGAGCAACTGTAGTGCCTCCATTAAAGGAGCAACTGTAGTTCCTCCATTAAAGGAGCAACTGTAGTTCCTCCATTAAAGGAGCAACTGTAGTGCCTCCATTAAAGGAGCAACTGTAGTGCCTCCATTAAAGGAGCAACTGTAGTGCCTCCATTAAAGGAGCAACTGTAGTTCCTCCATTAAAGGAGCAACTGTAGTGCCTCCATTAAAGGAGCAACTGTAGTTCCTCCATTAAAGGAGCAACTGTAGTGCCTCCATTAAAGGAGCAACTGTAGTGCCTCCATTAAAGGAGCAACTGTAGTGCCTCCATTAAAGGAGCAACTATAGTTCCTCCATTAAAGGAGCAACTGTAGTGCCTCCATTAAAGGAGCAACTGTAGTTCCTCCATTAAAGGAGCAACTGTAGTGCCTCCATTAAAGGAGCAACTGTAGTGTCTCCATTAAAGGAACAACTGTAGTGCCTCCATTAAAGGAGCAACTGTAGTGCCTCCATTAAAGGAGCAACTGTAGTGTCTCCATTAAAGGAACAACTGTAGTGCCTCCATTAAAGGAGCAACTGTAGTGCCTCCATTAAAGGAGCAACTGTAGTGCCTCCATTAAAGGAACAACTGTAGTGCCTCCATTAAAGGAGCAACTGTAGTGCCTCCATTAAAGGAGCAACTGTAGTGCCTCCATTAAAGGAGCAACTGTAGTGCCTCCATTAAAGGAGCAACTGTAGTTCCTCCATTAAAGGAGCAACTGTAGTGCCTCCATTAAAGGAGCAACCGTAGTGCCTCCATTAAAGGAGCAACTATAATGTCTCCATTAAAGGAGCAACTGTAGTGTCTCCATTAAAGGAGCAACTGTAGTGTCTCCATTAAAGGAGCAACTGTAGTGTCTCCATTAAAGGAACAACTGTAGTGTCTCCATTAAAGGAACAACTGTAGTGCCTCCATTAAAGGAGCAACTGTAGTGCCTACATTAAAGGAGCAACTGTAGTGCCTCCATTAAAGGAGCAACTGTAGTGCCTACATTAAAGGAGCAACTGTAATGTCTCCATTAAAAGCAACTGTAATGTCTCCATTAAAGCAGCAACTGTAGTGTCTCCAATAAAGGAGCAACTGTAGTGTCTCCACTAAAGGAACAACTGTAGTGTCTCCACTAAAGGAACAACTGTAGTGTCTCCACTAAAGGAACAACTGTAGTGTCTCCACTAAAGGAACAACTGTAGTGTCTCCACTAAAGGAACAACTGTAGTGTCTCCACTAAAGGAACAACTGTAGTGCCTCCGCTAAAGGAACAACTGTAGTGTCTCCACCAAAGGAACAACTGTAGTGTCTCCACTAAAGGAACAACTGTAGTGTCTCCGCTAAAGGAACAACTGTAGTGTCTCCACTAAAGGAACAACTGTAGTGTCTCCGCTAAAGGAACAACTGTAGTGTCTCCACTAAAGGAACAACTGTAGTGTCTCCACTAAAGGAACAACTGTAGTGTCTCCACTAAAGGAACAACTGTAGTGTCTCCACTAAAGGAACAACTGTAGTGTCTCCACTAAAGGAACAACTAGAGAACGCCTCAATAAAGAAGCAACTGTTGAGAATGACTTACCAAGGAATGAAAGGCTTCTTTGGTGAATCCAACTACATGTAAATGACTTTGGAAACCGCTGGAAGTAGTCGACACGAGCACTGAGCAAGACCTGGGGTAATTTTCCCTTTTCCCCCTATATGTTTTTTATTTATATTTTTTACGTTACCTGCGTTACCTGCCCCGCTCTTCCTTTTTGTACTTAAAAACCCAAAAAAACCTGAAAATCAAAGTTTACGGTAACTTTAGAATAACGAATTTTCTTACGAAAAAGAATATAAAAGGGGAAGTGGGCCCCAGAGGGGGTAAATCTCACTCACGAAGTAGTAAACCCCAAAAAATAAAAATTTTTAAGTAATAAAAAAAAAAAGTTAGGTACCCAAAAAAAAAAGGGAAAAAATAAAATTTTAAGAACAGCGCCCCGTGGCTGGGGGACTAATGCCTGTTCCCACCGGCGGTTGCAGGTTCGATTCCCCGGGGGAGGGTAAAAAACACTGGGAGGTTTTCTTTTACACGGTTTTTTTAAAGTTCCCCATCAGTAAAATGGGACCTAAGATTAGTTTTATGGTGGGTTTGCATCCTGGGAAAAAAATAACCTAAAATTTCCCGAAATGTTCGCTAACAAGCGGTCTTTTTAAATAGTTTTCAACTAGGGCTGTATACCTTTTTACATGTCTTGAGTAGTAAAGATATTTCGATTCTATTTCTAGCTGCGGAATTTTCTGGGCATTTGAAGTCTAGGTTTTCACAGCGCTCTGGGCTGAAAAATATTTGCAACAAAAAAACAAAGGGTAAAATTTTTCCAAAAAAAAATAAACACCTCCCCAAATATATTACCCCCACTCCAAGTTAAAATATCCCAAAGACAATGTTGTACGTTGCCAAGCAGGTGAGTGTAGTGTAGAGCGGGGTAGGTCAGTGACCCACTAATGTTGGGCGGCATCCCAGTCCTGAATAAAACTGGGACAAACGAGTCATAACCCCCGCTTTCACACCACAAAACACACACACACACCACCACACACACACACAACACACACACACTTCTATCAAGATAGAAGGAATAATAATACAAACAATATGGATAAAAAGGCAAGTTCATTCACTTGAACTGTATACACTTGTGTGGTGTCATGCACACTTGTGTGGTGTCATGTACACTTGTGTGGTGTCATGCACACTTGTGTGGTGTCATGCACACTTGTGTGGTGTCATGTACACTTGTGTGGTGTCATGCACACTTGTGTGGTGTCATGTACACTTGTGTGGTGTCATGCACACTTGTGTGGTGTCATGTACATTTGTGTGGTGCCCATGCACACTTGTGTGGTGTCATGCGCACTTGTGTGGTGTCATGCACACTTGTGTGGTGTCATGTACACCTGTCTGGTGTCATGCACACTTGCATCAGGATGCAGCTGGTCACAAAAGACATCACATAACATGAACAATGAAAGCCACTATATCATGACTACAAAAACTCACAAATATCGCACAATTTAGGAAGGAAACTCTAAATGACGTTTAGATCCATATATGGCGGACGGACCGAAACGTCGTCCAAAGGTTTAAGGAATATGAATTATGTATGAAACATTCTCGGTAAGTAAAAAAAATACATTATGAAGTCTTTAATTTAAAAGGGAATAATCCCCATGATATAAATGCCATTAAAGATTTGAGAAATGAATGCCGTCTCTCTATTCGATTCTCCCTCACGGGGAGTAAGTTCTCACTGCCATCAAAGTTCAGTAATCAACCACAGAGAGCAGAGTTAGAGTGAGGGTTCTTCTCTATCCACAGAGCCAGACATGGAAAAGCATTTCGTACATTATCATATAACATCTACAGTACCAGGAGTATGGATTAGTTGCTTAGTAAATCTTAAGAAACACGTTATAAGATTTCCAGGGAAGTGATGAAAAAGTTTGCCCTACAAAACACCTCGGGATTCCGGGGGTAATTTTGAGGAAAGTCGTCTCAGTTTTTCTTGGATCAAGAGCCCTTCACCGGGGCGCCTCTACCTACCATGAAGGGTTAGAGAGGTGGCAGACGCTCTCGAGGCCAAGACTGAGGCAGACATCTCAGTTCCCGTTGTGATCGTTGTTTTAGAAATGTCACTGATTCTTCTGTTTTATCACTGTTAACAGTAACTGTACGTGTCTCCAGATGCTGTTAATATAGCAGATGACTAAACTGTACCTCTGTCTACACTACCTGTCTGTCTCTGCCTCTCTGTTTGCCTCTCTGTCTGCCTCTTTCATTTCCTGTTCATTACCACACTGTCCCTATCAACTTCTCTCCTTTCTATCTCATTATCAATTTGTTCCTAAGAACTCTCATCCTCTTAATCCCACTTTTTCTCTAGCACCTTTCTCCCAATCATCTCCTCATCTCCTCAGAACCAGTCTCCCCCACAGAGACTGTTATATTCCAACGTTCCTTCGCTCTCCATTTTCAGACCATCAGAGCTCTCTCATTTACCTCATTAATTGTTCTCCCCTTCCTCCCTCCCTCCCTCCCTCCCTCCCTCCATCCCTCCATCCCTCCCTCCCTCTCTGCTTCGATCTTCCCTTCCCTCCTCCCTCCCCGCATCCCTCCCTCCCCTTCCCCCCTCCTTTCCTCCTCCGGGTGTCTCCCCCTCTCTACCTACCCATCGTCTTCATTACTAAGAAAACATCCCAAGGGTTCGTCTGCTTCTCGTTCCTATTCAAAAGTTTTATTCAACTCTGAATATTACCAGAATTCCGTAATCGAATTTTTGGTGCTTGTTAAGTGGTGAGCTTTGTTCTTCGCAGCTCTGAGGTGATGCTCACTCAGCCGGCTTAAGAGTTTAACCTTTCGAAGTCAAAGTATCACATCCTGGAGGCCTACGCACCTCTTCCTGGAGATCTAAAAGCTAACTTTGAAGGGCTGAGAAGTTCTCTCTGGAGGTCTATGAATTTTGTTTTGGAGGCCTAAACTTTCTTGGAGGCCTATACATCTCACCCTGGAGGCCTAAGAATCTTTCCCTGAATTGCTATGGTAAATCTTCAAAGGTTTCATTTAAAATGTTCCTTTATGAAAGAGTTGAGGTTTGTGCGGGTTGAGGTTCTCATCACAACAGTTTGTTGCGTCTGAAGCTCCCATTGTTGACGGCCGAGACGAAGACTAAGATAGATGAGGCGAGGGAAGAGCAACACCCTGGCCAGAGAGGATCCAAGGAATTCTGGGAGGATTCTGACGGTCTGCTGGAGTGAGTCGATATTTGCACCAACCCCTCCTCACCTCGACCCCACTGCACCTCCACCCCTTCTCTGCTGGCAGCCTCCACCCCTTCTCTGCTCGCAGCCTCCACCCCTTCTCCGTCCGCACACTGTCACCTCCACACACTCATACCAAGAGCTGTGAACTGACCCCTGCAGCCACAAATAGGTGAGCATACACTCCTTCAACCACTGGTAT
Source organism: Cherax quadricarinatus (assembly GCF_026875155.1). Lineage (NCBI taxonomy): Eukaryota > Metazoa > Arthropoda > Malacostraca > Decapoda > Parastacidae > Cherax > Cherax quadricarinatus. Next base: position 3,866,760 of record NC_069451.1, on the reverse strand, counting down.
CTCATTTTTACTGACACCTCCCCATACTGACACCTCCCCATGCTGACACCTCCCCATAATGACACCTCCCCATACTGACACCTCCCATAATGACACCTCCCCATAATGACACCTCCCCATACTGACACCTCCCCATAATGACACTTCCCAATACCGACACCTCCCAAAACTGACACCTCCCCATAATGACACCTCCCCATACTGACACCTCCCCATACTGACACCTCCCATGCCGACATCTCCCCATTCTGACACCTCCCCATAATGACACCTCCCCATACTGACACCTCCCCATAATGACACCTCCCCATACTGACACCTCCCCATACTGACACCTCCCCATACCGACATCTCCCCATTCTGACACCTCCCATAATGACACCTCCCATACTGACACCTCCCCATTCTGACACCTCCCCATAATGACACCTCCGCATTCTGACACCTACCCCAATAAGGACATCTCCAAACACATTGGCACCTCCCCTCTGGTACAGCCTCCACACTGGCCCCACCCCCATAATGACACCTCCCCATACTGACACCTCCCCATTCTGACACCTCCCCATAATGACACCTCCAGATTCTGACACCTACCTCAATAAGGACATCTCCCAACACATTGGCACCTCCCCTCTGGTACAGCCTCCACACTGGCCCCACCCCAACACTGGCACCCCTTACTGGCACAACCCCACTCTGGCACTCCTCACTAGCACAACTCAGAAACTGGCACAACCCCCACACTGGCACCCCTCACTGGCACAAGCCCCACACTGACACAACACCCCACACTGGCACAACCTCCACACTGGCACACCCCCAACTCTGGCACAACCCCAACACTGGCACAACCCCCACACTGGCACAACCTCCACACTGGCACCCCTCACTGGCACAACCCCCACACTGACACAACCCCCACACTGGCACAACCTCCACACTGGCACATCCCCAACTCTGGCACAACCCCAACACTGGCACAACCCCCACACTAACACAACCCTCACACTGGCACAACCCCCACACTGCCACAACCCGAACACTGGCACAACCCCTACACTGGCATAACCCACACACTGGCACCACCTTCACACTCGCACAACCACCAAACTGACACAACCCCCACATTGTCACAACCCCCACACTGGCACCCCTCACTGGCACCACACCTACACTGACACAACCCCCACACTGGCAACACCCTCACACTGACACGATCCCCTCCCTGGCACCACCCCCTCACTGTCACAAACCCCTACACTGACAAAAATCCCCACATGGCAACACCCTCACACTCGCACCACCCCCACACTGGCACCACCCCCACACTGGCACAACCTGCACACTGGCACAACTCCCACACTGGCACAACCCCTTCATTAGCACCACCCTACACTGGCACAACCCTCACACTGGCACAACCCCCACACTGGCACAACCCTCACACTAGCACAACCCTCACACTGGCACCACCCCACACTGGCACAACCCTCACACTAGCACCACCCCCACACTGGCACAATCCCCACACTGGCACCCCGCACACTGGCACAACCACACACTGGCACCACCACCCCTCTGGCACCACCCTCACACTGGCACAACCCCACACTAGCACAACCCTCCACTGGCACAACCCCCACACTGGCACAACGCCCACACTGGCAAACACCTTCACACTGACACCATCCCCTCCCTGGCACCACACCCCTCACTGGCACAGCCCCTACACTGACACAACCCCCACACTGGCACCACCCCCACACTGGCACCACCCCTACACTGGCACCACCACCCTCTGGCACCACCCTCACACTGGTACCACCCCCTCACTGGCACAGCCCCTACACTGACACAACCCCCACACTGACAACACCCTCACCCTCGCACCAACCCCAGACTGGCACCACCCCCACACTGGCACAACCCGCACACTGGTACAACTTCCAAATTGGCACAACCCCAACACTGGCACATCCCAAAACACTGGCACAATCCCCACACTTGCACAACCCCCACACTGCCACAACCCTCACACTGGCACCAGCCCCACACTGGCAAAACCCTCACCTGGCACCACCCTCACACTGGCACCACCCACACACTGGCATAACCCCACACTGTCACAACTGAACACACTGGCAACACCTTCACACTGGTACCACCCCTACACTGGCACCACCCCCCACGGGCACCACCCTCACACTGGCACAGCCCTCACACTGGCACAACCCCCAAACTGGCACAACCCCCACACTGGCAAAACCTTCACACTGACACCATCCCTCACTGGCACCACCCCCTCACTGGCACAATCCCTACACTGACACAACCCCCACACTGGCAACACCCTCCCACTCGCCACACCCCACACTGGCACCACCCCTACGCTGGCATCACCCCCACACTGGCACCACCCCTACGCTGGCACCACCCCCCACACTGGCACCACCCCTACGTCTGTACCACCCCCACACTGGCACCACCCTACGCTGGCACCACCCCCACACTGGGCCCACACTCTCTCGTACTGGCACTAACTCCCACACTTGTGACACCCCCCACTGCACCACCCTCACACTGTCACTACCCCACACTGGCACAACCCCACACTGACACCACCATACTGGCACAACCCCCACACTGGCACCACCCCCGCACTGGCACAACGCCCACACTGGCACCACCCCCACAGTGGCACAACCCCGACACTGGCACACCCCCACACTGGCTCAACCCCCACACTGGCACCACCCCCACATGGCACAACCCCCCCACTGGCACAACCCCACACTGGCACAACCCCCACACTGACACACCCCCACACTGGCACAACCCCCACACTGGCACCACCCCCGCACTGGCACAACCCCCAGCACTGGCACCACCTCCACACTGGCACAACCCCCGACACTGGCACAACCCCCACACTGGCACATCCCCCCACACTGGCACCCCCCCACACTGGCACAACCCCCCACTGGCACAACCCCCCACACTGGCACAACCCCCACACTGGCACCACCCCCACATGGCACAACCCCCACACTGGCACCGCCCCCGCACTGGCACAACCCCCACACTGGCACCATCCCCGCACTGGCACAACCCCCACACTGGCACCACCCCACACTGGCACAACCCCCACACTGGCACAACCCCCACACTGTACACAAACCCAAAGCTGGCATAGCACCCCACCCTGGCATCGCCCCGCACTGGCACAATCCCCCACACAGGGCCACACCCCGCACTGGCAGACCCCACACTGGCACCGCCCGCACTGCACCACCCTCTCACACTGGCACAACCCCCACACTGTTTACACAAGACTCACTAAAAGCCTCTGGCAGTTATGTTGGCTCATCTGTGCTCTTCATCCTGTCTCAGTGACTGCCTCAGTGACTGCCTCAGTGACTGCCTCAGTGACTGCCTCAGTGACTGCCTCAGTGACTGCCTCAGTGACTGCCTCAGTGACTGCTCAGTACTGCCTCAGTGATGCCTCAGTGACTGTCTCAGTGACTGCCTCAGTGACTGTCTCAGTGACTGCCTCAGTGACTACCTCAGTGATTGCCTCAGTGACTGCCTCAGAGACTGCCTCAGTGACTGCCTCAGTGACTGCCTCAGTGTCTGTCTCAGTGACTGTCTCAGTGACTGTCTCAGTGACTGCCTCAGTGACTGCCTCAGTGATTGCCTCAGTGACTGCCTCAGTGACTGCCTCAGTGTCTGTCTCAGTGACTGCCTCAGTGACTGCCTCAGTGATTGCCTCAGTGACTGCCTCAGTGACTGCCTCAGTGACTGTCTCAGTAAACTGTCTCAGTGATGCCTCAGAGACTGCCTCAGTGACTGCCTTAGTGACTGCCTCAGTGACTCCCTCAGTGACTACTCAGTGACTGCCTCAGTGACTGCCTCAGTGACTGCCTCAGTCACTGCCTCAGTCACTGCCTCAGTGAGTGCCTCAGTGACTGCCTCAGTGACTGCCTCAGTGACTGCCTCAGTGACTGCCTCAGTGACTGCCTCAGTAACTGCCTCAGTGACTGCCTCAGTGACTGCCTCAGTGACTGCCTCAGTGACTGCCTTAGTGAGTGCCTATTGACTGCCTCAGTGACTGCATCAGTCACTGCCTCAGTCACTGCCTCAGTGACTGCCTCAGTGACTGCCTCAGTGACCTTCCTCGTGTGACTGCCTCAGTGACTGCCTCAGTGACTGTCTCAGTGACTGCCTCAGTGACTGCCTCAGTGACTGCCTCAGTGACTGCCTCAGTGACTGCCTCAGTGACTGTCTCAGTGACTGCCTCAGTGACTGCCTCAGTGACTGTCTCAGTGACTGCCTCAGTGACTGCCTCAGTGACTTACTATGTGACTGCCTCACTGACTGCCTCAGTGACTGCCTCAGTGACTGCCTTAGTGACTGCCTCAGTCACTGCCTCAGTGACTGTCTCATGAACTGCCTCAGTGACTGCCTCAGTGACTACCTCAGTGACTGCCTCAGTGACTGCCTCAGTGACTGCCTCGTGACTGCCAGTGACTGCCTCAGTGACTGCCTCAGTAACTATGGCCTCAGTGACTACCTCAGTGACTGCCTCAGTGACTGCCTCAGTGACTGCCTCAGTGACTGCCTAGTGACTGCCTTAGTCACTGCCTCAGTGACTGCCTCAGTAACTGCCTCAGTGACTGCATCAGTGACTGCCTCAGTGACTGCCTCAGTGACTTCCTCGGTGACTCCCTTAGTGACTGCCTCAGTGACTGCCTCAGTGACTGCCTCAGTGACTGCCTCAGTGACTGCCTCAGTGGCTGCCTCAGTGACTGCCTTAGTGACTGCCTTATTGACTGCCTCAGTGACTGCCTCAGTAACTGCCTCAGTGACTGCATCAGTGACTGCCTCAGTGACTGCATCATTGACTGCCTCAGTGACTGCCTCAGTGACTTTCTCGGTGACTGCCTTAGTGACTGCCTCAGTGACTGCCTCAGTGACTTTCTCGGTGACTGCCTTAGTGACTGCCTCAGTGACTGCCTCAGTGACTTCCTCGGGTGACGTGCCTTAGTGACTGCCTCAGTGACTGCCTCAGTGACTGCCTCAGTGAACGGGGCCTCAGTGACTGCCTCAGTGACTGCCTCAGTGACTGCCTCAGTGACTGCCTCAGTGACTGCCTCAGTGACTGCCTCAGTGACTGCCTCAGTGACTGCCTCAGTGACTGCCTCAGTGACTGCCTCAGTGACTGCCTCAGTGACTGCCTCAGTGACTGCCTCAGTAACTGCCTCAGTGACTGCCTCAGTGACTGCCTCAGTGACTGCCTCAGTGACTGCCTTAGTTTCCTTATGTAAGAGGAGAAGAGTCAGTTCCCTCACACCCTCTACTTACCTTAACAAATTATATGTAAGAGAGTAAACATATTTAACTGCATTTTATTGGAAATCGCTAAACCCGTTGAGTCACCCGCCGTAAAGAGAGGGCGAAACGTGGTGAAATATATTAATAGTTATTAGTTAAGACATCGTTTTAGGATGTTTTACTGGCGAGACGTTTCGCCACAAATGGTTTTTTGTCTTTAGATGTGTCTTATTTCACGGCAACGAGTCCTGAAACCTCGATCTTCCGTCCTTACGAGACAACTACAGTACATGTAGTGTGAATCACTTGCTCTAACGTCAGATCCCATCATTTACAGTGGTAGCTGTTGTACCATGTTCAGATCCCATCATTTACAGTGGTAGCTATTGTACCATGTTCAGATCCCATCATTTACAGTGGTAGCTGCTGTACCATGTTCAGATCCCATCATTTACAGCGGTAGCTGCTGTACCATGTACAGATCCCATCATTTACAGTGGTAGCTGCTTGTACCATGTACAGATCCCATCATTTACAGTGGTAGCTGCTGTACCAAGTACAGATCCCATCATTTTCAGTGGTAGCTGCTGTACCATGTTCAGATCCCATCATTTACAGTGGTAGCTGCTGTACCATGTACAGATCCCATCATTTACAGTGGTAGCTGCTGTACCATGTACAGATCCCATCATTTACAGTGGTAGCTGCTGTACCATGTACAGATCCCATCATTTACAGTGGTAGCTGCTGTACCATGTACAGATCCCATCATTTACAGTGGTGCTGCTGTACCATGTACAGATCCATCATTTACAATGATAGCTGCTGTACCATGTTCAGATCCCATCATTTACAGTGTAGCTGCTGTACCATGTTTAGATACCATCATTTACAGTGGTAGCTGCTGTACCATGTTTCAGATCCCATCATTTACAATGTAGCTGTTGTACCATGTTCAGATCCCATCATTTACAGTGGTAGTGCTGTACCATGTTCAGATCCCATCATTTACAGTGGTAGCTGCTGTTTCCATGTTCAGATCCCATCATTTACAGTGGTAGCTGCTGTACCATGTTCAGATCCCATCATTTACAGTGGTAGCTGCTGTACCATGTACAGATCCCATCATTTACAGTGGTAGCTGCTGTACCATGTTCAGATCCCATCATTTACAGTGGTAGCTGCTGTACCATGTACAGATCCCATCATTTACAATGGTAGCTTCTGTACCATATTCAGATCCCATCATTTACAATGATAGCTGCTTGTACCATGTTCAGATCCCATCATTTACAGCTTAGCTGCTGTACCATGTTCAGATCCCATCATTTACAGTGGTAGCTGCTGTACCATGTACAGATCCCATCATTTACAGTGGTAGCTGTTGTACCATGTACAGATCCCATCATTTACAGTGGTAGCTGTTGTACCATGTTCAGATGCCATCATTTACAGTGGTAGCTGCTGTACCATGTTCAGATCCCATCATTTACAGTGGTAGCTGCTGTACCATGTTCAGATCCCATCATTTACAGTGGTAGCTGCTGTACCATGTACAGATCCCATCATTTACAATGTAGCTGCTGTACCATGTTCAGATCCCATCATTTACAGTGGTAGCTGCTGTACCATGTTCAGATCCCATCATTTACAGTGGTAGCTGTTGTACCATGTTCAGATCCCATCATTTACAGTGGTAGCTGCTGTACCATGTACAGATCCCATCAATTACAATGATAGCTGCTGTACCATGTTCAGATCCCATCATTTACAGTGGTAGCTGCTGTACCATGTACAGATCCCATCATTTACAATGGTAGCTGCTGTACCACGTAGAGATCCAATCATTTACAATTGTAGCTGCTGTATTAATAGATCCCATCTATTACAATGGTAGCTGCTGTACCACGTAGAGATCCCATCATTTACAATGGTAGCTGCTGCGCCACGTTCTGATCCCATTATTTACAGCAGCAAAAGCCTTCAAAAATCCGATGGAAATTACATAAATGAAATTTAGTTTCAGTGCCATTTAGCAAGGAAAAATCACATTTAAAATTAGTATGCCCTGTAGTGTTTAAAACATTCGCTAATGAAAGAATTTTTCCCCAAAGATATGAAAGATGTATTCCAGGCTTAACCAACAGGGACAGAGAGGTATAAAATGAAAGGATGAATTTAATCCCAAATTAAATTTCAGCATATTACTCTTAAGTTCCATCAAGTAAAACGTGGCAGGGAGTAGTCAAAATTATAAGTAATGGGGGAGATAATCGTATTTTTGATGTGATGTTCAATAATAACCGACATGGAGACAGAAACTCGGGAGATTAATTGATCTGTATATTTCGACCCCCTGCTGGGATCCTCTTCAGCGGCTGCTGCTGTAAAGGATGGGATCTGGATGTGGTGCAGCAGCTGAAGAGGATCCCAGAAAGGGGTTGAAATATACAGACCAATTAATCTTCTGAGTTTATGTCTTCATGTGGGTTATTACTGAACATTGACATGTGTTCATTACGTGTTATTTATTTTTGGATGTAATGCTGAAATTTCCAATGTGGGAGGATCCTTCTTGACGGCGAGGCTGCAGTGACACAGCTCCTGGAGAGCGATACGTTGCCACAGTCAAACGTCACATTTGTTGCTTATGTATCCGTTTACCTAACATTCATTAATGTCGCTAAAATAAAAATGTTGACGCTAGGACCCGGACCTAGTGTCCCCTTCCTTGAATCAAACCTTGTAGCCTACCATTCCCCAGTGGCTGTACAACCAATATGGGCTTAGCACCTCCCCATATGTCTAACAGCTCTGGTTACATCATTGTGACTTCACTACTACACATGTTGCCTCTATATTTGACTGAAGAAGCCTACTGTGTAGGCGAGAAATTTCAACACATCTTTCTTATCAGATTTGAGAACAAATGACGACACAAATGCAATATATTATTATTATTATTATTATTATTATTATTATTATTATTATTATTATTATTATTATTATTATTATTATTATTATTATTATTATTATTTATTATTATGGTGTAGAAATATACATAGTTGGATGAATTTTAGTGTGGCTAGCTGGTCTAGTGGCTAACGCGACGGGCTGGAGTTTTGAGACTCTATGACCGCGGGTTCAATCCCGGCCGAGGGTATGGTTTGTTTGCAATCGTGTCATTACGATTTCTTGAGTCATGTTGACGGCAGTGAAGGGACTTGAGCTAGAGTTCGTCACGGCCACGCTAGCTGGAGATTCGTCTGTAAAAACTTGCATTTGTGGTCACAGAGGTGCCTGTGCTAACCTTCCTATGGTGTAGAAATATACCTAGTTGGATGAATCTTATTGTGGCTAGCTGGTCTAGTGGCTAACGCGACGGGCTGGAGTTTTGAGACTATGACCGCGGGTTCAATCCCGGCCGAGGGTATGGTTTGTTTGCAATCGTGTCATTACGATTTCTTGAGTCATTATTATTATTATTATCACTATGCGCTAAATCCACAAGTGTGCTACAGCGCTGCAAGGTAGGGTATGCTGTAGGTTTAATACGTTTTATCCGAGACCAGTGAAGGTGGAGAGTATAACAGCCAGCGTTCGTAAGGCCGGTGAGGAGCGCTAAAGGAAGTATTATCAAAGTTTGTGTTATAAATCCGCTGCTGTCAAAAAATCAGAGAGGAAGTCTGTGTCAAAGGCGGGACAAGTGCGGAATAATGAGATCCTTTATTGGCAGTTTTTAGTCGACACTTTGAGCCTTTTTCAAGGCGCCAACGGATCTATTTGTGACGTGATAAAGCCCACTGTGTGGTCGACACGTTCTTGTTAAAGGATCGCATTATACTACATCGGTCTGTATTTTCCATCGTGTGTCGGCATTTTACAATATTAATGTTCACCTAAGTGTGAAAAAAAAGTCTAAACTTCCACGTCTACTTATTTATAAACGGGCGTCTAAAGTCCAGCTATATTTAAACATCTGTATTTTTTTCCATTCTTCCATTCTATGTGATGTTAAAGGCCCACATTTCCCACTCTACAAAGAGCTCTCTGACCATTTAGAACTGCTAATCAGTTGTCGAGGGGGACTCTTTATGCATTTAGAGCTCTTTAATATTTTCTGCGGAGGTCACAGCAAGTGACTTCAGCTGCTTTATAATCTCGAGTTCTACGAGGCCACAATCTCTCCCTCTCATCCGCCCATAAATAATGAGGAAAGAGCTTCAGACGACAGGAGAGTCCCATAGACAGTTAGACAGACCCTACAGAAATAGAAAAATACTTTACAAAACTAACAGTTATAGACAGTCATAGAGCTTATACAGAAACTGAGGCAACTGAGAAATCTATCTTCTTCTCCCTCTCCTCATATCTATCTTCTTCTCCGTCTCCTCATACCCCGGGGCCTGGTGCTCCGGGGTATGAGGAGACATCGTCTTGCTACGGCTAGGCGCCTATACTTAACCGGTGTCTGGCTCCGTGGTAAAGTAATGTGTACTCTGATACAGAGTTTTCAGTTGGAGTCCTGCTGTGGACATAGAGACACTGTTATATATATATATATATATATATATATATATATATATATATATATATATATATATATATATATATATATATATATATTATATATATATATATGTCGTGCCGAATATGTAAAACTGGTCAATTAGCAAGAACTCATTTAAAATTAAGTCCTTTCTAAAATTTTCTCTTATACGTTTAAAGATATATTTTTTTCATTAATGTTGATGTAAAAAAATTTAATTTTACACCAAAAGAATCTTAGAAAACTTACCTAACCTTATTATAACAAGAACAATTTATTTTAGCCTAACCCGACTAAGTATATTTTAGATTTGTTTACAATAATTTAATACTAAACAAACACAGTGAAATATATTTTTTTCGTTAGGTTCAGAATGATTTTGGCGAAATTATTGCATACACAAATTTTCACTTGTCCTATATGGAAAGATGAACATTGCTATTTAAGCCAAGATCGCAAGTTCTGCCTATTCGGCACGACATATATATATTATATATATATTATATATATATATATATATATATATATATATTATATATATATATATATATATATATATATATATATATATATATGTATATATTATATATATATATATATATATATATATATATATATATATATATATATATATATATATATATATATATATATATATATATATATATATATATATTATATATATATATATAGCGCAAATATCGCAAACCAACGAGAATACCAACGAAAATTGATCTAATCTGCCGAATGCCGAATGCTCTTAGAAGATTTAACATACAAGATATTATTAATATTTAAAAATTCACAGGCTGTTAGAATCATTCTGATAATGAATTCACCCCAGTAGCATGCTGGTGGTGTCTACAGAGTTGGTTGTAGTCTCTCATATTTGGGACAAAAGGGAAAACCATTAGAGGTGAGAATTTCCAAACACCGTTACTCGATACATATAGCACAGGAGTCGAAAGCTATATTCAACCACATTAGAGCTTGTAATAACCCAGCAAACTGGCGGAAAGCAAGAATCATCTTCCCTTGTTCCTCTTGGCTTCAAAGGATTATTGTTCGACAATTATTAAGCACGATAGGCATTTATAATACAATATCAGCGACGGGTTGTTGAAACAGATGCGTTTTTAGTTGAGGGAATAGTACACAGTCCAAAATTTGGCTTTTATACGAATGTATTAGACTGTCTTAAATGTAGTGCCACACTGAGAAATTATGGCCTAGTTTTTCCTGCAGTTTCTGAAGGTTGAACCAGAGTTTGTCTCAGAATTACATGGGTTGAATAACTGTGGCCGTCTTATTTGTTATTACAGATGCCCCATCTTTAAATGAGCTAATTTTAATGATCCCTGTTTCCTTTACAAAACTTTTAGAAGTTTCCCTTTTAAATGTTACCTTTTCTCATCCCCCCATTAAATGGACACGCTATCCTGTGGGTGGTTACCCCATAATTGCCAGTGACTTCTGTATCATGGGCAATATATTTGTTTGTAAAGGTACTGATATAAGGTGTAGTCGAATTTTTTTGTTGCCACTTTTATTTCGTTTAGGCTATTGCAATAACAATGATTGTGGGATTTTTCTAATGCTATAATATTCATTCGTCTGGCTGTGAGTGCTGGTGTGTCTGGGGGCACTGCCGGTATCCTTGTCTCTCTCTCTCTCTCTCTCTCTCTCTCTCTCTCTCTCTCTCTCTCTCTCTCTCTCTCTCTCTCTCTCTCTCTCTCTCTCTCTCTCCCTCAGTCATTCAAGTGAAGACGTCCTTTGGGAATGTACTTGCTTGGACATTCTCCTCTTTTCTGCACTTTTGCAAGTTAATGATGATGTGTTCATTGAAACAAAAAAGGTCTAGAGCTATCATTCTACTCTCTCCGTGGTTGTTTTACACACACACACACACACACACACACACACACACACACACACACACACACACACACACACACACACACACACATACCACACACACACACACACACACACACACACACAGGAGGCATGATCCATACATAGCTTTAAGCAGAGGTATGATAAAGTTCACGGCTCAGGGAGAGTGACCTAGTAGCGATCAGTGAAGAGGCGGGGCCAGGAGCTCGGACTCGACCCCCGCAACCTCAACTAGGTGAGTACAACTAGGTGAGTACACGTTTAAAGATATATTTTTTTCATTAATGTTGATATAAAAATTTATAATTTTGCACCAAAAGGAACTTAGAAAACTTACCTAACCTTATCATAACAAGCTCAATTTATTTTAGCCTAACTCAACTAAATATATTTTAGATTTGTTTACAATAATTTAATACTAAACAAACGCAGTGAAATATATTTTTTTCGTTAGGTTCAGAATGATTTTGGCGAAATTATTGCATACACAAATTTTCACTTGTCCTATATGGCAAGATGAGCGTTGCTATTTAAGCCAAGATCGCAAGTTCTGCCTATTCGGCACGACATATATATATATATATATATATATATATAATATATATATATATATATATATATATATATATATATATATATATAATATTACATATATATTAACAAGTCGGCCGTCTCCCACCGAGGCAGGGTGACCCAAAAAGAAAGAATATTCCCTAAAAGAAAATACTTTCATCATCATTCAACACTTTCACCTCACTCACACATAATCGCTGTTTTTGCAGAGGTGCTCAGAATACAACAGTTTAGAAGCATATACGTACAAAGAGACACAACATATCCCTCCAAACTGCTAATATCCCAAACATCTCCTTTAAAGTGCAGGCATTGTACTTCCCATTTCCAGGACTCAAGTCCGGCTATATAAAAATAACCGGTTTCCCTGAATTCCTTCACTAAATATTACCCTGCTCACACTCCAACAGATCCTCAGGTCCCAGATACCATTCGTCTCCATTCACTCCAATCGAACACGCTCATGCACGCCTGCTGGAAGTCCAAGCCCCTCGCCCACAAAACCTCCCTTACCCCTTCCTTCCAACCTTTTCGAGGACGACCCCTACCCCGCCTTCCTTCCCCTACAGATTTAAATGCTCTCCATGTCATTCTACTTTGATCCATTCTCTCTAAATGACCAAACCACCTAAACAACCCCTCTTCAGCCCTCTGGCTAATACTCTTATTAACTCCACACCTCCTAATTTCCACACTCCGAATTTTCTGCATAATATTTACACCACACATTGCCCTTAGACAGGACATCTCCACTGCCTCCAACCGTCTCCTCGCTGCTGCGTTCACAACCCAAGCTTCACACCCATATAAGAGTGTTGGTACTACTATACTTTCATACATTCCCTTCTTTGCCTCCATAGATAACGTTTTTTGTCTCCACATATACTTCAATGCACCACTCACCTTTTTTCCCTCATCAGTTCTATGATTAACCTCATCCTTCATAAATCCATCCGCCCACACGTCAACTCCCAAGTATCTGAAAACATTCACTTCTTCCATACTCCTCCCCAATTTGATATCCATTTTTTTCTTTATCTAAATCATTTGATACCCTCATCACCTTACTCTTTTCTATGTTCACTTTCAACTTTCTACCTTTACACGTTCTCCCAAACTAATCCATTAACATTTGCATTATTTCTTTAGAATCTCCCATAAGCACAGTATCATCAGCAAAAAGCAACTGTGTCAATTCCCATTTTGTATTTGATTCATCATAATTTAATCCCACCCCTCTCCCGAACACCCTAGCATTTGAACATCAAAATGGTATAAAATACCGACAGGTTGTTAGGTAAGACACATATGCAACAGTTAGGTATCTTTTTTTCGAAACGTTTCGCCTACACAGTAGGCTTCTTCAGTCGAGTACAGAAAAGTTAATAGAAGCAGAAGAGACTTGAAGATGATGTAATCAGTCCATCACCCTTAAAGTTTTGAGGTGGTCAGTCCCTCAGTCTGGAGAAGAGCATTGTTCCGTAGTCTGAAACAATATGGAGTTGAAGTGACAGGATGGAGCCTCATATAGCGCCAGGAGGTGAGACGTAGGTCACTTTGGGAGGTCAGGTCCCTCTCAAATCCAGCCGTTCTCACTAGTAGAGGTTGGTATTTTATACCGTTTCGATGTTCAATATGTCAGACACTGCAACACAAGGGTATCTTGGTACAGACCTAAAATCAACTTCGACAACCTCTACTAGTGAGAACGGCTGGATTTGAGAGGGACCTGACCTCCCAAAGTGACCTACGTCTCACCTCCTGGCGCTATATAAGGCTCCATCCTGTCACTTCAACTCCATATTGTTTCAGACTACGGAACAATGCTCTTCTCCAGACTGAGGGACTGACCACCTCAAAACTTTAAGGGTGATGGACTGATTACATCGTCTTCAAGTCTCTTCTGCTTCTATCAACTTTTCTGTACTCGACTGAAGAAGCCTACTGTGTAGGCGAAATGTTTCGAAATAAAGATACCTAACTGTTGCATATGTGTCTTACCTAACAACCTGTCGGTATTTTATACCATTTTAATGTTCAATCTGTCAGACACTGCAACACAAGGGAATCTTGGTACAGACCTGCAATCAACTTCGACAACCTCTACTAGTGAGAACGGCTGGATTTGAGAGGGATCTGACCTCCCAAAGTGACCTACGTCTCACCTCCTGGCGCTATATAAGGCTCCATCCTGTCACTTCAACTCCATATTGTTTCAGACTACGGAACAATGCTCTTCTCCAGACTGAGGGACTGACCACCTCAAAACTTTAAGGGTGATGGACTGATTACATCGTCTTCAAGTCTCTTCTGCTTCTATCAACTTTTCTGTACTCGACTGAAGAAGCCTACTGTGTAGGCGAAACGTTTCGAAATAAAGATACCTAACTGTTGCATATGTGTCTTACTTAACATTATGTTCTTATGTAAATTGTCCAGGTCGGACCGAAACGTCGTCGTAAGGTTCTCTCTTTTATGTGCGGGTTATTTGTGTAACATCTGCCACATTGCTCCCCTATCCACTATCATATGCCTTTTCTAAATACATAAATGAAATAAAAACTTCCCTACCTTTATCTAAATACTGTTCACATATATGCCTCAATGTAAACACTTGATCTACACATCCCCTACCCACTCTGAAGCCTCCTTGCTCATCCGCAATCCTACATTCTGTCTTACCTCTAATTCTTTCAATTATAACCCTACAGTACACTTTTCCTGGAATACTCAGTAAACTTGATGAAAGTTAAGACACTTGTGCAACATCTGTTTATCTTTATTGTAAACGTTTCGCCATCCAGTGGCTTTATCAATACAAATTCTTGGACATAATTAGAAAACAGAAGAACTATATACAAAAGATGAGGTAATCAGACCCTCAGCCTTGGAGGTGGTGTTTACAACACCGTGGTTGTAGAGATTCTGAAGCACAGGTAAGGAGACTGGCGCTTATATAGGCGTCAGTGAAGAGAGACGTGTAGCAGACGAGAGCATAGTCACTGGTAGGCGGGATTCCCCAGTGGAAGTAGGTCCTTCCCAAAATGATGGGCTAGTTGTAGAAGTCGTGAAGAAGGTCATGTAGATGTCCTCTGAATCAAGATACCATGATGTTGCAGTGTCTGACAAGTTGTGAAAGACAAGTCTCCTTACCTGTGCTTCAGAATCTCTACAACCACGGTGTTGTAAACACCACCTCCAAGGCTGAGGGACTGATTACCTCATCTTTTGTATATAGTTCTTCTGTTTTCTAATTATGTCCAAGAATTTGTATTGATAAAGCCACTGGATGGCGACAAAGATAACCAGATGTTGCACAAGTGTCTTAACTTTCATCTTGTCGGTATTGTATACCTGTCTTGCACAACTCAGTAAACTTATTCCTCTTTAATTTTTACAATTTCTTTTGTCCCCCTTCCCTTTATATAAAGGTACTATACATGCTATCTGCCAATCCCTAGGTACCTTCCCCTCTTTCATATATTTATTAAACAAAAATACCAACCATTCCAACACTATGTCTGCCCCTGCTTTTAACATTTCTGTCATGATCCCGTCAGATGCAGCTGCTTTACCCCCTTTCATTCTACGTAATGCCTACGTAATGCCGAAACTCTCTCCAGGTAAACTCCAGGTAAACGCACCTCCCCCACACTCACATCCTGTTCTTCTTCACTCCTAAAAGATGATATACCTCCCTGGCCAGTGCATGAAATTACCGCTTCCCTTTCTTCGTTGACATTTAAAAGTTCCTCAAAATATTCCCGCCATCTACTCAATACCTCCATCTCCCCATCTACTAACTCCCCTACTCTGTTTTTAACTGACAAATCCATTCGTTCTCTAGGCTTTCTTAACATGTATTATATATTATATATTAATATATTATATTATAATATATATTATATATATATATATTTTATATATATATATATATATATATTATATATATATATATATATATATATATATATATATATATATATATATATATATATGCATAAGATCACAGTAAACAGGTGATTTCAAAATATGCAAAACAACCACTCTGAAAGAATAGAGAAATTCCAAGCGCTTTCGTGACTACTCACATTATCAAGGAACTATGAAAGTGAAGCATCCAAGGAAGCTATATATATATATTATATATATTATTATATATATATTATATATATATATATATATATATATATATATATATATATATATATATATACATATATATATACACATTGACGGAGCAATGATCTGGGATAATCTAACGGGCTCTGAAACCAGACCTGCTCCCCCCAACAACTACAAATAATCGCACTGGGATGGTCCAATAGTGGAAAATATTGCCTCAACAATGCTTCAGAGTGTGTCAGGGAAGGATAGAGCCCGCCCTCTGGCAGTGAGAGCCCCTCATGCTGGGGACTTTCTGTTGGCTGTTCCCAACTCCAGCCTTGGCACACGCCTTGACCCACAGACCATCCGCACTGGTGTTGCCCTTCGACTTGCCGCCCATATTCTCGCCGAACACAGGTGTATTTGTGGCAGTGAAGCAGCAGACCGATTCGGGTACCATGGTCTTGTGTGCCGTAAATCCGAGGGAAAGATTGCAAGGCATGAGGAGGTTAATAACATTATCAAGAGGAGCCTCACAACAGCTGGATGCCCAGCAGTAAGGGAGCCACCCCAACTATGCAGATCTGATGGCAGCCAGAAGCGTCCAGATGGTATCACCCTTCAAGCCTGGACAGATGGGAAGCAGTTGGTGTGGGACTATACATGTGCATCTACCTTGGCTGATACCTATCTCCAATACACCAGGAAGGAAGGACGGGCAGCTGCCAGCTTCAGGGAGTCCCAAAAGTCTAGAAAATATGGAGAACTTGCCCATCATTATATGTTTGTTCCCATAGGCTCAGAGACCCTTGGCTCATGGGGAAAGAGTGCATCTAATTTCCTTAAGGAGCTGGGGAAAAAAAAACTCATCAGGGTAACTAGGGATCCAGGGCAGCTAGTTTTCTGTTCCAGCGGCTCAGTGCGGCTGTTCAAAGGGGTAATGCCTGCTGCATTTTGGGCACACGCCCCAGCTCTGAGGAGCTGGATGAGATTTTCGCCTTATAATCGGTGATACACACGTAACAACATGTACCGTATATGCCACCTTTATATCAACAATGTATCTCTTAAATCTTCTGTGCCATATTATGTAATAAAATATTCCTATTGGTAAAAAAAAAATAGTTTAAAAGATGGGGTGGTAGGGTAAGTGGAATATTCAAACGGCTTCAGGAAGAAATCCAAATATTCCTCCTTGAAGCCTTTTTATCCACTTCTCCGAGGCTATGGGTCCCACAATTTACACCCGAGGTGGACCCCATCAATATATATTATATATATATATATATATATATATATATATATATATATATATATATATAATATATATATATATATATATATATATATATATATATATATATTTATATATGTGTGTGTGTGTGTGTGTGTGTAGTGCCGAATATGTAAAACTGGTCAATTAGCAAGAACTCATTTAAAATTAAGCCCTTTCTAAAATTTTCTCTTATACCCTTAAAGATATATTTTTTGCATTAATGGTAATGTAAAAATTTATAATTTTGCACCAAAAGAATCTTAGAAAACTTACCTAACCTTTTTATAACAAGAACAATTTATTTTAGCCTAACCTATCTAAATATATTTAGATTTGTTTACAATAATTTAATACTAAACAAACACAGTGAAATATATTCTTTTCGTTAGGTTCAGAATGATTTTGGCGAAATTATTGCATACACAAATTTTCACTTGTCCTATATGGCAAGATGAGCGTTGCTATTTAAGCCTAAGCCAAGATCGCAAGTTCTGCCTATTCGGCACGAAATATACATATATTATATATAATATATATAATATATATATATATATATATATATATATATATATATATATATATATATATATATATAATATATATATATATATATTATATATATATATATATATATATATATATATATATATATATATATATATTATATTATATATATATATATTATATATATATATATATATATATGCATGTTAAGAAAGCCTAGAGAACGAATGGATTTGTCAGTTAAAAACAGAGTATGGGAGTTAGTAAATGGGGAGATGGAGGTATTGGGTAACCTAATTGTGGTTGCAGCGGTCGAGAATCAGCTCCTGGCCCCCGCCTCTTCACTGATCGCTACTAGGTCCTCTCTCTCTCTCTCTCTCTGCTTCCTGAGCTTTGTCATACCTCGTCTTCAAGCTATGTATGGTTCCTGCCTCCACTACATCACTTGCTAGGCTATTCCACTTCCTGACGATTCTGTGACTGAAGAAGTACTTCCTAACATCCCTGTGACTCGTCTGAGTCTTAAGCTTCCAATTGTGACCCCTTGTTTCTGTGTTCCCTCTCTGGAACATCCTGTCTCTGTCCACCTTGTCCATTCCGCGTATTATTTTGTATGTTGTTATCATGTCTTTCCTGATCCTCCTGTCCTCCAGTGTCGTCAGTCCGATTTCCTTCAACCTCTCTTCATAGGACATTCCCCTGAGCTCCGGAACTAGCCTTGTTGCAAACCTTTGTACTTTCTCTAATTTCTTGACATATTTGACCAGGTGTGGGTTCCAAACTGGTGCTGCATACTCCAGTATGGGCCTGACGTACACAGTGTACAGTGTCTTGAATGATTCCTTGCTAAGGCATCGGAAAGCTATTCTCAGGTTTGCCAGGCGCCCGTATGCTGCAGCCGTTATCTGGTTGATGTGTGCCTCCGGAGACGTGCTCCGTGTTATAGTCACTCCAGGATCTTTCTCCTTGAGTGAGGTTTGCAGCCTTTGCCCCCCCTAGCCTATACTCTGTCTGCGGTCTTCTTTGCCCTTCCCCAATCTTCATGACTTTTCATTTGGTAGGGTTGAAATGGAGAAGCCAGTTGCTGGACCACGTGTTCAGCCTATCCAGGTCTCTTTGTAGTCCTGCCTGATCCTCCTCCGATTTAATCCTTCTCATTAGCTTCACATCATCTGCGAACAGGGACACTTCAGAGTCTATCCCTTCCACCATGTCATTCACATATGTCAAAAATAGCACTGGTCCTAGGACTGACCCCTGTGGTACCGCGCTCGTCACAGGTGCCCACTGTGATACCTCATCACGTACCATGACCCGTAGTTGCCTCCCTGTCAGGTATTCTCTGATCCATTGCAGTGCCCTTCTTGTTATACGTGCCTGATCCTCCAGCTTCTGCACTAATCTCATGTGAGGAACTGTGTCGATGGCCTTCCTGCAGTCCAGGAAAATGCAATCAACCCACCCCTCTCTCTCGTCTCTTACTTCCGTTACCTTGTCTTAAAACTCCAGAAGGTTTGTGACACAGGATTTGCCTTCCATAAATCCATGCTGGTTGTTGTTTATAATTGTGTTTCGTTCCAGATGCTCCACCATGACTTTGCATACTACACATGTCAGAGACACTGGTCTGTAGTTTAGTGCCTCGTTTCTGTCTCCTTTCTTAAAAATGGGGGCTACATTTGCCGTCTTCCATACCTCAGGTAGCTGCCCAGTTTCAAGGGATGTATTGAAGATTGTGGTTAGTGGCACGCACAACGGCCCTGCTCCTTCTCTAAGGACCCATTGGGAAATATTGTCCGGACCCCTCGCCTTTGAGGTATCGAGGCCACTTAGCAGCTTCTGCACCTCCTCCTACTCCATTGTTTGTATGTCATCCAGCACCTGTTGGTATGTTCCATGTTGGTGTTCCCTCTGTGCTGTCTTCTCGGAGCCATTCCTGTCTCTACAGTAAATACTACCTTAAATCTCATGCTGAGCTCCTCGCATACCTCGTGATCGTTACTTGAGAGTTCCTCACATTGTTTCTTCAGCCTGATCACCTGGTCCTTGACTGTTGTCTTCTTCCTGATGTGGCTATACAGCATTTTCGGGTCAGACTTGACTTCGATGCTATGTTATTTTCGTACTGTCGCTGGACCTCCCCCCTTACCTGTGCATGTGTGTGTGTGTGTGTGTGTGTGTGTGTGTGTGTGTGTGTGTGTGTGTGTGTGTGTGTGTGTGTGTGTATGTGTGTGTGTGTGTGTGTGTGTGTGTGTGTGTGTGTGTGTGTGTGTGTGTGTGTGTGTACATGTGTGTGTGTGTGTGTGTGTGTATGTGTGTGTGTGTGTGTGTATGTGTGTGTGTGTGTATGTGTGTGTGTGTGTGTGTGTGTGTGTGTGTGTGTGTACTTACCTATTTGTACTCACTTATTTGTGGTTGCAGGGGTCGAGTCATAGCTCCTGGCCCCGCCTCTTCGCTGATTGCTACTAGGTCCTCTCTCTCTGCCCCATTAGCTTTATCATACCTCGCCTTAAAACTGTGCATGGTTCCCGCCTCCACTACGTCACTTTCTAGTGTCTGTGTCCCATCTCTGGAACATCCCGTCTTTGTCCACCTTGTCTATTCCGCGCAGTATTTTATATATCGTTATCATGTCTCCCCTGACCCTCCTGTCCTCCAGTGTCGTCAGGCCGATTTTCCTCAACCTTTCTTCGTAGGACAATCCCCGTAGCTCTGGGACTAGTCTTGTTGCAAACCTTTGCACTTTCTCTAATTTCTTGACGTGCTTGACCAGGTGTGGATTCCAAACTGGTGCTGCATACTCCAGTATGGGCCTGACGTAAATGTTATACAGAGTCTTGAACGAATTCTTACTGAGGTATCGGAACGCTATCCTTAGGTTTGCTAGGCGCCCGTATGCTGCAGCAGTTATCTGATTGATGTGCGCCTCAGGAGATATGCTCGGTGTTATACTCACCCCCAGATCTTTTTCCTTGAGTGAGGTTTTCAGTCTTTGGCCATCTAAACTATATTGTGTCTGCGGTCTTCTTTGCCCTTCCCCAATCTTCATGACTTTGCATTTGGCGGGGTTAAACTCAAGGAGCCAGATGCTGGACCAGGCTTGTTGCCTGTCAAGGTCTCTTTGTAGTCCTGCCTGATCCTCATCCGATTTGATTCTTCTCATTAACTTCGCATCATCTGCAAACAAGGACACATCTGAGTCTATCCCTTCCGTTATGTCGTTCACATATACCAAGAACAGCACAGGTCCTAGGACTGACCCCTGTGGAACCCCGCTTGTCACAGGCGCCCACTCTGACACCTCGTCACGTACCATGACTCGTTGTTCCCTCCCTGTCAGGTATTCTCTGATCCATTGCAGTGCCTTTCCTGTTATGTGTGCCTGATCCTCTAGCTTTTGCAGTAACCTCTTGTGAGGAACTGTGTCGAAGGCCTTCTGGCAGTCCAAAAAATGCAGTCGATCCACCCCTCTCTCTCTTGTCTTACTTCTGACATCATGTCTAGTAGGTTTGTGACACAGGATTTTCCTTCCCTGAAACCGTGCTGGTTGTCAATTATACACTTGTTTCTTTCCAGGTGCTCCACCACTCTCCTCCTGATCATCTTCTCCATGACCTTGCATACTATACACGTTAGTGATACAGGTCTGTAGTTTAGTGCCTCATGTCTGTCTCCCTTTTCAAAAATTGGGACTACATTTGCCATCTTCCATACCTCGGGGAACTGCCCAGTTTCAAATGATGTGTTGAAGATCTTTGTTAATGGTACACACAATATCTCTGCTCCCTCTTTAAGGACCCACGGAGAGATGTTGTCTGGTCCCACCGCCTTTGAGGTGTCAACTTCGCATAGCAGCTTCTTCACCTCCTCCTTGGTTATATGTACCTCATCCAGCACTTGATGGTGTACCCCCCTGTTCTGACTTCCTGGAGTCCTACTGGTTTCCACTGTAAATACTTCTTTAAATCTCGTGTTGAGTTCCTGACATACCTCTCGGTCATTTCTTGTGAATTCCCCATCACCCTTCCTCAGTCTGATTACCTGGTCCTTGACTGTTGTTTTCCTCCTGATGTGGCTGTACAACAGCTTCGGATCAGTCTTGACTTTCGATGCTATGTCATTTTCATATTGTCGCTGAGCCTCCCTTCTTATCTGTGCATATTCGTTTCTGGCTCTTCTGCTAATCTCTTTATTTTCCTGAGTTCTCTGTGTTCTGTACCTTTTAAATTCTCTAGTACACCTAGTTTTTGCCTCCCTACACCTTTGGGTGAACCAAGGACTCGTTCTGTTCTTCCCATTATTTCTGTTTCCCTTGGGAACAAACCTCTCTTCTGCCTCCTTGCATTTTGTTGCCACATAGTCCATCATTTCTTGTACTGGTTTTCCTGTCAGTTCCCTCTCCCACTGAATGTCTTGAAGGAAGTTCCTCATGCCTGAATAGTTTCCCCTTTTGTAGTTTGGTTTTTCCCACCCTATTCCTGCTACTCTCTCCACTTGGAGCTCAACTATGTAGTCGAAGCACAGAACCACATGATCACTAGCTCCCAGGGGCCTTTCATACATGATACCCTCGATGTCCGAGCTACGCAAGGTGAATACAAGGTCCAGTCTCGCTGGTTCATCCTCTCATCTCTCTCCGGTAGTGTCTCTAACATGTTGATGCATGAGGTTTTCCAGTACCACATCCATCATCTTGGCTCTCTGTGTTTCGGGACCCCCATGGGGTTCCAGGTTTTCCCAGTCAATCTCCTTGTGATTGAAATCACCCATAACTAGTAACTTTGCTCCCCCCATGTGTGCTCTCCTGGCCACCTCGGCTAGTGTGTCGACCATTGCTCTGTTGCTCTCATCGTATTCTTCTCTTGGCATCCTGCAGTTCTGTGGTGGGTTGTACATTACTGCAATTATCACCTTATGTCCCTCAGACTGGATTGTTCCTACTAAGTAGTCCCTTTCGCCCGTGCCATCCATTCCTTCCATTTTCTCAAAACCCCACTGGTTTTAATGAGCAGTGCAACTCCTCCTCCCCCTCTCCTTCCTCTGTCTTTCCTGAGGATTTGATATCCGGATGGAAAGATTGAATCTGTTATTATTCTGGTTAGTTTTGTTTCTGTGAGTGCTATTATGTCTGGGGATGTCTCCTTGATTCTTTCGTGTCACTCCTCATACTTATTTGATATTCCATCTGCATTTGTATACCACACCTTCAACTTCTTTTCTAAGACTGTGGTCTGGGAGGTATATTGGGGTTGGGGAAGTGGGAGACCTGATAAGGAACTATTGGTGGTTGCTGTAGGGGTGGAGTTTGTAATGCAGTGGGTGGGGGCATTGGGTGTGGCATGGGTGTTTTGGTTTAGAGTGTTTGGTTGCACTGGGGTTGGCCTGGTTTGGAGGCTTCTATAGGAAGTTTTGAGGGAGGCTGTATTTGATGTTCCTGTGTCTGGAATCTCCTGTCTGTCTTCTCCATCCCTCTCTTTCCTCCCCTCCCCTTTGTACCATCTCTCTCAGTTTCTGCCTTTCTTCTTGTGTTCTGTCGCGGTCAAGATACACCTTCCTGTATACCGGCATGTCCCTTAATCGTGCTTTCTCCTGCTGGATCCTGTTCCGAGTCGATTCTGCCTTGAAGGTCACTTTCACTGGCCGGGTTCTTTTTTTTACAAACCTCCCAATTCTCCGAAAAATTTCCAGCTGGGTCATGTCGTCTTCTCCTATTGCTTTCATGATGCTTTCAATTGCTTTTTTCCCCTTGTTTTCTTGCTTCATATGTTTCCCCTTCAACTTCCTGGAGCCCATACACAAAGACTGACCTCACTCTTTCATTCTCCCACTGCATATCCCTGTGTATCCCCTCATTCAATTTGATTTCCTCCATTGCAGCTTTCCCTTCTTCAGTTTCACTAGCTAATGTACATAGGTTCAGTGGGCCTTTCATTTCCCTTCTCAGCTTCCCTTGGCACGCTGTGGTCTGTTTGGGCTCCACATATAGCTTAGCTCTTCATTTACTACGTCTCCACTGATAGAGCTTCTACATGCAGTTTTGCTCCTTCTTTCCCTACAGTCCCCTTATTTGTGACTGAGGTAGCAGTCTCTGTTGTCAATCCCAAAATGTTCTTCAGTTCTTTAGGCTGTTTCAGATTTTTCAGTTCCTCTTCTAAACTCTGTATCCTAGCCTCTGCTGCTTTGACTTGCACCTCCCACTTCCTGCTTTCCATATATATCCTCTCTTCCATTCTCATGCTAAGTTCTTCTAGTTTCTTTTCCCATTCAAGTTCCCTTTTTATGAGCTCTGCTGCCCATTCTTCCTTTGCAGCTTCCTCCTCCTGTCCCTTGGTTTTTCTTGTTGCTGTCTGGCAACCCATTTTTGTTTTATCCTGATTGCCTCAGAGTGGGAAACCTATGTAATTCTGTGTGTTAGGTTAGTAGTGTGTATGTCATAGTGGGGGGGAAGAGGTAGAGGAGGAACTGTGGCTATGTGGGAGAGGAGTGGGTAGGGCGAGTGGGAAGGAGGGAGAAGCAAGTGGGTGAGTGGGAGAGGGAGAGGGGGAAGGAGGGAGAGGTAGGGAGGGGGAGGGTGAAAGAGGGAGGGGAGGGATCAGAGGAAGGAGTGAGATGTCGGTGGGGAGGGGGGGAGTGAATGTGTGAGTCTGTCTTTGTGTGTGTATACTCACCTAATTGTACTCACCTAATTGTGGTTGCAGGGGTCGAGACTCAGCTCCTGGCCCCGCCTCTTCACTGATCGCTACTGGATCCTCTCTCTCTCTGCTTCCTGAGCTTTGTCATACCTCTTCTTAAAACCATGTATGGTTCCTACCTCCACTACTTCACTTGCTAGGCTATTCCACTTGCTGACAACTCTATGACTGAAGAAATACTTCCTAACGTCCCTGTGACTCGTCTGAGTCTTCAGCTTACAGTTGTGACCCCTTGTCCCTGTGTCCCCTCTCTGGAACATCCTATCTCTGTCCACCTTGTCTATTCCCCGCAGTATCTTGTATGTCGTTATCATGTCTCCCCTGACCCTTCTGTCCTCCAGTGTCGTCAGTCCGATTTCCCTTAACCTTTCCTCGTACGACATTTCCTTGAGCTCTGGGACTAGCCTTGTTGCAAACTTTTGTACTTTCTCTAACTTCTTGACGTGCTTGACCAGGTGTGGGTTCCAGACTGGTGCTGCATACTCCAGTATGGGCCTAACATACACAGTGTACAGTGTCTTGAACGATTCCTTATTAAGGTATCGGAACACTATTCTCAGGTTTGCCAGGCGCCCGTAGCTGCAGCGGTTATTTGGTTGATGTGTGCCCCCGGGTGATGTGCTCGGTGTTATGGTCACCCCAAGGTCTTTCTCCCTGAGTGAGGTCTGTAGTCTTTGTCCACCTAGCCTATACTCTGTCTGCGGTCTTCTTTGCCCCTCCCCAATCTTCATGACTTTGCATTTGGCTGGATTGAATTCGAGAAGCCAGTTGCTGGACCACATGTCCAGCCTGTCCAGGTCTCTTTGCAGTCCTGCCTCATCCTCGTCTGATTTAATTCATCTCATCAACTTCACGTCATCTGCGAACAGGGACACTTCAGAGTCTATTCCTTCCATCATGTCGTTCATATATATCCAAAATAGCACTGGTCCTAGAACTGACCCCTGTGGGACCCCGCTCATAACAGGCGCCCACTGTGATACCTCTTCACGTACCATGAGTCGTTGCTGCCTCCCTGTCAGGTATTCCCTTATCCATTGCAATGCCCTCCCTTTTACGTGCATCTGATTCTCCAGCTTCTGCACTAATCTCTTGTGGGGAACTGTGTCAAAGGCCTTCCTGCAGTCTAGGAAAACGCAATCTACCCACCCCTCTCTCTCGTGTCTTACTTCTGTTACCTTGTCATAAAACTCCAGGAGGTTTGTGATACAAGATTTGCCTTCCATGAACCCATGCTGGTTTTCATTTATAATCTTGTTCCTTTCCAGGTGTTCGACCACTCTCCTCCTGATAATCTTCTCCATGACTTTGCACACAATACACGTCAGAGACACAGGTCTGTAGTTTAGTGCCTCGTTTCTGTTTCCTTTCTTAAATATGGGGACTACAGTAGCTGTCTTCCATTTCTCAGGTAGTTGCCCAGTTTCAAGGGATGTGTTGAAGATTGTGGTTAGAGGTACGCACAGCATCTCTGCTCCTTCTCTAAGGACCCATGGGGGGATGTTTTTCCGGTCCCATCGCCTTTGAGGTGTCAAGGTCACTTAAGAGCTTCTTCACCTCCTCCTCAGTTGTTCGTATGTCATCCAACACTTGTTGGTATATTCCCTCTTGATGTTCCCTTCTGTGCTGTCTTCCCACAGCCCTTCCTGTCTCTACTGTAAAAAGTTCCTTAAATCTCCTGTTCAGCTCCTCACATACCTCCTGAACATTTCTTGTGAGTTCTCCACCTTCTGTCCTTAATCTGATCACCTATTCTTTGACTGTTGTCTTCCTACTGATGTGGCTATACAACAGTTTCGGGTCAGTCTTGATTCTCGATGCTATGTCATTTTCATACTGTCGCTGGGCCTCCCTCCTTACCTGTGCGTACTCATTCCTGGCTCTGCGACTGATCTCCCTATTTTCGTGTGTTGTCTACCTTCTGTACTTTTTCCATTCTCTATTGCACT
>NC_069451.1:3807380-3819880 GCF_026875155.1 Cherax quadricarinatus | reverse complement strand
CCAACCTACAAGACACTGAAGTACACATACAGCCAACCAGTTAGTCAATCAAAGTAATGGGTCCGTTATACATATTAGTGGAATGTGCTCACGGTAACACAGGAAAGGATGGAGCGCAAAGAACACACAAAAATCTGGCGCGCACGATCACACATGTAAACTGGGGGCGCATAATAACACATGAAAATCTGGCACGCACGTAAACAGGAAACGAAGGCGCGCACGAAAATACGCAAGGGCACGGCGCACGGGAAGCACGGAGGTAAAAGAATCATCAGCGGTAAAATGGCCTTCATAACCATAGAACTTCACTCCGACGGGAAAATTGAATGGAAATATTACATAACTCATGCAAATGAGGCGACTTTTCTGGGTAAAAATGGAAAACCAATGTCGGATGATCATTCTGTGTTGATATGTTGCGCTCGTGAAGTCTTCCCTGCCTGTGTGTGGGAGTGTGCTGCAT
Organism: Cherax quadricarinatus; assembly: GCF_026875155.1. Taxonomy (NCBI): domain Eukaryota; kingdom Metazoa; phylum Arthropoda; class Malacostraca; order Decapoda; family Parastacidae; genus Cherax; species Cherax quadricarinatus. Next base: position 3,819,414 of record NC_069451.1, on the reverse strand, counting down.
ATTGACATGTGTGCGCGTGTCTACCTACTTGCGTGCATGTGCGTGTATGTACGTGTCTGTGCACTTCTGGAATACAGGTGTCAAGTATGGGTGTTTGTGTGAGTATGTCACACCATCACATGATTAACAATACAGATCAGCTCTTAGGCATGACCTGCTGCCACTTGTGGCTTCTGCCCACCTATGATGCTGTCTTCAACTGCTGAATCTCTCTTTTGGCTCCAGTATACGAGTTATCTTCCTTATGTGTCTGCTTTGTCAAGACTAAGAGACCGCTTATTAAGACTGACGGACTGAACATCTCTGTACTGCCTCCCATATATAATCCTTGTGTTGTGTTGGATTTAAAGCCACTGGCTGGCAAATTGTTTTCGTCAACAAACATGTTCAGGTACTGCGTATGTGTCTTATTCATTGTCTATCTGCAGACTATGCAATACATATCTATATATATGATAATATTATATATTATATATATATATTATATATATAATATATATCTATATTTATATATATATATATATATATATAATATATATAATATATATATATATTTATATCATATATATATATATATATATTTATATGATATATAAAATTATATATATTTATATATATATATATATTTATATTTATATATATTATATATATATATATATATATATATATATATATATAAATATATATATATATATATATGTATATTTATATATATATATATATATATATATATATATATATATATATATATATAATATATATATATGTATATATATATATATATATATATATATATATATATGTCGTGCCGAATATGTAAAACTGGTCAATTAGCAAGAACTCATTTAAAATTAAGTCCTTTCTAAAATTTTCTCTTATATATTTAAAGATATATTTTTTTCATTAATGTTAATGTAAAAAATTTTAATTTTGCTCCAAAAGAATCTTAGAAAACTTACCTAACCTTATTATAAAAAGAACAATTTATTTTAGCCTAACCCAACTAAATATATTTTAGATTTGTTTACAATAATTTAATACTAAACAAACACAGTGGAATATATTTTTTTCGTTAGGTTCAGAATGATTTTGGCGAAATTATTGCATACACAAATTTTCACTTGTTCTATATGGCAAGATGAGCGTTGCTATTTAAGCCAAGATGGCAAGTTCTGCCTATTCGGCACGACATATATATATATATATATATTATATATATATATATATATATCATATATATAAATATATATATATTATATATATATATATATATTAGGTAGTAGGTTGGTAGACAGCAACCGCCCAGGGAGGTACTACCGTCCTGCCAATGAGTGTAAAACGAAAGCCTTGTGATTGTTTTTACATGATGGTAGGATTGCTGGTGTCCTTTTTCTGTCTCATGAACATGCAAGATTTCAGGTACATCTTGCTACTTCTACTTACACTTAGGTCACACTACACATACATGTAAAGCGTATATATACATACCCCTCTGGGTTTCTTTATTTTCTTTCTAGTTCTTGTTCTGTTTATTTCCTCTTATCTCCATGGGAAGTGGAACAGAATTCTTCCTCCGTACGCCATGCGTGTTGTAAAGAGGCAACTAAAATGCCGGGAGCAAGGGGCTATAACCCTTCTCTGTAATATATTACTAAATGTAAAAGGAGAAACTTTTGTTTTCCTTTTGGGCCACCCCGCCTCGGTGGGATACGGCTGATGTGTTGAAAGAAAGAAAGAAATATATATAAGATATATATATATATTAATCTATATAATATTATATATATATATAATATATTAGGTAGTAGGTTGGTAGACAGCAACCGCCCAGGGAGGTACTACCGTCCTGCCAAGTGAGTGTAAAACGAAAGCCTGTAATTGTTTTACATGATGGTAGGATTACTGGTGTCTTTTGTTTGTCTCATAAACATGCAAGATTACAGGTACGTCTTGTTACTTCTACTTACACTTAGGTCACACTACACATACATGTACAAGCATATATATACACACAGCCCTCTGGGTTTTCTTCTATTTTCTTTCTAATTCTTGTTCTTATTTATTTCCTCTTACCTCCATGGGGAAGTGGAACAGAATTATTCCTCTCTAAGCCATGCGGTGTTTTAAGAGGCGACTAAAATGCCGGGAGCAAGGGGCTATAACCCCTTCTCCTGTATATATTAATTAAAATACTTTAAGTTTTTACCTTTGGTTCCCCTTCTGGGCACTGCTCGGTTGGAAAGTAGCGTACTTAAATATAATATATATATATATAATATTATATATATATATAAAATATATATATATATATATATATATATTATATACACATTGCAGTCTGCGATAGTCAGGTGACAAAAACGAAAAATCAATATCTTTCCTCCTTGATTCACTGGTGTCCTAATTGTGGTAGAACTGTTCTTAACAGGTACAAGTTTATCTACCTTTGACGCATACATTCATATCTATAACCACTTATTTCAGCCACATTTATATAATTTCGGCAACTGCTTACTTAATTACTGACATCATTTTCTATTATTCCCTCAGGATATAGAGTGATTATACGGCCTTGATCTGCTGCTGATATATGTAGATTTAACGAAATGATTGTCTGGAACGACTATCACTATGAGGCCTGTTCGAGAGGTACCACGACAGCTGAAGAATGCGATTCTGGAACCAAACAACCACACTTGGGTTCCTAGGACAGAAAATTCCACAATTGCTGTCGATCTTCTGCTCACTCAATACTAGTTTGCAGACTGATCCAGGGGATCAGACAAGACAGAATGCAACTACTTCTGATCGAGCATAAACTTTCATATATTCATTAAGACCATTTATTTCAGCCACACTTTAATATAGATTTCGGCAAACCTGCCTTCACCTGTGAATTACTGACATCATTTTGTCTTTATCTCCCTCCAGGGATGAGAGGCTGATTATACGGCGCTTGTCTGCTGCTGGATGCTGTGAAGGATTTAACGAAGACTTGGTCTTGGGACCACGGGACTATACACTACTGCAGGACCTGTGTTCACGAGGACCACGAGCAGCTGTAAGATGCGGTTCTGGGATCCGAAGACCACAGCAACAGCTGGGGTCTAGGACCAGAAAATCACACAAATGCTCCTTGATCTTCTGCTAGCAACTACAGGATCACATAGTATTGCCAGACCTGATCCAGGGGATGACAAAGGACAGAATTCCGCAGGACCTTATCCTGGAGATCCAGAATAAACCATTTTCAAGTTACTGAGTCAGACGAGGATGTCAACTGGTTTAAACTGTCTCATCTCTAAATTTTAAACTCGTTTTCTCCTCAAAACATTTCTGTCGAAAATAAACTTTGGAAAAAAAAAAATCCACGTCTTTATTTATAAATTAATAAAATGTAAAACATTACCAACCACTGCTCCAGTGTTCCTCCATTCTTATGTTCTTATGAATTTAAGTAGGATTTGCACACGAGTTAACAGGGTTTTCTAAGCTTATTGCCTTGTGTTGAATGGTTTTGAAAACCGACAAGTTGAAGAATTGAGACACTTATAGGATTTGCACACGAGTTAACAGGGTTTTCTAAGCTTATTGCCTTGTGATGAATGGTTTTGAAAACCGACAAGTTGAAGAATTGAGACACTTATGCAACACATGGGACTCTTCAATAAAGATTCCCATGTGTTGCATAAGTGTCTCAATTATTGCCTTGGTAGCGTTGATGGGTTAGGCAAATATTTTTGTTAGTGGGTGTAGGTTTGAGAAGGACCAGACTAGTAGGGGCCAGTAGGCCCTATTGCAGCGTTCCTTCTTTCTTATATACTTATCTTCTTAAGAAAATACATCTGAGACAGAGAGCAAAATACAATTTATTTTTCTGCTGTTTCTGTCTCCATGTGAGTTTTCTCACTGTCAGTAATTAGATCATCTAAAAAAATAAAATTTTAGATACTGTATTTTATTGTGAGGTTATTTAGAGCTTGAAAGACAGAAGGCTCGAACCTCATTCCGCTAACCACTACCTTGCCTCTGACCAAGATATGTCTTTAAATAATATATATAGATAAGAAAAAATCATTGGTGGTGTTTAGCAAAGTTCTCCTCAGTGATACAAAGGAGAAACTTGAAGAACAGGAGGAGAAAGAGGTAATCAGTCCCTCAGCCTTGAGTCGATGTGGTCAGTCCATCAATCTTGAATAGAATACGGTATATGAGCGAAGAAGCAGCTTATAAACCGTAGACAGGTGAGGTGCAGCAGTCGTAGGTGGTGTCACATTTGTCCAATGTGGAAGTAGGTCGTGCCCAAGGGTTAGGCAAGTGAAGAATTCCCAAGTATTAAGGGAATATACTTGATGACACAAGGGACCTCGAACCTCTTGTTGAATGTGGCAGTCAGAGAAAAATCTAAAAGCAGCTTGAAACTGGGATTAAAATAGAAGCTTATAAAATTTACAATAACGCGTCTGGAACAATTGAAAATTCAGAATAAAATGATTGGAACAATTCAGAACTGCACACAGCACCTAGTGTTACTTATATGAGAGGACGTACATGGGAGTATATATGTTGGTAGAATTACTGACAATATATAAAGTAAAAGGACACAAGTGGAACTAATGTAACATTTTACTGTGGCAACGTTTCGCTCTCCAGGGGCTTTGTCAAGCCGTTACAAACAAACAATACATGGACACAGAAGGCTTAGAGTGAGGTGTAATACTAGTGGTAGTAGTAGTAGTAGTAGTAGTAGTAGTAGTAGCAGTAGTAGTAGTAGTAGTAGCAGTAGTAGTGGTAGTAGTAGCAGTAGTGGTAGTAGTAGTAGCAGTAGTAGTGGTAGTAGTAGAAGCAGTAGTGGTAGTAGTAGCAGTAGTAGTAGTAGTAGTAGTAGTAGTAGTAGGTAGTAGTAGTAGCAGTAGTAGTAGTAGCAGTAGCAGTAGTAGTAGTAGTAGTAGTAGCAGTAGCAGTAGTAGTAGTAGCAGCAGTAGTAGTGGTAGTAGTAGCAGTAGTAGTAGTAGCAGTAGTAGTAGTAGCAGTAGTAGTAGTAGTAGTAGCAGTAGTAGTGGTGATATAAGTAGTAGTAGCAGTAATACAGTAAGGTAGAACAATTAACTTGCACATGAGTAAAAGGATATAAAAGCTGTTACTTGGGTAACATACAAATAATAGGTTAGACAAATATTTCTATTGGAGGTTGAAATAGAGAAGATCTGTTTCAGTGTTCATCCTCTGTAATGTGTTTGTGTAGTATAAGAGGAGAGACTATGTGATGGCAGGGTTTACTGTTATCAGGAGGATTCTTGCTAAGTCTTCAGGTATGGTGAAGCTGCCTTTGTTTTGTTTAATTGTATTAGAAACAGTGATCAGTGATGATTCAATAAACTTGTTTATAACAGCTCGATAAAGCTCCTGGAGAGCGAAACGTTGCCAAAATAAAATGTCACATTAGTTGCACTTGTGTCCTTTTACTTTACATACATGGCAGTACATGGGAAAAAACGGATAGCAGTGGACCTTAGAATCCACTCCGAGGCTGACAAGCTTAAGGCCAATCGTTGCTGGAAGAAAGGACTGTGTAGCTTAAGGACAATAGTAGTTTGAGACAACGACATTAAGATAGAAAGTTAACAAGCACAAACTATGGCAGTCATTATCTTACACAGTGCCCTCGGCTATTACGGAGCTCTTCTGACACATTCTGAATTATTTCTGACGAAACTTTTCCCATCATATTCGTTCCTTAATTCTGCTTCTGTGGCGGCTTTTTGGGGATAAGATTTAGACAGTGTTCCACTGTCTCACAGTCACTGCTAGTGTTAACTCGTGAACGAAAATATATGATAATCGTAATATACAGCTGGTCATTAATGAATAATTTTTATAATTAGCAGTACAGATAATTGCATTAATAATTTATATCATAATCTTTTTTAGTTCCTACTAGGTCTAGTTTACTATTACGATCAGAGGTGTAGTCTAGTGGCCTGCACACCTGGTTGTAGCACGATAACCACGGTAGTAACGAGCATAAAGAAAGCCGAGAGAGTGAATGCTTATATTTTCTTCACTAAGCAGCAAGCAATGTATGTAAAATATAAACGGAGGATATGTACAATAAGGCAGTGCAAGCAAGAGACAAGGTGAGAACCGTCTTCGACCAGACTTGGAGGTAAGTCTGCCAGTGCTGATTCACGAGTGTCCCACATCACTTCATAATTTTGGCAGGCTTCCTTGTGATTGGCTGGTTGAACCAAGGTGCTGGCATTACGAGGGGGGGCCCCGACTCATTATATTCTTAGCACCTGGTTCACTGGTTGGGAGGACATACCTATATGGTGTGTGACATACGCTGAATAAAATGTAACGTAATCTTAGCATGCCACACCCCCACCCCAAAAGGGCTCTAATAGCCAGGACTAGGCATCCTCCCTGCGTAGTGTGACCCCATGGCACGAAATATTAATAGAACGCCTTTCCCCTCAACCATCCAACTCATTAGGAAGTGTTCAACTAAAAGGAACTTTCAAGTCAGGCACAACTTTAGAGCAAGATAGCAGACAGTAGGGCTAGTGTAGGTTCAAGACAGCAGACAGTAGGGCTAGTGTAGGTTCAAGACAGCAGACAGTAGGGCTAGTGTAGGTTCAAGACAGCAGACAGTAGGGCTAGTGTAGGTTCAAGACAACAGAGAGTAGGGCTAGTGTAGGTTCAAGACAGCAGACAGTAGGGCTAGTGTAGGTTCAAGACAACAGAGAGTAGGGCTAGTGTAGGTTCAAGACAGCAGACAGTAGGGCTAGTGTAGGTTCAAGACAACAGAGAGTAGGGCTAGTGTAGGTTCAAGACAGCAGACAGTAGGGCTAGTGTAGGTTCAAGACAACAGAGAGTAGGGCTAGTGTAGGTTCAAGACAGCAGACAGTAGAGCTAGTGTAGGTTCAAGACAGCAGACAGTAGAGCTAGTGTAGGTTCAAGACAGCAGACAGTAGAGCTAGTTTAGGTTCAAGACACTTGTGAACACTTGTGAAGTGTCATTATAGCCAGATTTAGTCAAATTTTACTTTATGACCATAAGGAAAATAAAAGAGCTTAATACCCATTTATCCTTAACATCCTAACCCTGAACATCCTAACCCTGAATATCCTAACCCTGAACATCCTAACCCTGAACATCCTAACAACGCCTGTGTTTCACACCGGGTTTGTTAGGAAGCAAGACTCATTATGAAATAGGACATCTAGAGACGCAGAATCCTGGAATCAACTGTCATCAATATGATTCATCAGAGAAGGGGACATTCAGACTCGCAGAATCCTGGTATCAGCTGTCATCGATATGATTCATCAGAGAAGGGGACATTCAGAGGCGCAGAATCCTGGTATCAGGTCTTATCAACATTTCAAGAAATTTAATTCAGAACAACGATTCATGAAAAATATCTGAATCTTTCGCCAAGAACCTTCGTCTTCGTCTTCCCTCACAAGAGCTCAGAGAACTATAATAACTTCAGATCTCATCCCTGCAGTGACCTGCATACCTCATATCACTGCAATGACCTGCAAACCTCACCATCAGTGCAATGACCTGCAAACCTCACCATCACTGCAATGATCAGTAAACCTCACATCACTGCAATAACCTGCAAATCTCACCATCACTACCATGACCTGCAAACTTCACATCACTGCGATGACCTGTACAACTCACCATCACTACAATGACCATTAAATCTCACATCACTGCAGTGAATGGTACATAACTTACCTCACATAACTCTGCTTCCAACATATAATCAAGCCTTTCTTTACCCAATTTTATCAGTTTGTGACCTGATAAAGGAACAGAGGGGGGAAATAGTCATCAATAAAGACTCACTATATACTTCACTTGTTTCTGTTACAGCTGGAACGTCAATCACAACATTAAATCCAAATTCGAAAAACAAGTGCTCGTCAAGGTTTAATGAACAGTGATGCCAAGACAGAAAAAATCCACATATACAGACACAATGATGGATTACATCTGTTAAAGAGGACCACAAATGGAGGTCGAAAAAATACCGAAATCTATTCATTCAGGGATTTTCTCTCTCCCAAAAACCTACCCTAATTCCGTATTAAATAAAATCCGTAAAGTAATTACTGTGTCTAATTGGCATGACAAGAAACTAACAGCTATAATTAACTCTATTTACAAATCGCCAGTAATACAGACATTATAAAAATAAAAATATTTTTTAGAGCTTGTAAAAATAATAAAGAGAAGTACTGGATAATGAAGATATTTTCCAGTGAAATTAGAAAGCAAAGAAATTATAGATTATGGAATGATACGATGTTATAACTTACAGAATAATACACTCAGTTTTTGTAACGCTCGCTGTAATTTAGAGAAAAGTGGTGTCATGTGTGGCAGCTAATGTCGTGTGAAACATTATATATATATATATATATATATATATATATATAATATATATAATATATATATATATATATATATATATATATATATACATGCATAGTTCCTTTGTATAAAGGCAAAAGGGATAAAAGAGAGTGCAAAAATTATAAGGGAATAAGTCTCTTGAGTATACCTGGTAAAGTGTATGGTAGTTATTATTGAAAAAAAATTAAGAGAAAGACGGAGAGTAGGATAACAGATGAACAAGGAGGCTTTAGGAAAGGTAGGGGACGTATTGACCAAGTGTTTACAGTAAAACATATAACTGAACAGTATATAAATAAGGCTAAATAAGTTTTTGTGGCATTTATGAATTTGGAAAAGGCGTATGACAGGGTGGATAGGGGGGCAATGTGGCAGATGTTGCAGGTGTATGGTGTAGGAGGTAGGTTACTGAAAGCAGTGAAGAGGTTTTACGAGGATAGTGAGGCTCAGATTAGAGTATGTGGGAGAGAGGGAGATTATTTCCCAGTAAAAGTAGGTCTTAGACAAGGATGTATGATGTCACCGTGGTTGTTCAATATATTTATAGATGGGGTTGTAAGAGAAGTAAATGCCAGGGTCTTGGCAAGAGGTGTGGAGTTAAAAGATAAAGAATCTAATACAAAGTGGGAGTTCTCCCAGTTGCTCTTTGCTGATGATACTGTGCTTTTGGGAGATTCCGAAGAGAAGTTGCAGAGGTTGGTGGATGAATTTGGTAGGGTATGTAAAAGAAGAAAATTAGAAGTGAATATAGGAAAGAGTAAGGTTATGAGGATAACAAAAAGATTAGGTGACGAAAGATTGGATATCAGATTGGAGGGAGAGAGTATGGAGGAGGTGAATGTATTCAGATATTTAGGAGTGGACGTGTCAGCAGATGGGTCTATGAAGGATGAGGTGAATCATAGAACTGATGAGGGAAAAAGGGTGAGCGGTGCACTAAGGAATCTGTGGAGACAAAGAACTCTGTCCGTGGAAGCAAAGAGGGGAATGTATGAGAGTATAGTTATACCAACACTCCTTCCTGTATGGGTGTGAAGCATGGGTGACGAATGTTGCAACGAGGAGGAGGCTGGAGGCAGTGGAGATGTCATGTCTGAGGGCAATGTGTGGTGTGAATATAATGCAGAGAATTCGTAGTTTGGAAATTAGGAGAAGTTATGGGATTACGAAAACTATTATTCAGAGGGGTTTTTGAGACTAGGCTGTTGAAATATATCCTGCCCAATGAAGCTAAGTAGTTCAGATATGTAAATGACATCTTGTGTCTTTGGCTGAATGATATGGATCTAATCACCTTTTTACCGAGACTTAACACTCTTGTTCCGTGTATTAAATCCACCCTGGAGACAGAAGCGGACTTTAAACTTCCATTCTTAGATGTTCTGGTCCACCAGAATAATAGAATGCTAAGTTTACAGTATATAGAAAGGCCACTAACGTGTGTTGATATATCCACCAATTCTCTCACTATAAAACAAGAGTAAAAAGGATTGTCTTTCTCACAGTTTCTTGGTGAGGAAATTAAGAAAATCTTTGATATTGCTATGAAATTATGTTACTCTAAGGAGTCTGTAGAAACGTCTTTACTGGCAGCTAGGAAAACTTGTCAAAGGATTAAACCTAGACTAACTTCTCAGATAAAAAATGTGCTGCTTCTTCCATACATTGAGATTTTATCTGTCTTGCTGAATGTCCAAAAAAATTTCAATATATAACTAGCTTTTAAGAATTCACGGATGACTAAGAGTATTTTGATCAAGAATTTCCCTCAACACTATGTTGGGAAACTTATATGGGACAGACTGGCAAACGCCTAGATGTTAGGTTAACACAGCACCAAAATTTTAAACAAGCAGCTCAGGAATCAAATGTGATATTCAGCTACATGCGAATTTCCAACAATCCTGTAAATTGGTCAGAAGCCAGAATTCTAGCTCTTTGTACCTCATGTCTGGAAGGAAATATTTTAGAATTGGCAAATGTAAAACATGATAAACCCTCCATATATAATGATTGTTTTGAATTATCCAAACTCCATTTATTGATAACTGAGGCCATCGTGCATAATCGGATTCTAATACAAATACGAATTCTTTGGATTGTCTTACCCCAAGGAATTAGGTCCTGTCTTCCTCCTTTCATATTGTTAAACCAGTATCTGGTCAAAAGTTGGGTGCAATAGATAAACTATAGACATTTCCCTATGAATAAACTATAGATGTTGGCCATAGACTGGTTTTCCTAAAATAATGAATCTTCCCAAGACAATTTCCAGCTGTATCTTTACTCAGAATTTAAAGTTTTTTATATTGTCATTAATGACAGTTTTGTTAGATCATCACTAGATTATCAGTGCGTTTGGGCTGGCAGTTTTCTAAAGCTTTAATACTCTATCTTTCTGGCACCTGTCACTGGTATGCCTGGCGTCTCCTACCTCATTCATGCTAAAAAGTTCTCCCTGAACCAATCTATTTGGACTTTCTAGTCATTTCTGCAACATTGCAAGTTTTAATTATACGACACACATACACACACACACACACACACACACACACACACACACACACACACACACACACACACACACACACACACACACACTCACACACACACACACATACTGCTGTCACCATGTCTATGACATGGTGACAGCAGTAGGACAAGAGAGAGAGGGGTGGGTGGATTGCATTTTCTTGGACTGTAAGAAGGCGTTTGACACAGTTCCGCACAAGAGATTGGTGCAAAAACTGGAGGACCAAGCAGGGATAACAGGGAAGGCACTACAATGGATCAGGGAATACTTGTCAGGAAGACAGCAGCGAGTCATGGTACGTGGCGAGGTGTCAGAGTGGGCACCTGTGACCAGCGGAGTCCCGCAGGGGTCAGTCCTAGGACCAGTGCTGTTTCTGGTATTTGTGAACGACATGACGGAAGGAATAGACTCTGAGGTGTCCCTGTTTGCAGATGACGTGAAGTTGATGAGAAGAATTCACTCGATCGAAGACCAGGCAGAACTACAAAGGGATCTGGACAGGCTGCAGACCTGGTCCAGCAATTGGCTCCTGGAGTTCAATCCCACCAAGTGCAAAGTCATGAAGATTGGGGAAGGGCAAAGAAGACCGCAGACGGAGTACAGTCTAGGGGGCCAGAGACTACAAACCTCACTCAAGGAAAAAAGATCTTGGGGTGAGTATAACACCAGGCACATCTCCTGAAGCGCACATCAACCAAATAACTGCTGCAACATATGGGCGCCTGGCAAACCTCAGAACAGCATTCCGACATCTTAATAAGGAATCATTCAGGACCCTGTACACCGTGTACGTTAGGCCCATATTGGAGTATGCGGCACCATTTTGGAACCCACACCTAGCCAAGCACGTGAGGAAACTAGAGAAAGTGCAAAGGTTTGCAACAAGACTAGTCCCAGAGCTAAGAGGTATGTCCTACGAGGAGAGGTTAAGGGAAATCAACGTGACGACACTGGAGGAGAGGAGAGATAGGGGGACATGGAAACGACATACAAAATACTGAGAGGAATTGAAAAGGTGGACAAAGACAGGATGTTCCAGAGATTGGACACAGTAACAAGGGGACACA
>NC_069451.1:3769880-3797380 GCF_026875155.1 Cherax quadricarinatus | reverse complement strand
GGAAGGCTGCAGACCTGGGCCAGCAATTTGGGTCCTGGGGTTCAATCCCACCAAGTGCAAAGTCATGAAGATTGGGGAAGGCAAAAAAGGGGCCCCAGACGGAGTACAGTTAGGGGGTCAGAGACTACAAAACCCCACTCAAAGGGAAAAAAATCTTGGGGGGAGCATAAACCCGGCACCCCTCCTGAAGCCCCACATCAAACCCAAAAAAAATGCTGCAGCATTTTGGGGGCCTGCAAAACCCCAGAACACATTTTCCCACTTCCCTTTTAAGGAATCATTCAGGACCCTGTACACCGTGTACGTTAGGCCCCTAATTTGGGGTATGCGGCACCCCGTTTGGAACCCAAAACCTAGCCCAAGGGACGTTAAAAAACTAGAGAAAAATGCAAAGGTTTGCAACAAACTAGTCCCCGAGCTAAGAGGGGGGGTCCTTTGGAGGAGAGGGTTAAGGGAAATTTAAACCCGACGACATGGAGGACCTGGAGAGTTTGGGGGGAAATGGGTAACGGGAAAAACAAAATACTGAGAGGAATTTTACAAGGGGGGACAAAGACAGGATGTTCCAGGGGATTGGGGCCCGTTAACAAAGGGGGCACGATGGAAGTGAAGACCAGATGAAACACAGGGAGTTAGGAAGTATTTCTTCCCGCCAAGAAATAGTCCCGTAAGTGGAATTTGTTTTTTGGGGAAACGATGTTGGGGGAGGCAGGATCCCTACATAAACTTTAAGCAGAGGTTGATAAAGCTCACGGCTTTAGGGGGGAGGACCTGTAGCGTCAGTGAAAAAGGGGGGGGCCCGGGGCTCGGACTCGACCCCCCCCAACCCCCAACTAGGTGAGACAACTAGGGGAGTAACACTCATGCACACACTTTTAAATCATCACACTGAGAATGGTACAAAGGCGAAAGGAGGGGAAAAAGAGGGGAAAGGAGAAGGGCAGACAGGGATCCCCGACCCCGGAAGGGAAAATCAAATACAGCCCCCCCTCACAACTTCCTATTAAAACCTCCCAAAACCCAAATTCAAACCCCCTTGGGAACCAAACACTCTAAAACAAAACACCGTCCCATCCAATGCCCCCACCCATACATTACAAACTTTCCCCACCCACAGCAACAACCCATTGTTTTCCCTTCCAGGTCTTCCCCTTCCCCCCCAAACCCCAAATTACTTCCCCGACCACAGTCTTAAAAAAAGAAGTTGAGGGTGGGGTATACAAATTTCAGATGGAATAACAAGGGAAATACGAGGAGTGGCCCCCGAAAAAAAATTTTTAAGGAAAACTCCCCAGAAATAATTTGCACTCACAAAAACAAAAAACCCAAATAATAACAGATTCAATCTTTCCATCCGGGGTATCAAATCCTCAGGGAAAAACAAAAGGGAGGAAAAGGGGGAGGGGGGAATTTTCACTGCTCATTAAAAACCGTGGGGTTTTGAGAAAATGGAAGGAATGGATGGCATGGGCGAAAGGGACTACTTAGTAGGAACAATCCAGTCTGAGGGACATAAGGTGATAATTGCAGTAATGTACAACCCACCACAGAACTGCAGGAGGCCAAGAGAAGAATACGATGAGAGCAACAGAGCAATGATCGACACACTAGCCGAGGTGGCCAGGAGAGACACATGGGGGGGAGCAAAGTTACTAGTTATGGGTGATTTCAATCACAAGGAGATTGACTGGGAAAACCTGGAGCCCCAATGGGGGGCCCCGAAACATGGAGAGCCAAGATGATGGATGTGGTACTGGAGAACCTCATCCCATCAACATGTTAGAGACACTACCGGGAGAGAGAGGAGAGGATGAACCAGCAAGTGGACCTTGTATTCACCATGAGTAGTTCGGACATCGAGGGTATCATGTATGAAAGGCCCCGGGGAGCTAGTGATCATGTGGTTCTGTGCTTCGACTACATAGTTGAGCTCCAAGTGGAGAAAGAGTAGCAGGAATAGGCGGGGCAAAACCAAACTACAAAAGGGGGAACTACTCAGGCATGAGGAACTTCCTTCAAGGCATTCAGTGGAGAGGGAACTGACAGGAAAACCAGTACAAGAAATGATGGACTATGTAGCAACAAAATGCAAGGAGGCAGAGGAGAGGTTTGTTCCCCAAAGGGGAAAAAAAAATAATGGGAAGAACAGAACGAGTCCTTGGTTCACCCAAAGGTGTAGGGAGGCAAAAACTAGGTGTACTAGAGAATGGAAAAGGTACAGAAGACAGAGAAACTCAGAAAAATAAAGAAATCAGGCCGAAGAGCCAGAAACGAATATGCACAGATAAGAAGGGAGCTCATAGACAATATGGAAAAAAACATAGCATCAAATAGTAAAGACTGACCCGAAAGCTTGTACAGGCCACATCAGAGGAAAACAACAGTGCAAGGACTCAGGTAATCATACTGAGGAAGGGTGATGGGGGAAATCACAAGAAACGCCCGAGAGGTATGTGCAGGTGCTCAACACAAATGATTTAAAGAGGTATTTACATTGGAACCATTAGACTCTTCCAAGAAATCAGAAAAGGGGGCACACAAGCCAAGTGCTGGATGAGTACAAATAACCAAGGGAGGAGGTGAAGAAACTGCTATTCGAACTTGACACCTCAAAGGCGGTGGGACCAGACAACATCCTCTCCATGGGTCCTTAAAGAGGGAGCAGAGATATTGTGTATCATTAACAAAGATCTTCAACCACATCATTTGAAACTGGGGGCAACCCCTGAGGTATTGAAAATGGCAAATTGTAGTCCCAATTTTAAAAAGGGAGACAGACATGAGGCACTAATCTACAGGCCTGTATCACTAACGTGTTATAGTATGCAAGGTCATGGAGAAGATCATCAGGAGGAGAGTGGTGGGGCACCTGGAAAGAAACAAGTGTATAATTGACAACCAGCACGGTTTCATGGAAGAAAATCCTGTTCACAAACTCTACTAGAGTTTTATGACAAGGGGACAGAAGTAAGACAAGAGAGAGAGGGGTGGATCGACTGCGTATTGTTTGGACTGCACTGAAAGCTGTCGACACAGTTTCCCTCAAAGAGGTTTTACTGCAAAAGCTAGAGGACCAGGCAACACATAACAGGAAAGGCACTGCAATGGATCAGAGAATACTGACAGAAGGCCAACAACGAGTCATGGTACGCGACCGAGGTGTCAGGGTGGGCGCCTGTGACAAACGGGGTTCCACAGGGGTCAGTCCTAGACCTGTGCTGTTCGTTGGTATAACGTGAACGACATAACGGAAGGGATAGAACTCAGAAGTGTCCTTGTTTGCAAGAATGATGTGAAGTTAATGAAGAATCCCAATCAGAACGAGGATCAGGCAGGACTACAAAGACCACCTGGACAGGCTACAAGCCTGGTCCAGCAACTGGCTCCGTTGAATTAAACACCTGCCAAATGCAAAGTCAATGAAGATTGGGGAAGGCAAAGAAGAACCGCAGACCAATATAAGTTTTAAGATGGCCAAAGACTGCAAACCTCAACTCAGGAAAAAGATTTGTTTTTTCCCTTGGGTGAGTAAAACACCGAGCATATCTCCGAGGGCGGCACATCAATCAGATAACTGCTGCAGCATACGGGCGCCTGCAACCCTACTGGATTAGCGTTCCGATACCTCAGTAAGGATTCTTAAGACTCCTGTATACCCATTAACCGTCAGGCCCATACTGAGTATGCAGCACCATTTGGAATCCACACGCCTAGTCAAGCACGTCCAAGAAATTAAGAAAGGGCAAAGGTTTGCAACAAGACTAGTCCCAGAGCTACGGGATTGTCCAAGAAGAAAGGTTGAGGGAAATCGCCTGACACAACTGGATGCCAGGAGTGTCAGAAAAGACATGATAACGACATGTAAAATACTTACTGCGGCGGAATAGACGAGGTGGACAAAGAACGGGATGGATCCAGAGATGTACACAGACACAATCGTCACAATTGGAAGTTGAAGACTCAGATGAATCAAAGGGATTAAGAAAGTTTTTATTTTTTCTTCAGTCATAGAGTATCAGGCCATGAATAGCCTAGAAAGGTGATTGGTGGAGGCAGAACCATACTAGTTTAAGGCGAGTATGATAGAGCTCATGGGCAGGAGAGAGAGGACCAAGTAGCAATCAGCGAAAGAGGCGGGGCCAGGAGCTTGTGACTTCGACCCCTGCAACCACAAATTAGGTGAGTCAAATAGGTGAGTTACACACAACACACACCACACTTACACACACACACACACCTCTCATGCACGGACACACACACACACACACACACACACACACAATAACTCATGCACAAACACACACACACACACACACACACACACACACACACCACACACACACACACACAACACACACAAACTCACCACACACACACAGCACACACACTCACACACACACACACCACACACACACACACACACACACACACACTACAAACTCACCCACACACACACACAACAACACACACAACCCACACACTCATACACACACACACACACACACACACACAACACACACACACACACACAGCTAACACACCCACACACACACACACACAAACTCACACATAAGATGACACACACACACACATAACACACACACACACACACACACACACACACTCACAATACACACACACACACAAACTCACACACACACTCACACACACACACACACACCCACACACACACACACACACACACACACAACCTCACACACACACACACTACACACACACACACACACACACACACGACACACACACACACCATACACACACACACCTGCACACACACACACACACACACACATAACACACACACACACAAAACTCACCACCCTACACACACACACACACACGGCTATCACACACACACACACACACACACACACACACACACACACCACACACACTCACACACACACACACACACTACAAACACACACAATCTCTCACACACAACACCACACACACACACACACACACACGATTACACACACAACATAACACCACACAAACTCACACACACACACACACTACACACACACACAAACTCACACAAAACACCACACACACACCACACACACACTCACACACACACATACACACACACTTCACACACACACACACACAACATTAATGTGTAATTCTAAAACGAGATTGTATTAACAATTTAACACAAAATAAAAACTAGCCAACTAACAATTCCTTTACCTAAACCCATTTCTATCTTCCAATCTTATATTCCGCTCTCTTTCCCTCCTCCCTCCCTCTCTTTCCCTCCCTCCCTCCTTCACTCCCTCCCTCCCTCTTCTTTCCCTCCCTCCCTCCCCTCTTTTCCCCTCCCTCCCCCCCCCTCCCCTCTCTCCCTCCCCCCTCCCCCCCTCCCCATCCCTCCCTCTCTTCCCTCCCTTCCCTCCCTCTCTGCCCTCCCTCCCTCCCTCTCTTCTTTCACTCTCTTCTCCTCTCCATGTCATAAGGTTCATTACAGTTATCGGGAAAATAATAGCATACACGGTGCTAACACCAACAAGTATGTGAAACACGAACAATAACGAGACTAATTAATAGAGCTCAATTAGTGTTTAATTCCGTTGGCAGCGTTATTCCCATGATACAGTTTGTGGTAATTATTACAGAGTAAAACGTTAATAGCACCGAGCAGGTCACTGTTATCTTGTGAGTGAACCACAGTAAGTGGACACAGTAGATGGACACCTGTGTAGTGACGCAGTGAAGAGTGACACGTGTAGGGACACTGTGTAGTGGACGCTGGTATTGTGACGCTGTGTAAGTGACGCTGGTGTAGTGGACGCTGTGTAGTGGACGCTGTGTAGTGGACGCTGTGTAGTGGACGCTGTGTAGTGGACGCTGTGTAGTGGACACTGTGTAGTGGACGCTGTGAAGTGGACACTGTGTAGTGGACACTGTGTAGTGGACGCTGTGTAGTGGACGCTGTGTAGTGGACGCTGTGTAGTGGACGCTGTGTAAGGTGGACGCTGTGAAGTGGACACTGTATTGGACGCTGTGTATGGGGGGGGGGGGGGGGGGACGCTGTGTAGTGGACACTGTAGTTGAACGCTTTGTATTGGACGCTGTGTATGACGCTGATGTATTGGGACAGCTGGTGTTGTGACGCTGTGTAGTGGACGCTGTGTAGTGGACGCTGTGTAGTGGACGCTGTGTAGTGGACACTGTAGTGGACGCTGTGTAGTGGACGCTGTGTAGTGGATACTGTTTAGAGGGATACTGTGTAGTGAACACTGATAGTGGACTCTGTGAATTGGACGCTGGTTACTCAGTGGACGCTGTAGAAGTGGACGCTGTGTAGTAAGGATACTGTGTAGTGGAGACACTGTGTAATTGTACGCTTGTGTAGTGGGACGCTGTGTAGTGGACCTTGTGTAGTGGGACGCTGTGTAGTTGTACAACTGAGTTTAGTGGACTCTGTGTAGTGAGACACTGTGTATGGAACGCTGTGTAGTGGACGCTGTGTAAGTGGACGCTGGTGTAGTGTACACGGTGTAGTGGACGCTGTGTAGGGACGCTGTGTAGTGGACGCTGTTTAGTGGACCGCTGTTAGTGGCGCTGTTGTAGTGGACGCTGAGAAGTGGACCTGTGAAGTTGATAACTGTGTATGGACACTGTAGTGGACCTGTGAAGTGGACGCCAGTTAGTGGACGCTGTGTAGTGGACGCTGTGTAGTGGACGCTGTGTAGTGGACACTGTGTAGTGGACGCTGTGTAGTGGACGCTGTGTAGTGGACGCTGTGTAGTGGACGCTGTGAAGTGGACGCTGTGAAGTGGATACTGTGTAGTGGACACTGTAGTGGACGCTGTGAAGTGGACGCTGTGAAGTGGATACTGTGTAGTGGACGCTGTGTAGTGGATACTGTGTAGTGGACGCTGTGAAGTGGACACTGTAGTGGACGCTGTGAAGTGGACGCTGTGAAGTGGACGCTGTGAAGTGGACACTGTAGTGGACGCTGTGTAGTGGACGCTGTGTAGTGGACACTGTAGTGGACGCTGTGTAGTGGACGCTGTGTAGTGGACACTGTAGTGGACGCTGTGTAGTGGACGCTGTGTATTGGACACTGTGTAAGGACGGCAGTTTAGTGACCGGCTGTGTAGTGGACGCTGTGTGTGACGCTGTTGAAGTGACGCTGTGAAGTGGATACTGTGTAGTGGACACTGTAGTGGACGCTGTGAAGTGGACGCTGTGAAGTGGATACTGTGTAGTGGACGCTGTGTAGTGGATACTGTGTATGAACGCTGTAAGATGGACACTGTAGTGTACGCTGTCAGTGGACTGCGTGAAGATTGACGCTGGTGAATATGACACTGTAGTGACGCTGTTGTAGTGGAACGCTGTGTATGGACACTGTAGTGTGACAGCGTGTATGGTGGACGCTGTTTAGTGGACACTGTAGTGGACCTGTAAGTGGACGCTGTGAAGTGGATACTGTGTAGTGGACGCTGTGTAGTGGACGCTGTGTAGTGGACACTGTAGTGGACGCTGTGTAGTGGACGCTGTGTAGTGGACACTGTAGTGGACGCTGTGTAGTGGACGCTGTGAAGTGGATAACTGTGTAAGGACGCTGTGTAGTGGATATGTGTATTTGACGCGTGTATTGGACACTGTATTTGACTACTGTGAAGTGGACGCTGAGTAGAGGACACTGTAGTGGACCGCTGTGTAGTGGCACGCCTGTTGAAGTAGACGCTGTGTATGGACACTGTAGTGGAGGCTGTGTAGTGGACCGCTGTGTAAGTGGACGCTGTGTAGTGACCTGTGTCGTGGACGCCAGTGTAGTGGACGCTGTGAAGTGGACGCTTGTGTAGTGGACACTGAGTGTACGCTTGTGAGTGTACGCTGTTAGTGGACGCTGTGTAGTGGACACTGTAGTGGACGCTGTGTAGTGGACGCTGTGAAGTGGACGCTGTGTAGTGGACACTGTAGTGGACGCTGTGTAGTGGACGCTGTGAAGTGGACGCTGTGTAGTGGACACTGTGTAGTGGACGCTGTGAAGTGGACGCTGTGTAGTGGACACTGTAGTGGGACGCTGTGAGTGACGCAGTGTAGTGGACGCTGAGGTAGTGGACGCTGTGTAGTGGATCGCAGTGTAGTGGACTCAGGTGTAGTGTACGCTGTGTAGCGGACGCTGTGAAGTGGACGCTGAGTAGTGGACACTTGTAGTTGGAACACTGTGTCGTGGACGCTGTGAAAGTATACTGTGTAAGTGACCCTGTGAGAGGACGCTGTGTAGTGGACACTGTGTATGGACGCTGTGTATTGTACGCTTGTGTAGTGATCGTGTATTGGACGCTGTTAAGTGGATACTGTGTAGTGGACGCCTGTGTAGTGGAACGCAGTGTAGTGGACGCTGTGTAGTGGATACTGTGTAGTGGACGCTGTGAAGTGGATACTGTGTAGTGGACGCTGTGTAGTGGATACTGTGGAGTGGACGCCTGTGTAGTGGACGCGTGAAGTGGACGCTGTGTATGGATACTGGTGTAGTGGACGCTGATAAGTGGATACTGTGTAGTGGACGCTGTGTAGTGGACGCTGAGTAGTGAACGCCTGTGTATGGAATACTGTGTAGTGACGCTGTGAATTGGATACTGTGTAGTGTACGCCTGTGTAGTGGGATACTGTGAAGTGGACCGCGTGAGTAGTTGAAGCTTGTGTAGTGGACGCAGTGTATTGGATACAGTGTAGTGGACGCTGTGAAGTGGATACTGTGTAGTGGACGCTGTGTAGTGGACGCTGTGTAGTGGACGCTGTGTAGTGGATACTGTGTAGTGGACGCTGTGAAGTGGATACTGTGTAGTGGACGCTGTGTAGTGGATACTGTGTAGTGGACGCTGTGTAGTGGATACTGTGTAGTGGACGCTGTGTAGTGGATACTGTGTAGTGGGAGACGCTGTGTAGTGGGACACTGTGTAAGTGGACACGCTGTGTAGATGGACGCTGTGTAGTGTATACTGTGTAGTGGGAGACGCTGTGAAGTGGATATCTGTGTAGTGCAACTACTGTGTAGCGTGTACGCAGTGTAGTGGACTCTTGTGTAGTGACGCTGTGTAGTTGATACTGTGTAGTGGACGCTGTGAAGTGGACCTGGTGTAGTGGACTCTGTGTAGTGTACGCTGTGTTCGTGAGCGCTTGTGTAGTGGACGCTGTGTAGTGGACACTGTGTAGTGGACACTGTGTAGTGGACACTGTGTAGTGGACAATGTGAAGTGGACGCTGTGTAGTGGACGCTGTGTAGTGGACGCTGTGTAGTGGACGCTGTGTAGTGGACGCTGTGTAGTGGACACTGTGTAGTGGACACTGTGTAGTGGACGATGTGAAGTGGACGCTGTGTAGTGGACGCTGTGTAGTGGACGCTGTGTAGTGGACGCTGTGTAGTGGACGCTGTGTAGTGGACACTGTGTAGTGGACACTGTGAAGAGGGACGAATGGTGAAGTGGACGCTGTTGTTAATTGGAGA
The DNA here is from genome assembly GCF_026875155.1 of Cherax quadricarinatus. Lineage (NCBI taxonomy): Eukaryota > Metazoa > Arthropoda > Malacostraca > Decapoda > Parastacidae > Cherax > Cherax quadricarinatus. Next base: position 3,787,887 of record NC_069451.1, on the reverse strand, counting down.
CGCTGATGTAATGGACGCAGTGTAGTGGAACGCTGTGTAGTGGACGCTGTGTAGTGGACACTGTGTAGTGGACACTGTGTAGTGGACGATGTGAAGTGGACGCTGTGTAGTGGACGCTGTGTAGTGGACGCTGTGTAGTGGACGCTGTGTAACGAAGCTGTTATGGAAAGCGCAGTGAAGTGGACGCTGTGTAGTGGACGCTGTGTAGTGGACGCTGTTGTAGTGGACGCCTGCGTAGTGACGCTTGAGTGTAGTGGACCCGATTGTGAAGTGACGCTGTGTATTGGAATTGTGTATGGGACGCTGCTAATGTGGAACGCTGTGAAGTGGAAGGCTGTTAGTCGACGCAGGTGTAGTCGACGCTGTGAAGTGAAGTCTGTGTAGTCGATCGCTGTGTAGTCGACGCATCTGTGAAGTGGACGCTGTGTAGTGGATAATTGTGTATGTGACGCTGTGTAGTTGGACGCTGTATAGTTGACGCTGGTGTAGTGGACGCTGTGTAAGTGGACACTGTGTAGTGGACACTGTGTAGATGGACGGATGTGAAGTGGAGACTGTTTGAATGGGAGGCTGTTTAGTTGGACGCTGTGTAGAGGACGCTGTGTACTGGACGCTGTGTGTTGGACACTGTTGAAGTGGACACAGGTATTGGACGATGTGAAGAGGACGCTTTGTAGTGGTTTAAGGTGGACGCTGTGTAGTGGATGCAGTGTAGTTGGACGCTGTGTAGTGACGCTGAGTAGTGGACACTGTTTAGAGGACACATGTGTAAGTGGACGATGTGAAGTGACGCGTGTAGTGCGTGTGTAGTGGACGCTTGTGTGTGGACGCTGTGTAGTGACGCTGATATTTGACGCAGTGTAGTGGACGCCTGTGTAGTGGACGCTGTGTAGTGTACATGGTGAAGAGGACGCAGTGTAGTGGACACGTGTAGTGGGAGACGCTGGTGTAAGTGGACACTGTAGTAGACGCTGTGTAGTGGACACTGTGTTAGTGGACGCTGTGAAGTGGACGCTGTGTAGTCGACGCTGTGTAGTCGACGCTGTGAAGTGACGCTGTGTAGTCGACGCTGTGTAGTCGACCTGTGTAGTGAACGCTGAGATAGTTGGACATTGTGTAGTGGAGACGGCTGTGTAGTGGCTCTCTGTAGTGGACGCTGTGTAGTGGACGCTGTGTAGTGGACACTGTGTAGTGGACGCTGTGTAGTGGACACTGTGTAGTGGACGCTGTGTAGTGGACGCTGTGTAAGTGGACGCTGTGTAGTGCACGCTGTGTAGTGGACGCTGTGTAGTGGACGCTGTCTAGTGGACACTATGTAGTGGACGCTGTGTAGAGGACGCTGTGTAGCGGACGCTGTGTAGTGGACACCTGTGCAGTGGACCGCTGTGTAGTGGCAGCTGTCCTATTGAAGCTGTGAAGTGGGACGCTGTGATTACTGGAACGCTGTCTTTGGACAATAAGTTAGGTGGACGCTGAGTAGATGAAGCTGTGTAGCGCGCTGTGTAGTGAGGACACTTGCAGTGGACGCTTGTGTTAGTGACGCTGTTAGTTGACGCTGTGTAGTGGATGCTGTGTAGTGGATGCTGTGTAGTGGACGCTGTGTAGTGGACGCTGTGTAGTGGACACTGTGTAGTGGACACTGTGTAGTGGACGCTGTGTAGTGGACACTGTGTAGTGTACGGCTCTGTAGTTGACGCTGTGTAGTGTCGCTGTGTAGTGGACTCTGTGTAGTGACACTGTGTAGTGGACACTGTGAGTAGTGACGCTGTTGTAGCTGACACTGTGTAAAGTGGTCACTGTGTAGTGGACGCTATGTAGTGGACGCTGTGTATTGGAAGCTGTGTATTGGACACTGTAGTGGACGCTGTGTAGTGGACGTTATGTAGTGGACGCTGTGTAGTGGATGCTGTGTAGTGGACACTGTGTAGTAGGCTCTATAAAGTGGACGCTGTGTAGTGGACGCTGTGTATTGGACGCTGTGTAGGGACGTTTATTGTGGACCTGTGTAGTGGATGCTTTGTCAGTGGACACTGTGTAGGTGTGACGCTCTAAAGTGACTGCTTGTGTAGTGGACACAGAGTGTAGTGGACGCTGTGATAGTGGACACTGTGTAGTGGAGACGCTGTGTAGTGGACGCTGTGTAGTGGACGCTTTGTAGTGCACGCTGTGTAGTGGACGCTGTGTAGTGGACGCCTGTCTAGTGGACACTATGTAGTGGACGCTGTGTAGAGGGGACGCTTGTGTAACGGACGCTGCTAGGTGGACACAGGTCAGCAGTTGGGACGCCTGTGTATGGACCGCTTTGTACAGTGAGCGCTTGTGAGTGGAACGCTGTGTAGTGGGGATGCTGTGTATGGACGCCGTGTAGTGGACGCTGTGTAGTGACACTGTGTAGTGGAACACTGGAAGTGGACGCCTGTAGTGTGACACTGTGTAGTGGGACGCTGTAACGTGGAACGCTGTTTTTGTGGACGCTGTGTAGTGGACGCTGTGTAGTGGACGCTGTGTAGTGGACACTGTGTAGTTGACGCTGTTTAGTGACGCTGTGTAGTGGTGCGCTATGTAGTGAACGCTGTGTAGGTGGACGCTGAGTAGACGGACAACTGTGTAGTTGGTCACTGTAGTGGACACAGTGTAGTGACGCTGTAAAAGTGGACGCAGAGTAGTGGACGCTGTGTAGTGGAATCCGTTATGTAGTGGAGAACGCTGTGTAGGTGGATGCTGTGTAGTGGACAACTTTGTAGTGTGGACGCTATAAAGTGGACGCTGTGTAGTGGACGCTGGTAGTGGACTCTGTGTAAGTGGACGTTTTATGTAGTGATCGCTGTGTAGTGGGACGCCTGTGTAGATGGACTCTTTGTAGTGTGCACGCTGTGTAGTGGACGCTGTGTAGTGGACGCTGTCAAGTGGACACATATGTAGTGGACCGCTGTGTAGAGGACGCTGTTAGCGGACGCTGTGTATGGACACTGTGCAGTGGACGCTGTTGTAGTGGACGCTGGCAGTGAGCGCTGTGTCGTGACGCTGTGTATTGAATCTGTGTATGGAACCTGTAGTGGACGCTGTGTATGGTGACGATATGTAGTGGACGCTTGTTAGTGAAGTGCTGGTGTAATGACACTGTGTATAGCATCAATAAAGGGGACGCTGAGTAGTGGACGCTGTGTAGTGGAACGCTCGCAAGTGGAACGCTGTAGTAAGTGGACACAGTGTTAGTGGACGCTGTGTAGTGTAAGACGCTTTGTTGTAGTGCACGCTGTTGTAGTGGACGCTGTGTATGGACGCTGTCGAGTGGACACTATGTAGTGGACCTGTTGTAAGACGCGTGTAGCGGACGCTGTGTAGTGGACACTGTGCAGTGGACGCTGTGTAGGGGAAACGCTGTGCAGTGAGCGCAGTGTATGGACGCTGTTTAGTGGATGCATGTGTAGTGGAGCTGTGTAATGACGCTGTGTATTGGACACTGTGTAGTGGACACTGTGAAGTGACGCTGTGTGTGGACACTTAGCATGACCTGTGTAGGTGGACGCTGTGTAGTGGACGCTGTTTATGGGACGCGTCTAGTGGACACTATGTATGGACGCTGTGAAGATGAAACGCCAGTGTAGCGGACGCTGTGTAGTGGTCACTTGCAGTTGGACGCTGTGTAGTGGAACGCTGTGTTTTTGGACGCTGTGTAGTGGAACTGTTGTAGGTGGATGCTGTGTAGAGGAACGCTTTTCGTGGACGCTGTAGTAAGTGTACACTGTGTAGTGGACACTGGTATGGACGCTGTGTAGCGACACTGTGTAGTGGTCACTGTGTAGTGGACGCTATGTAGTGGACACAGTAGAATTGAAAGCTGTGTATTGGACACTGTAGTGGACGCTGTGTATGGAACGTTATGTAGTGGACGCTGTGTAGTAGCTGCTGTGTAGTGACACTGTGGAAGTAGACTCTATAAAGTGGAACGCTTGTAGTGGAGAACGCTGTGTAGTGGACGTTAGTAGTGGCCGCATGTGTAGTGGATGCTTGTGTAGTTGACACTGTGTAGTGGACGCTCAAAGTGTACGCATGTGTAGTGGACGCTGAGTATGGACGCGTGTATGAAGCTTTTGTAGTGGACTGCTGGTGTGGTGGCCACTGTGTAGTGAACGCTGTGAGTGGACACTGTGTAGTTGACACTGTGCAGTAGACGCTGTGTAGTAGACGCTGAGAAGTGACGCTGTAATAGTGGACACTGTGAAGTGGACACGTGTACTGGACGGCTGTGTAGTGGACGCTGTGTAGTGGGACGCTGTATGACACAGTGTGATATTGGACACTGTGTCTGGACGCTGTGTGAGTGGCAGCAGTGTAGTAGAAAACGGCTGTATTAGTGGGCCGCAGTATAGTGGGACACTGTGTAGTGGACACTGTGTACTGACCTGTGTAGTGGACGCTGTGTAGTTGGGACGCAGTTGTAGTGGACGCTGTGTAGTTGACGTTGTGTAGTGGATGCTGTGGAGTGGATGCTGTGGTGTGGACGCTGGTGAGTGGACGCTGTGAAGTTGACCGCTGTGGTAGTGGACGTTGTGTAGTGGACAACTGTGTAGTGTGACGCTGTTTAGTGACGCTGTTTAGTGGAGGCGCTATTAGTGAACGCTGTGTAGTGGACGGTTGTGTAGCGGACACTGTGTAGGTAACTGTAGTGAACACTGGTGTAGTGGAACGCTGTAAAGTGTAACGCTGCGTAGTGGACGCAGTGTAGAGACTAGTAAGTAGTGACGCTGTGTGTGGGATGCAGTGTAGTGGGACAACTGGTGTAGTGACGCTTTATAAAGTGGAAACCTGATGTAGTGGAACCGCTTGAGTGAAGGGAGAGACCGTGTAGTGGAACCGTTATGTAGTGGACTCTGTGAGTGGAATGCTGTGTAGTGGGACACTGTGTATGTTGAGCGCTGTAAAGTGGACGCTGTGTAGTGGACGCTGTGTATGGACGGCTGTGTGGTGAACCACTGTTGTAGAGGAACACTTGGTGTAGTGGAACGCGGTGTAGTGGACAACCTGTGTAGGTGGACGCTGTGTAAGTGTATGCTGTGTAGTGGACACTGTGTATGGGACCGTGTAGTTGGGGATGCTGTGTAGTGGACACGTTTAGTGGATCTGTAAAGTGGAACCTATGGGTAGTGGACGCTGTGTAGTGGACGCTGTGTAGTGGACACTGTGTAGAGACACTGTGTAGTGGGACGCCAGTTTAGTGACGCATGTTGTAGTGGACGCTGTGTATTGGACACTGTGTAGTGGACACTGTGTAGTGGACGCTGTGTAGTGGACATTGTGTAGTGAACGCTGTGTAGTGGACGCTCTGTAGTTGACACTGTGCAGTATATTCTTGTGTAGTGGACGCTGTTAGAGACCAGCTTGTTAGTGGACGCTGTGTAGTGGACACTGTGTATAGTTGACACTTTGCAGTAGACTGCTGTGTAGTGACGCTGAGTAGTGGGCGCTGTGTAGAGGACGCTGTTGTAGTAGCCCTGTGGTAGTGGACGCTGTATAGGTTGGGACACTGTGTATGGACACTGTGTAGTGGGACGCTTGGTGTAGTGGACGCTCTGTAGTGACGCTGTGTAGTGGACGAGCTGTATAGTTACGCTTGTGTATGGAAGCTGTGAGTGACGCTTGGAGTGGACGCTGTGGTATTGACGCTGTGTAGTGACGCTGAGAAATTGGACACTGTGTATTAGAATGTTTTTGTAGTGTACGCTGTGTAGAGGATGCTTGTGTAGTGGAATGCTGTGGAGTGGACGCTGTGCAGTGTACGCTGTGAGTTGGACACTGTGAATTAGATGCTGTGTAGTGGTCGCTGTGTATTGATGCTTGGAGTGGACGCTGTGTTATCGAACGCTGTGTATGCTGACTCTGTGTAGTGGGATGCTGAGTTAGTGGTTCTGTGTAGTGGACGCTGTGTAGTGGATGCAGTGTATGGATGCAGTGTAAGTGGAATGGCCTGTAGTGGACGCTGTGTAATGGATGTTGTGCAGTATATGCAGTGTAGTAGATGCTGTGTAGTGGAACGCTGTATAGTTTTAAGCTGTGTATGAAATGCAGTGTAGTGGAACCGCTGTGAGTGCATCTTGTCGTGGGTGCATGAGTAGTGGATGCTGTCTATGGACACTGTGTAGTGAACGCTCGCCTGAAAAGTGGACGCTGTGAATTGGGACGGCTGTGTATGACCGCTGTTTGTTGGTCACTGTGTAGTGGGGACACTGTTTAGGTGGACGCTGTGTAGTGGACAACTGTGTCATTGACGCTGTGTAGTGGCTGCTGTGTAGTTGGACACTGTGTAGTGGACGCTTGTAGTGCTGCCTGTGTAGTGGACACTGTGTAGTGGACGCTGTAAAGTGGACGCTATGTGTGGACGCTGTGTAGTGGACGCTGTGTAGTGGACACTGTGTAGTGGACACTGTGTAGTGGACGCTGTGTAGTGGACGCTGTGTAGTGGACGCTGTGTAGTGGACACTGTGTAGTGGACACTGTGTAGTGGACGCTGTGTAGTGGACATTGTGTAGTGAAAGCTGTGTATGACCACACTGTGAAGTGGACACAGAGCCAGAGACGCTGTGTAGTGGACGCTGAGTAGTTGGGCGCTGTGTAGATGACGCTGTGTAGTAAGACGCTGTGTAGTGGACGCTGTATAGTGGACACAGTGTATGGACACCTGTGTAGTGGACGGCTGTGTAGTGGACGCTGTGGTAGTTGACGCTGTGTATAGACGCTGTATAGTTGACAGCTGTGTAGGATGCTGTGGATTGATGCTGTGGAGTGGACGCTGTGTAGTTGACGCTGTGTAGTGGACGCTGTGTATTTGACACTGTGTAGTAGATGTTGTGTAGTGGACTCTGTGTAGGTGTGATGCAGTGTAGAGATCTGTGGAGAGGACGCTGTGCGTGGAACGTCTGTCTTCTAGTGGGACACTGTGTAGTAGAATTCTGATTAAGTGGTGTCGCTGTGTTAGTGGGATGCTGTGGAGTGGACGCTAGTGTAGTGGACGCTGTGTAGTCTGACGCCCTGTGTAGTGTATGCTCTGTAGTGGATGCAGTGTAGTGACGCTGTGTAGTGGATGCTGTGTAGTGGATCTGTGTAGTGGATGCTCTGTAGTGGACGGCTGTGTAGTGTGATGATGTGCAGTAGATGCTGTGTATCGATGCTGTGTAAGTGGAGACGCTGTATATTATGGCTGTGTAGTGAATGCTGTGTATGGACGCTGTGTAGTGAATATTGTGTGTGGTTGCTGTGTAGTGGATGCTGTGTAATGGATGCTGTGTAATTTGATTCTGGCAGTGGACGCTGTTTAGTGGATGTTGTGATATAGATGGCGCTGTGTAGTTAGATGCTGTGTCATGACGCGTATAGTTTATGCTGTGTGTGAATGCTGTGTAGAGGACGCTGTTTAGTGGATGTTGTGTAATGGGTGCTGTGTGGTGGATGCTGTGTAGTTTATGCTCTGTAATGGATGCTGTTGTAGTGATGCTGTGTAAAGTGGATGCTATGTAGTGGATGCTGAGGTAGTGGAGTTGTGGTACTTAAAATGCACTGTAGTGGATGCTCTTTAGTGGATGCTGTGTAGTGGACGCTGTGTAGTGGACGCTGTGTAGTGGATGCAGTGTAGTAGATGCTGTGTAGTAGATGCTGTGTAGTGGACGCTGTATAGTTTATGCTGTGTAGTGAATGCTGTGTAGTGGACGCTGTGTAATGGATATTGTGTAGTGGGTGCTGTGTAGTGGACGCTGTGTAATGGATATTGTGTAGTGGGTGCTATGTAGTTGATGCTGTGTAGTGGATGCTGTGTAATGGATGCTATGTAGTGGATGCTGTGTAGTGGATGCTGGTGTATTGGATGGTGTGTATGGATGCTGTGTAGTGGATGCTGTTGTTAGTGGACGCTGTGTATGGATCAGTGTAGTAGATGCATGTGAAGTACATGTCTGTGTATTGGACGCTGTATAGTTAACTGCTGTGTAGAGAATGCTGTGTATGGATGCTATGTAGTGGAATGCTGTGTAGTGGATGCTGTTTAGAGGATGCTGTGTAGTGGACGCTGTTAGTGGACGCGTGTAGTGGATGCAGTTAAGAAATGCTGTGTAGTAGATGCTGTGTAAGTTAACGCTGTATAGTTTTGCTGTGTGGTGAATGCTGTGTAAGGACGCTGTTTAGTTGGATGTGTTGTAATGTGTGCTGTGGTGGTGGATGCGAGTGTAGTTTTATTCTCTGTAATGGATGCTGTGTAGTTGATGCTGTGTAGTGTGGATGCTATTTGTGGATGCTGTGTAGTGGATGGTGGTGTACTTTATGCTCTGTAGTGGATGCTCTGATTGATGCTGTGTATAGGAACGCTGTGTAGTGGACGCGTGTAGTGGTAATGCAGTGTAGTAGATGCTCTGAAGTGATAGGCTGTGAGTGGACGCTGTATAGTTTATGCTGTGTAGAGAATGCTGTGTAGTGGACGGCTTGTGTATTGATGGTGTGTAGTGGATGCTGTGTAGTAGGATGGTGTGTAAGTGGATGCCTGTGTATTGGCATGCTGTTTATTGGATGCTATGTAGTGATGCTGTGTAGTGTATGTGTGTAGTGGATGGTGTGTAGTTGATGCTGTGAAGTGATGCTGTGTAGTGGACAGCTGTGTAGTGGAATGCAGTGTAGTAGATGCTGCGTAGTACATTCAGTTAGTGGACGGCTGTATGTTTATGCTGTGTAAGTGAATGCTGGTAGTGGACGCTGTTTAATGGATAATGTGTAGTGGTGCTGTGAGTGGATGCTGTGTATGATGCAATGTAGTGGATGCTGTGTAGTGGGATGCTGTGTATTGGATGCTTTGTAGTGGACGCTGTGTTAATGTGACGCAGTGTAGTGGATGCAGTGAAGAGGCCAGTACAAAGAAATGATGGACTAGTGTAGCAACAAAATGCAAGGAGAGAGGAGAGGTTGTTTCCCAAGGGAAACAAAAATAATGGGAAGAAAACAGAACGAGTCCCTTGGATTCACCCAAAGGTTTAAGGGAGGCAAAAACTAGTTGTACTAGAGAATGGAAAAGGTACAGAAGACAGAGAAACTCAGAAAAATAAAGAAATCAGGCCGAAGAGCCAGAAACGAATATGCACAGATAAGAAGGGAGCTCATAGACAATATGGAAAAAAACATAGCATCAAATAGTAAAGACTGACCCGAAAGCTTGTACAGGCCACATCAGAGGAAAACAACAGTGCAAGGACTCAGGTAATCATACTGAGGAAGGGTGATGGGGGAAATCACAAGAAACGCCCGAGAGGTATGTGCAGGTGCTCAACACAAATGATTTAAAGAGGTATTTACATTGGAACCATTAGACTCTTCCAAGAAATCAGAAAAGGGGGCACACAAGCCAAGTGCTGGATGAGTACAAATAACCAAGGGAGGAGGTGAAGAAACTGCTATTCGAACTTGACACCTCAAAGGCGGTGGGACCAGACAACATCCTCTCCATGGGTCCTTAAAGAGGGAGCAGAGATATTGTGTATCATTAACAAAGATCTTCAACCACATCATTTGAAACTGGGGGCAACCCCTGAGGTATTGAAAATGGCAAATTGTAGTCCCAATTTTAAAAAGGGAGACAGACATGAGGCACTAATCTACAGGCCTGTATCACTAACGTGTTATAGTATGCAAGGTCATGGAGAAGATCATCAGGAGGAGAGTGGTGGGGCACCTGGAAAGAAACAAGTGTATAATTGACAACCAGCACGGTTTCATGGAAGAAAATCCTGTTCACAAACTCTACTAGAGTTTTATGACAAGGGGACAGAAGTAAGACAAGAGAGAGAGGGGTGGATCGACTGCGTATTGTTTGGACTGCACTGAAAGCTGTCGACACAGTTTCCCTCAAAGAGGTTTTACTGCAAAAGCTAGAGGACCAGGCAACACATAACAGGAAAGGCACTGCAATGGATCAGAGAATACTGACAGAAGGCCAACAACGAGTCATGGTACGCGACCGAGGTGTCAGGGTGGGCGCCTGTGACAAACGGGGTTCCACAGGGGTCAGTCCTAGACCTGTGCTGTTCGTTGGTATAACGTGAACGACATAACGGAAGGGATAGAACTCAGAAGTGTCCTTGTTTGCAAGAATGATGTGAAGTTAATGAAGAATCCCAATCAGAACGAGGATCAGGCAGGACTACAAAGACCACCTGGACAGGCTACAAGCCTGGTCCAGCAACTGGCTCCGTTGAATTAAACACCTGCCAAATGCAAAGTCAATGAAGATTGGGGAAGGCAAAGAAGAACCGCAGACCAATATAAGTTTTAAGATGGCCAAAGACTGCAAACCTCAACTCAGGAAAAAGATTTGTTTTTTCCCTTGGGTGAGTAAAACACCGAGCATATCTCCGAGGGCGGCACATCAATCAGATAACTGCTGCAGCATACGGGCGCCTGCAACCCTACTGGATTAGCGTTCCGATACCTCAGTAAGGATTCTTAAGACTCCTGTATACCCATTAACCGTCAGGCCCATACTGAGTATGCAGCACCATTTGGAATCCACACGCCTAGTCAAGCACGTCCAAGAAATTAAGAAAGGGCAAAGGTTTGCAACAAGACTAGTCCCAGAGCTACGGGATTGTCCAAGAAGAAAGGTTGAGGGAAATCGCCTGACACAACTGGATGCCAGGAGTGTCAGAAAAGACATGATAACGACATGTAAAATACTTACTGCGGCGGAATAGACGAGGTGGACAAAGAACGGGATGGATCCAGAGATGTACACAGACACAATCGTCACAATTGGAAGTTGAAGACTCAGATGAATCAAAGGGATTAAGAAAGTTTTTATTTTTTCTTCAGTCATAGAGTATCAGGCCATGAATAGCCTAGAAAGGTGATTGGTGGAGGCAGAACCATACTAGTTTAAGGCGAGTATGATAGAGCTCATGGGCAGGAGAGAGAGGACCAAGTAGCAATCAGCGAAAGAGGCGGGGCCAGGAGCTTGTGACTTCGACCCCTGCAACCACAAATTAGGTGAGTCAAATAGGTGAGTTACACACAACACACACCACACTTACACACACACACACACCTCTCATGCACGGACACACACACACACACACACACACACACACAATAACTCATGCACAAACACACACACACACACACACACACACACACACACACCACACACACACACACACAACAGCTTTTGGGGGGTTTTGTGTGGGTCACTATGTAGAGGACCCTGTGTGTGGTGGACGCTGTGTAGTGTGGATACTGTGTGTAGTGGACGCTGTATAGTGGACGCTGTGTGTGGTGGACGCTGTGTGTAGTTGACAATGTGTAATGGACGCTGTGTAGTGTAAATATTCTGTGTAGTAAACACTGCGTGTATGTAGTGGACACTGTGTAGTGTAATGAACGCTGTGTAATGTGGACAGAGTGTATAGTGGACGCTGTGTGTAGTGGACACTTTGTTTAGTGGACGCTGAGTAGTGGACACTGTGTTAGTGGACGTTGCGTGTAGTGGACACTGTGTAGTGGACGGTGTGTAGTGGACGCTGTGTAATGTGGACTCTGTCGTGGACCCTTTGTAGTGGACACTGTGTAGTGTGAACACTGTGTAGTGGACGCTGTGTTGTGGACACTGTGTAGGGGACGCTGTGTAGTGTGGACACTGTGTCTAGTGGACGATGTATAGTGAATGCTGCGTAGTGTGGACACTGTGTGTTGTGGACGCTGTGTAGTGGATGTTGTATAGTGTGGATACTCTGTGTAGGATACTGTGTGTAGGATACTGTGTGTAGTGGACGCTCTGTAGTGGACGCTCTGTAGTGTGAACACTGTGTTCAGTGGACGCTGTGTGTAGTGGACACTGTAGTGGACGCTGTGAAGTGCGGACACTGTATGTAGTGGACACTGTGTAGTAGACACTGTGTGTATTGGACACTGTGTGTAGTGGGCACTGGGTATAGTGGACACTATGTGTAGTGGATACCGTGTATAGTGGTGGACACTGTGTGTAGTGGACACTGTAGTGGTAGACAATGGGTGTAGTGATGGACACTGTGTAGTGGGCACTGGGTGTATCGGACACTGTGTAGTGGTGGACACTGTGTAGTGGACACTGTGTAGTGTGGACACTATGTAGTAGTGGACACTGTGTAGTTAACACTGTGTGTAGTGGACACCATGTATAGTGGACGCTGTGTAGTGCGGACACTGTGGGTAGTGGACATTGTGTATAGTGGATACATTGTGTAGTGGACACGGCGTGTAGTGGACACTGTGTTTATTGGTGGCCATTGTGTGTAATCAGTCCATCACTCTTAAAGTCGTAGATTTGAGGTTGTCAGTCCCTCAGCCTGGAGAAGAGTTCTGTTCCATAGTCTGAAACAATCTGAAGACCAAGGGACAGTGTGGAGACTTATATACTGTCGAAAGGAGAGGTGCAGAGTAGTGGTAGAGAGAATGTGACCACTGAGAGGTCATATTCCTCTCAGATCAAAAAATTCTCACTTGGAAAAGTTGTCCAAGTTGTTCTTTCTTCTGTACCAAGATGCCATTGTTTGATCTGAGAGGAATATGACCTCTCAGTGGTCACATTCTCTCTACCACTACTCTGCACCTCTCCTTTCGACAGTATATAAGTCTCCACACTGTCGCTTGATCTTCAGATTGTTTCAGACTATGGAACAGAACTCTTCTCCAGGCTGAGGGACTGACAACCTCAAATCTACGACTTTAAGGGTGATGGACTGATTACATCGTCTGCACATCTTTACTGCTCCTGCCTACTTTTTGTACTCGACTGAAGAAGCCTACTGTGTAGGCGAAACGTTTCGGAATAAAGTTGCCTAACTGTTGCCTGTGTTTCTTATCTACCACCAGTAGAATTGAAGAAATATAAATAACTATTATCATCCATTTATTTATCAGTCATTTAACAATCTTAAATCTAAGTACTGAATCTTAAGTTTTAAATGGCGTGGAGATGTGACAGTCACAGTGTGAGGCGTGATACACTTTACAAATTATAATAATTATTATAATCACAGGGAAGCGCTAAACCCATAGGATGGGGGGGGTTGGAAGGTATTCAGGCTCAATTTAGAGAACTGGAGTACAGATCCAATTCCCTAAATCAAGAGCCCCTCACCAGCGACAAGGAACTTCCCTTGAGTGCTGAAAAACTCCCAGGTGCCTCTGGCTTTTAACAAATGAGTTAATTTTTGTATATAAATTTATTATATATGATGTGTGTGTGTGGTGTTTTGTTTTGTGTGTGTGTGTGTTTTGTGTGTGTGTGTGTGTGTGTGTATGTTTTGTGTGCGTGTGTGTGTGTGTGTGTGTGTGTTGTGTGGGGTGTGGGGTGTGTGTGTGTGTGTGTGTGGTGTGTGTGTATGTGTGTGTGCGTGTGTGTGTGTTTTGTGTGTGTGTGTGTGTGGTGTGTGTTGTGTGTGTGTGTGTGTGTGTGTGTGTGTGTTGTGTATGTGTGTGGTGCGTGTGTGTGTGTGTGTGTGTGTGTGTGTGTATGTGTGTGTGCGTGTGTGTGTGTGTGTGTGTGTGTGTGTGTGTGTGTGTGTGTGTGTGTGTGTGTGTGTGTGTGTGTGTGTGTGTGTGTGTGTGTTACTCACCAATTTGTGGTTGCAGGGGTCGAGTCCTAGCTCCTGGCCCCGCCTCTTCACCGGTTGCTACTGAGTCCTCTCTCTCCCCGCTCCATGAGCTTTATCATACCTCGTCTAAAAACTGTGTATGGTTCCCGCCTCCACTACATCACTTTCTAGGCTATTCCACCGCCTGACAACTCTATGACTGAAGAAATACTTCCTAATATCTCTCTGACTCATCTGTGTCTTCAACTTCCAATTGTGACCTCTTGTTTTTGTGTCCCCCCCCTGGAACATCCTGTCTTTGTCCACCTTGTCTATTCCGCGCAGTATTTTATATGTCGTTATCATGTCTCCCCTGACCCTCCTGTCTTCTAGTGTCGTCAGGCCGATTTCCCTTAACCTTTCTTCATAAGACATTGCCCTTAGCTCTGAAACTAACCTTGTCGCAAACCTTTGCACTTTCTCTAGTTTCTTGACGTGCTTTATCAAGTGAGAGTTCCAAACAGGTGCTGCATACTTCAGTATGGGCCTGACGTACACGGTGTACACTGTCTAGAACGATTCCTTATTAAGGTATCGGAACGCTGTTCTCAGGTTTGCCAGGCGCCCATATGCTGCAGCAGTTACCTGGTTGATGTGTGCTTCCGGAGACATGCTCGGTGTTAAACTCACTCAAAGATCTTTCTCCTTGAGCGAGGTTTGCAGTCTTTGGCCACCTAGCCTATACTCTGTCTGCGGTCTTCTTTGCCCTTAGCTTCATGACTTTGCATTTGGCGGGATTAAATTCGAGAAGCCAGTTGCTGGACCAGGTGTCCAGTCTGTCCATGTCACTTCGAAGTCCAGCCCGGTCCTCATCTGATTTAATTCTCCTCATTAACTTCACATCGTCTGCGAACAGGGACACTTCTGAGTCTAACTCTTCCATCATGTCGTTCACATATACCAAAAATAGCACTGGTCCTAGGACCGACCCCTGTGGGACCCCGCTCGTCACAGGTGCCCATTGTGATACATCATTACGTACCATGGCTCGTTGTTGCCTCCCTGTCAGGTATTCTCTGATCCATTGCAGTGCCCTTCCTGATCCTCTAGCTTCTGCACTAATCTCTTGTGAGGAACTCTGTCAAAGGCCTTCTTGCAGTCCAAGAAGATGCAATCAACCCACCCCTCTCTCTCGTGTCTTACTTCTGTTACTTTATCATAAAACTCCAGAAGGTTTATGACACAGGATTTTCCTTCCATGAATCCATGCTGGTTGGCGTTTATACTCTTGTTCCGTTCCAGGTGTTCCACCACTCTCCTCCTGATAATCTTCTTCATAACTTTGCATACTATACACGTCAGTGACACAGGTCTATAGTTTAGTGCTTCTTTTCTGTCTCCTTTTTTAAAAATGGGAACTACATTTGCCGTCTTCCATACCTCAGGTAGTGCCCAGTTTCCAGGACGTGTTGGAAGTTGTGGTACGTGGCACACACAACATATCTGCTCCCTCTCTAAGGACCCACGGGGAGATGTTGTCCGGTCCCATTGCCTTTGAGGTATCGATGTCCCTTAGCAGTTTCTTCACCTCCTCCTCATCTGTATGTATGTCATCCAACACTTGTTGGTATATTCCTTGCTGGTGTCCCCATCTGGTCTGACACCCGAGAGGCCTTCCTGTCTCCACTGTAAATACTTCCTTAAATTCTCATGTTGAGCTCTTCACATACCTCTTGATCGTTTCTTATGAGTTCTCCACCTTCTTTCCTCAGTCTTATCACCTGGTCTTTGACTGTTGTCTTCTTCCTAATGTGGCTATACAGCAGCTTCGGGTCAGACTTGACTTTCGATGCTATGTCGTTTTCGTACTGTCGCTGGGCCTCCCTCCTTATCTGTGCATACTCGTTTCTGGCTCTTCTACTAATCTCCTTATTTTCCTGGGTCCTATGCCTCCTGTTTCCTTTTTCCATTCTCTGTGCACTTAGTTTTTGCCTCCCTACACCTTCGGGTAAACCAAGGAACTCGCTTTGGTCTTCCATTATTTCTGTTTCCCTTGGGAACAAACCTTTCCTCTGCCTCCTTGCACTTTGGGTTTCTATATTCCATCATCTCGTTTATGATTTTCCTACCAGGTCTCTGTCCCACTGAACCTCCTGCAGGAAGTTCCTCATACCTGTGTAGTCCCCCCTTTTGAAGTTTGGCTTTTCCCTTTCAATTCCTGTTCCCTTCTCCACTTGTAACTCTACTATATAATCAAAACTCAGAACCACGTGATCGCTAGCTCCAAGGGGCCTCTCGTAAGTGATGTCCTCAACGTCCGAACTGCTCAGGGTGAACACAAGATCCTGTCTTGCTGGCTCATCCTCCCCTCTCTCTCTGGTTGTGTCCCTGAGATGTTGATGCATGAGGTTTTCAAGTACCACATCCATCATCTTGGCTCTCGATGTTTCGGGACCCCCATGTGGCTCCAGGTTTTCCCAGTGGATATATATATATATATATATATAATATTATATATATATATATATATATATATATATATATATATATATATATATATATATATATATATATATATATAAATATATATATATATATATATTTATAAATTTATATATATATATATATATATGTTTATAAATTTAATAATATATAAATATATATATATATATATATATATATATAATATATATATATATATAAATATATATATATATATATATATATAATATATATATATATATATATATTTATTTTTTTTTTATTATCACACCGGCCGATTCCCACCAAGGCAGGGTGGCCCGAAAAAGAAAAACTTTCACCATCATTCACTCCATCACTGTCTTGCCAGAAGGGTGCTTTACACTACAGTTTTTAAACTGCAACATTAACACCCCTCCTTCATATATATATATATTTATAAATTTATATATATATATATATGTTTATAAATTTATATATATATATATATATATATATAATATATATATTATATATATATATATATATATATATATATATATATATATATATATATATATATGTATATATATATATAGGTAGTATATATAGGTAGTAGGTTGGTAGACAGCAACCACCCAGGGAGGTACTACCGTCCTGCCAAGTGAGTGTAAAACGAAGCCTGTGATTGTTTTACATGATGGTAGGATTGCTGATGTCTTTTGTCTGTCTCATAAATATGCAAGATTACAGGCATGTCTTGCTACTTCTACTTACACTTAGGTCACACTACACATACATGTACACATTTATTTATACACACTCATCTGAGTTTTCTTTGATTTTATCTTAATAGTTCTTGGTCTTATTACTTTTCCTTTTATATCCATGGGAAAGTGGAATAAGAATCTTTCCTCCGTAAGCCATGCGTGTTGTAAAAGTCAACTAAAATGCCGGGAACAATGGGCTAGTAACCCCTTTTCCTGTAAAGATTACTAAAAAGAATAAGAAGAAGAAAATTGTCAAAGTGGGAAGTCTGAATGTGCGTGGATGTTGTGCAGATGATAAGAAAGAAATGATTGTGGATGTTATGAATGAGAAGAAGCTGGAAGCCCTGGCTTTAAGTGAAACAAAGCTGAAGGGGGTGGGAGAGTTTCAGTGGAGAGGAATAAATGGGATTAGGTCAGGGGTTTCAAATAGAGTTAGAGCTAAAGAAGGAGTAGCAATAATGTTGAAGGATAAGCTATGGCAGGAAAAGAGGGACTATAAATGTATTAATTCAATGATTATGTGGAGTAAAATAAAGATTGGATGTGAAAAGTGGGTTATAATAAGCGTGTATGCACCTGGAGAAGAGAGAAGTGTAGAGGGAGAGAGAGAGATTTTGGGAAATGTTGAGTGAATGCGTGGGGAGTTTTGAATCAAGTGTGAGAGTAATGGTGGTTGGGGATTTCAATGCTAAAGTGGGTAAAAATGTTATGGAAGGAGTAGTAGGTAAATTTGGGGTGCCAGGGGTAAATGTAAATGGGGAGCCTTAATTGAGCTATGTGTAGAAAGAAATTTGGTATAAGTAATACATATTTTATGAAAAAGAGGATAAATAAATATACAAGGTATGATGTAGCATGTAATGAAAGTAGTTTATTAGATTATGTATTGGTGGATAAAAGGTTGATGGTAGGCTCCAGGATGTACATGTTTATAGAGGGGCAACTGATATATCGGATCATTATTTAGTTGTAGCTACAGTTAGAGTAAGAGGTAGATGGGAAAAGAGGAAGGCGGCAACAACAAGTAAGAGAGAGGTGAAAGTGTATAAACTAAGGGAGGAGGAAGTTCGGGTGAGATATAAGCGACTATTGGCAGAAAGGTGGGCTAGTGCAAAGATGAGTAGTGGGGGGTTGAAGAGGGTTGGAATAGTTTTAAAAATGCAGTATTAGAATGTGGGGCAGAAGTTTGTGGTTATA